>JAWWNI010000154.1:0-346887 GCA_034642065.1 Darevskia nairensis | reverse complement strand
ACGATGGAACCTTGTTGGTGTGTTTTTCGACCTGAAAGAAGCTAGTTTGGATGTATTTGGCTTTTCTAACGTTCAGTTTGGCTTACTTGCGTGATTTTGCATTAACAGCTCAAATACAGCTAACTTTGGAAATGAACACGATGGAACCTTGTTGGTGTGTTTTCTATGCATTTCGACCTGAAAGAAACTAGTTGGGATGTACTTAGCTTTTCTAACGTTCAGTTTGGCTTATTTGCGTGATTTTGCATTAACAGCTCAAATACAGCTAACTTTGGAAATGAACACGATGGAAACTTGTTGGTGTGTTTTCTATGCATTTCGACCTGAAAGAAGCTATTTCGGATGTATTTGGCTTTTGTAACGTTCAGTTTGGCTTACTTGCGTGATTTTGCATTAACAGCTCAAATACACCTAACTTTGCAAATGAACACGATGGAACCTTGTTGGTGTGTTTTCTATGCATTTCGACCTGAAAGAAGCTAGTTTGGATGTACTTGGCTTTTGTAACGTTCAGTTTGGCTTATTTGCGTGATTTTGCATTAACAGCTCAAATACAGCTAACTTTGGAAATGAACACGATGGAAACTTCTTGGTGTGTTTTCTATGCATTTCGACCCTGAAAGAAGCTATTTTGGATGTATTTGGCTTTTCTAACGTTCAGTTTGGCTTACTTGCGTGATTTTGCATTAACAGCTCAAATACACCTAACTTTGCAAATGAACACGATGGAACCTTGTTGGTGTCTTTTCTATGCATTTCGACCTGAAAGAAGCTAGTTTGGATGTATTTGGCTTTTCTAACGTTCAGTTTGGCTTACTTGCGTGATTTTGCATTAACAGCTCAAATACAGCTAACTTTGGAAATGAACACGATGGAACCTTGTTGGTGTGTTTTCTATGCATTTCGACCTGAAAGAAGCTAGTTGGGATGTACTTAGCTTTTCTATCGTTCAGTTTGGCTTACTTGCGTGATTTTCCATTAACAGCTCAAATACAGCTAACTTTGGAAATGAACACGATGGAAACTTGTTGGTGTGTTTTCTATGCATTTCGACCTGAAAGAAGCTAGTTCGGATGTATTTGGCTTTTCTAACGTTCAGTTTGGCTTACTTGCGTGATTTTGCATTAACAGCTCAAATACAGCTAACTTTGGAAATGAACACGATGGAACCTTGTTGGTGTGTTTTCTATGCATTTTGACCTGAAAGAAGCTAGTTCGGATGTACTTAGCTTTTATAACGTTCAGTTTGGCTTATTTGCGTGATTTTGCATTAACAGCTCAAATACAGCTAACTTTGGAAATGAACACGATGGAAACTTGTTGGTGTGTTTTCTATGCCTTTCGACCTGAAAGAAGCTATTTCGGATGTATTTGGCTTTTCTAACGTTCAGTTTGGCTTACTTGCGTGATTTTGCATTAACAGCTCATTTACAGCTAACTTTGGAAATGAACACGATGGAAACTTGTTGGTGTGTTTTCTATGCATTTCAACCTGAAAGAAGCTGGTTCGGATGTACTTGGCTTTTGTAACGTTCAGTTCGGCTTATTTCCGTGATTTTGCATTAACAGCTCAAATACAGCTAACTTTGGAAATGAACACGATGGAAACTTGTTGGTGTGTTTTCTATGCATTTCGACCTGAAAGAAGCTATTTCGGATGTATTTGGCTTTTCTAACGTTCAGTTTGGCTTACTTGCGTGATTTTGCATTAACAGCTCAAATACAGCTAACTTTGGAAATGAACACGATAGAAACTTGTTGGTGTGTTTTCTATGCATTTCGAACTTTAAGAAGCTAGTTCGGATGTACTTGGCTTTTGTAACGTTCAGTTTGGCTTATTTGCGTGATTTTGCATTAACAGCTCAAATACAGCTAACTTTGGAAATGAACACGATGGAAACTTGTTGGTGTGTTTTCTATGCATTTCGACCTGAAAGAAGCTAGTACGGATGTATTTGGCTTTTCTAACGTTCAGTTTGGCTTACTTGCGTGATTTTGCATTAACAGCTCAAATACACCTAACTTTGCAAATGAACACGATGGAACCTTGTTGGTGTGTTTTCTATGCATTTCGACCTGAAAGAAGCTAGTTTGGATGTATTTGGCTTTTCTAACGTTCAGTTTGGCTTACTTGCGTGATTTTGCATTAACAGCTCAAATACACCTAACTTTGCAATTGAACACGATGGAACCTTGTTGGTGTGTTTTCTATGCATTTCGACCTGAAAGAAGCTAGTTTGGATGTATTTGGCTTTTCTAACGTTCAGTTTGGCTTACTTGCGTGATTTTGCATTAACAGCTCAAATACACCTAACTTTGCAATTTAACACGATGGAACCTTGTTGGTGTGTTTTCTATGCATTTCGACCTGAAAGAAGCTAGTTTGGATGTATTTGGCTTTTCTAACGTTCAGTTTGGCTTACTTGCGTGATTTTGCATTAACAGCTCAAATACACCTAACTTTGGAAATGAACACGATGGAACCTTGTTGGTGTGTTTTCTATGCATTTCGACCTGAAAGAAGCTAGTTGGGATGTACTTAGCTTTTCCAACGTTCACTTTGGCTAACTTGCGTAATTTTGCATTAACAGCTCAAATAAAGCTAACTTTGGAAATGAACACGATGGAACCTTGTTGGTGTGTTTTCTATGCATTTCGACCTGAAAGAAGCTAGTTGGGATTTACTTAGCTTTTCTAACGTTCAGTTTGGCTTATTTGCGTGATTTTGCATTAACAGCTCAAATACAGCTAACTTTGGAAATGAACACGATGGAAACTTGTTGGTGTGTTTTCTATGCATTTCGACCTGAAAGAAGCTAGTTCGGATGTATTTGGCTTTTGTAACGTTCAGTTTGGCTTACTTGCGTGATTTTGCATTAACAGCTCAAATACAGCTAACTTTGGAAATGAATACGATGGAACCTTGTTGGTGTGTTTTCTATGCATTTTGACCTGAAAGAAGCTAGTTCGGATGTACTTAGCTTTTCTAACGTTCAGTTTAGCTTATTTCCGTGATTTTGCATTAACAGCTCAAATACAGCTAACTTTGGAAATGAACACGATGGAAACTTGATGGTTTGTTTTCTATGCATTTCGACCTGAAAGAAGCTATTTCGGATGTATTTGGCTTTTCTAACGTTCAGTTTGGCTTACTTGCGTGATTTTGCATTAACAGCTCAAATACAGCTAACTTTGGAAATGAACACGATGGAAACTTGTTGGTGTGTTTTCTATGCATTTCGACCTGAAAGAAGCTATTTCGGATGTATTTGGCTTTTCTAACGTTCAGTTTGGCTTACTTGCGTGATTTTGCATTAACAGCTCAAATACAGCTAACTTTGGAAATGAACACGATAGAAACTTGTTGGTGTGTTTTCTATGCATTTCGACCTGAAAGAAGCTAGTTCGGATGTATTTGGCTTTTCTAACGTTCAGTTTGGCTTACTTGCGTGATTTTGCATTAACAGCTCAAATACAGCTAACTTTGCAAATGAACACGATGGAACCTTGTTGGTGTGTTTTTCGACCTGAAAGAAGCTAGTTTGGATGTATTTGGCTTTTCTAACGTTCAGTTTGGCTTACTTGCGTGATTTTGCATTAACAGCTCAAATACAGCTAACTTTGGAAATGAACACGATGGAACCTTGTTGGTGTGTTTTCTATGCATTTCGACCTGAAAGAAGCTAGTTGGGATGTATTTAGCTTTTCTAACGTTCAGTTTGGCTTATTTGCGTGATTTTGCATTAACAGCTCAAATACAGCTAACTTTGGAAATGAACACGATGGAAACTTGTTGGTGTGTTTTCTATGCATTTCGACCTGAAAGAAGCTAGTTTGGATGTATTTGGCTTTTGTAACGTTCAGTTTGGCTTATTTGCGTGATTTTGCATTAACAGCTCAAATACAGCTAACTTTGGAAATGAACACGATGGAACCTTGTTGGTGTGTTTTCTATGCATTTCGACCTGAAAGAAGCTAGTTGGGATGTACTTAGCTTTTCTAACGTTCAGTTTGGCTTACTTGCGTGATTTTGCATTAACAGCTCAAATACAGCTAACTTTGGAAATGAACACGATGGAACCTTGTTGGTGTGTTTTCTATGCATTTCGACCTGAAAGAAGCTAGTTGGGATGTACTTAGCTTTTCTAACGTTCAGTTTGGCTTATTTGCGTGATTTTGCATTAACAGCTCAAATACAGCTAACTTTGGAAATGAACACGATGGAAACTTGTTGGTGTGTTTTCTATGCATTTCGACCTGAAAGAAGCTAGTTTGGATGTATTTGGCTTTTGTAACGTTCAGTTTGGCGTATTTGCGTGATTTTGCATTAAGAGCTCAAATACAGCTAACTTTGGAAATGAACACGATGGAACCTTGTTGGTGTGTTTTCTATGCATTTCGACCTGAAAGAAGCTAGTTTGGATGTATTTGGCTTTTCTAACGTTCAGTTTGGCTTACTTGCGTGATTTTGCATTAACAGCTCAAATACAGCTAACTTTGGAAATGAACACGATGGAAACTTGTTGGTGTGTTTTCTATGCATTTTGACCTGAAAGAAGCTAGTTTGGATGTACTTAGCTTTTCTAACGTTCAGTTTGGCTTACTTGCGTGATTTTGCATTAACAGCTCAAATACAGCGAACTTTGGAAATGAACACGATGGAAACTTGTTGGTGTGTTTTCTATGCATTTTGACCTGAAAGAAGCTAGTTTGGATGTATTTGGCTTTTCTAACGTTCAGTTTGGCTTACTTGCGTGATTTTGCATTAACAGCTCAAATACAGCTAACTTTGGAAATGAACACGATGGAACCTTGTTGGTGTGTTTTCTATGCATTTCGACCTGAAAGAAGCTAGTTTGGATGTATTTGGCTTTTCTAACGTTCAGTTTGGCTTACTTGCGTGATTTTGCATTAACAGCTCAAATACACCTAACTTTGCAAATGAACACGATGGAACCTTGTTGGTGTGTTTTCTATGCATTTCGACCTGAAAGAAGCTAGTTTGGATGTATTTGGCTTTTCTAACGTTCAGTTTGGCTTACTTGCGTGATTTTGCATTAACAGCTCAAATACACCTAACTTTGCAATTGAACACGATGGAACCTTGTTGGTGTGTTTTCTATGCATTTCGACCTGAAAGAAGCTAGTTCGGATGTACTTAGCTTTTCTAACGTTCAGTTTGGCTTATTTGCGTGATTTTGCATTAACAGCTCAAATCCAGCTAACTTTGGAAATGAACACGATGGAAACTTGTTGGTTTGTTTTCTATGCATTTCGACCTGAAAGAAGCTATTTCGGATGTATTTGGCTTTTCTAACGTTCAGTTTGGCTTACTTGCGTGATTTTGCATTAACAGCTCAAATACAGCTAACTTTGGAAATGAACACGATGGAAACTTCTTGGTGTGTTTTCTATGCATTTCAACCTGAAAGAAGCTAGTTCGGATGTACTTGGCTTTTGTAACGTTCAGTTTGGCTTACTTGCGTGATTTTGCATTAACAGCTCAAATACAGCTAACTTTGGAAATGAACACGATAGAAACTTGTTGGTTTGTTTTCTATGCATTTCGACCTGAAAGAAGCTAGTTCGGATGTATTTGGCTTTTCTAATGTTCAGTTTGGCTTACTTGCGTGATTTTGCATTAACAGCTCAAATACAGCTAACTTTGCAAATGAACACGATGGAACATTGTTGGTGTGTTTTTCGACCTGAAAGAAGCTAGTTTGGATGTATTTGGCTTTTCTAACGTTCAGTTTGGCTTACTTGCGTGATTTTGCATTAACAGCTCAAATACAGCTAACTTTGGAAATGAACACGATGGAACCTTGTTGGTGTGTTTTCTATGCATTTCGACCTGAAAGAAGCTAGTTGGGATGTACGTAGCTTTTCTAACGTTCAGTTTGGCTTATTTGCGTGATTTTGCATTAACAGCTCAAATACAGCTAACTTTGGAAATGAACACGATGGAAACTTGTTGGTGTGTTTTCTATGCATTTCGACCTGAAAGAAGCTAGTTTGGATGTACTTGGCTTTTGTAACGTTCAGTTTGGCTTATTTGCGTGATTTTGCATTAACAGCTCAAATACAGCTAACTTTGGAAATGAACACGATGGAACCTTGTTGGTGTGTTTTCTATGCATTTCGACCTGAAAGAAGCTAGTTTGGATGTATTTGGCTTTTCTAACGTTCAGTTTGGCTTACTTGCGTGATTTTGCATTAACAGCTCAAATACAGCTAACTTTGGAAATGAACACGATGGAACCTTGTTGGTGTGTTTTCTATGCATTTCGACCTGAAAGAAGCTAGTTTGGATGTATTTGGCTTTTCTAACGTTCAGTTTGGCTTACTTGCGTGATTTTGCATTAACAGCTCAAATACAGCTAACTTTGGAAATGAACACGATGGAACCTTGTTGGTGTGTTTTCTATGCATTTCGACCTGAAAGAAGCTAGTTTGGATGTATTTGGCTTTTCTAACGTTCAGTTTGGCTTACTTGCGTGATTTTGCATTAACAGCTCAAATACAGCTAACTTTGGAAATGAACACGATGGAAACTTGTTGGTTTGTTTTCTATGCATTTCGACCTGAAAGAAGCTAGTTTGGATGTATTTGGCTTTTCTAACGTTCAGTTTGGCTTACTTGCGTGATTTTGCATTAACAGCTCAAATCCAGCTAACTTTGGAAATGAACACGATGGAAACTTGTTGGTTTGTTTTCTATGCATTTCGACCTGAAAGAAGCTATTTCGGATGTATTTGGCTTTTCTAACGTTCAGTTTGGCTTACTTGCGTGATTTTGCATTAACAGCTCAAATACAGCTAACTTTGGAAATGAACACGATGGAAACTTCTTGGTGTGTTTTCTATGCATTTCAACCTGAAAGAAGCTAGTTCGGATGTACTTGGCTTTTGTAACGTTCAGTTTGGCTTACTTGCGTGATTTTGCATTAACAGCTCAAATACAGCTAACTTTGGAAATGAACACGATAGAAACTTGTTGGTGTGTTTTCTATGCATTTCGACCTGAAAGAAGCTAGTTCGGATGTATTTGGCTTTTCTAACGTTCAGTTTGGCTTACTTGCGTGATTTTGCATTAACAGCTCAAATACAGCTAACTTTGCAAATGAACACGATGGAACATTGTTGGTGTGTTTTTCGACCTGAAAGAAGCTAGTTTGGATGTATTTGGCTTTTCTAACGTTCAGTTTGGCTTACTTGCGTGATTTTGCATTAACAGCTCAAATACAGCTAACTTTGGAAATGAACACGATGGAACCTTGTTGGTGTGTTTTCTATGCATTTCGACCTGAAAGAAGCTAGTTGGGATGTACGTAGCTTTTCTAACGTTCAGTTTGGCTTATTTGCGTGATTTTGCATTAACAGCTCAAATACAGCTAACTTTGGAAATGAACACGATGGAAACTTGTTGGTGTGTTTTCTATGCATTTCGACCTGAAAGAAGCTAGTTTGGATGTACTTGGCTTTTTTAACGTTCAGTTTGGCTTATTTGCGTGATTTTGCATTAACAGCTCAAATACAGCTAACTTTGGAAATGAACACGATGGAACCTTGTTGGTGTGTTTTCTATGCATTTCGACCTGAAAGAAGCTAGTTTGGATGTATTTGGCTTTTCTAACGTTCAGTTTGGCTTACTTGCGTGATTTTGCATTAACAGCTCAAATACAGCTAACTTTGGAAATGAACACGATGGAACCTTGTTGGTGTGTTTTCTATGCATTTCGACCTGAAAGAAGCTAGTTCGGATGTATTTGGCTTTTCTAATGTTCAGTTTGGCTTACTTGCGTGATTTTGCATTAACAGCTCAAATACAGCTAACTTTGCAAATGAACACGATGGAACATTGTTGGTGTGTTTTTCGACCTGAAAGAAGCTAGTTTGGATGTATTTGGCTTTTCTAACGTTCAGTTTGGCTTACTTGCGTGATTTTGCATTAACAGCTCAAATACAGCTAACTTTGGAAATGAACACGATGGAACCTTGTTGGTGTGTTTTCTATGCATTTCGACCTGAAAGAAGCTAGTTGGGATGTACGTAGCTTTTCTAACGTTCAGTTTGGCTTATTTGCGTGATTTTGCATTAACAGCTCAAATACAGCTAACTTTGGAAATGAACACGATGGAAACTTGTTGGTGTGTTTTCTATGCATTTCGACCTGAAAGAAGCTAGTTTGGATGTACTTGGCTTTTGTAACGTTCAGTTTGGCTTATTTGCGTGATTTTGCATTAACAGCTCAAATACAGCTAACTTTGGAAATGAACACGATGGAACCTTGTTGGTGTGTTTTCTATGCATTTCGACCTGAAAGAAGCTAGTTTGGATGTATTTGGCTTTTCTAACGTTCAGTTTGGCTTACTTGCGTGATTTTGCATTAACAGCTCAAATACAGCTAACTTTGGAAATGAACACGATGGAACCTTGTTGGTGTGTTTTCTATGCATTTCGACCTGAAAGAAGCTAGTTTGGATGTATTTGGCTTTTCTAACGTTCAGTTTGGCTTACTTGCGTGATTTTGCATTAACAGCTCAAATACAGCTAACTTTGGAAATGAACACGATGGAACCTTGTTGGTGTGTTTTCTATGCATTTCGACCTGAAAGAAGCTAGTTTGGATGTATTTGGCTTTTCTAACGTTCAGTTTGGCTTACTTGCGTGATTTTGCATTAACAGCTCAAATACAGCTAACTTTGGAAATGAACACGATGGAAACTTGTTGGTTTGTTTTCTATGCATTTCGACCTGAAAGAAGCTAGTTTGGATGTATTTGGCTTTTCTAACGTTCAGTTTGGCTTACTTGCGTGATTTTGCATTAACAGCTCAAATCCAGCTAACTTTGGAAATGAACACGATGGAAACTTGTTGGTTTGTTTTCTATGCATTTCGACCTGAAAGAAGCTATTTCGGATGTATTTGGCTTTTCTAACGTTCAGTTTGGCTTACTTGCGTGATTTTGCATTAACAGCTCAAATACAGCTAACTTTGGAAATGAACACGATGGAAACTTCTTGGTGTGTTTTCTATGCATTTCAACCTGAAAGAAGCTAGTTCGGATGTACTTGGCTTTTGTAACGTTCAGTTTGGCTTACTTGCGTGATTTTGCATTAACAGCTCAAATACAGCTAACTTTGGAAATGAACACGATAGAAACTTGTTGGTGTGTTTTCTATGCATTTCGACCTGAAAGAAGCTAGTTCGGATGTATTTGGCTTTTCTAACGTTCAGTTTGGCTTACTTGCGTGATTTTGCATTAACAGCTCAAATACAGCTAACTTTGCAAATGAACACGATGGAACATTGTTGGTGTGTTTTTCGACCTGAAAGAAGCTAGTTTGGATGTATTTGGCTTTTCTAACGTTCAGTTTGGCTTACTTGCGTGATTTTGCATTAACAGCTCAAATACAGCTAACTTTGGAAATGAACACGATGGAACCTTGTTGGTGTGTTTTCTATGCATTTCGACCTGAAAGAAGCTAGTTGGGATGTACGTAGCTTTTCTAACGTTCAGTTTGGCTTATTTGCGTGATTTTGCATTAACAGCTCAAATACAGCTAACTTTGGAAATGAACACGATGGAAACTTGTTGGTGTGTTTTCTATGCATTTCGACCTGAAAGAAGCTAGTTTGGATGTACTTGGCTTTTTTAACGTTCAGTTTGTCTTATTTGCGTGATTTTGCATTAACAGCTCAAATACAGCTAACTTTGGAAATGAACACGATGGAACCTTGTTGGTGTGTTTTCTATGCATTTCGACCTGAAAGAAGCTAGTTTGGATGTATTTGGCTTTTCTAACGTTCAGTTTGGCTTACTTGCGTGATTTTGCATTAACAGCTCAAATACAGCTAACTTTGGAAATGAACACGATGGAACCTTGTTGGTGTGTTTTCTATGCATTTCGACCTGAAAGAAGTTAGTTTGGATGTATTTGGCTTTTCTAACGTTCAGTTTGGCTTACTTGCGTGATTTTGCATTAACAGCTCAAATACAGCTAACTTTGGAAATGAACACGATGGAACCTTGTTGGTGTGTTTTCTATGCATTTCGACCTAAAAGAAGCTAGTTTGGATGTATTTGGCTTTTCTAACGTTCAGTTTGGCTTACTTGCGTGATTTTGCATTAACAGCTCAAATACAGCTAACTTTGGAAATGAACACGATGGAAACTTGTTGGTGTGTTTTCTATGCATTTCGACCTGAAAGAAGCTAGTTTGGATGTACTTGGCTTTTGTAACGTTCAGTTTGGCTTACTTGCGTGATTTTGCATTAACAGCTCAAACACACCAAACTTTGCAAATGTACACGATGGAACCTTGTTGGTGTGTTTTCTATGCATTTCGACCTGAAAGAAGGTAGTTTGGATGTATTTGGCTTTTCTAACGTTCAGTTTGGCTTACTTGCGTGATTTTGCATTAACAGCTCAAATACACCTAACTTTGGAAATGAACACGATGGAACCTTGTTGGTGTGTTTTCTATGCATTTTGACCTGAAAGAAGCTAGTTCGGATGTACTTAGCTTTTCTAACGTTCAGTTTGGCTTATTTGCGTGATTTTGCATTAACAGCTCAAATACAGCTAACTTTGGAAATGAACACGATGGAAACTTGTTGGTTTGTTTTCTATGCATTTCGACCTGAAAGAAGCTATTTCGGATGTATTTGGCTTTTCTAACGTTCAGTTTGGCTTACTTGCGTGATTTTGCATTAACAGCTCAAATACAGCTAACTTTGGAAATGAACACGATGGAAACTTGTTGGTGTGTTTTCTATGCATTTCAACCTGAAAGAAGCTAGTTCGGATGTACTTGGCTTTTGTAACGTTCAGTTTGGCTTATTTGCGTGATTTTGCATTAACAGCTCAAATACAGCTAACTTTGGAAATGAACACGATGGAACCTTGTTGGTGTGTTTTCTATGCATTTCGACCTGAAAGAAGCTAGTTGGGATGTACTTAGCTTTTCTAATGTTCAGTTTGGCTTACTTGCGTGATTTTGCATTAACAGCTCAAATACAGCTAACTTTGGAAATGAACACGATGGAACCTTGTTGGTGTGTTTTCTATGCATTTCGACCTGAAAGAAGCCAGTTGGGATGTACTTAGCTTTTCTAACGTTCAGTTTGGCTTATTTGCGTGATTTTGCATTAACATCTCAAATACAGCTAACTTTGGAAATGAACACGATGGAAACTTGTTGGTGTGTTTTCTATGCATTTCGACCTGAAAGAAGCCAGTTGGGATGTACTTAGCTTTTCTAACGTTCAGTTTGGCTTATTTGCGTGATTTTGCATTAACAGCTCAAATACAGCTAACTTTGGAAATGAACACGATGGAACCTTGTTGGTGTGTTTTCTATGCATTTCGACCTGAAAGAAGCTAGTTTGGATGTATTTGGCTTTTCTAACGTTCAGTTTGGCTTACTTGCGTGATTTTGCATTAACAGCTCAAATACACCTAACTTTGGAAATGAACACGATGGAACCATGTTGGTATGTTTTCTATCCATTTCGACCTGAAAGAAGCTAGTTTGGATGTACTTAGCTTTTCTAACGTTCAGTTTGGCTTACTTGCGTGATTTTGCATTAACAGCTCAAATACAGCTAACTTTGGAAATGAACACGATGGAAACTTGTAGGTGTGTTTTCTATGCATTTCGACCTGAAAGAAGCTAGTTTGGATGTATTTGGCTTTTCTAACGTTCAGTTTGGCTTACTTGCGTGATTTTGCATTAACAGCTCAAATACACCAAACTTTGCAAATGAACACGATGGAACCTTGTTGGTGTGTTTTCTATGCATTTCGACCTGAAAGAAGGTAGTTTGGATGTATTTGGCTTTTCTAACGTTCAGTTTGGCTTACTTGCGTGATTCTGCATTAACAGCTCAAATACACCTAACTTTGCAAATGAACACGATGGAACCTTGTTGGTGTGTTTTCTATGCATTTCGACCTGAAAGAAGCTAGTTTGGATGTATTTGGCTTTTCTAACGTTCAGTTTGGCTTACTTGCGTGATTTTGCATTAACAGCTCAAATACACCTAACTTTGCAATTGAACACGATGGAACCTTGTTGGTGTGTTGTTCGTGTGTTTCCCATGCATTTCCAGCACAAAGAAGCTCGTTCGGATGTATTTCTGTTTTCTTACATTCATTTGAGCTTCTTTGCGGCAATTTGCACTCCAGACTCCAAAACGGCTCTCTTTTGAAAGAAACTCGAAAGAAGGTTGTTCGTGTGTTTCCCATGCATTTCCAGCACAAAGAAGCTCGTTCGGATGTCTTACTGTTTTCTAAGCTTCATTTGAGCTTCTTTCTGTCAATTTGCACTCCAGACTCCAAAATGGCTTTCTTTTGAAAGAAACATGAAAGAAGGTTGTTCGTGTGTTTTCCATGCATTTCCAGCACAAAGAAGCTCGTTCGGATGTCTTTCTGTTTTCTAAGCTTCATTTGAGCTTCTTCGCGTCAATTTGCACTCCAGACTCAAAAACGGCTCTCTTTTGAAAGAAAGAAGGTTGTTCGTGTGTTTCCCATGCATTTCCAACACAAAGAAGCTCGTTCGGATGTATTTCTGTTTTCTAACCTTCATTTGAGCCTCTTCGCATCCATTTGCATTCCAGACTCCAAAACGGCTTTCTTTTGAAAGAAGCACGAAAGAAGGTTGTTCGTGTGTTTCCCATGCATTTCCAGCACAAAGAAGCTCGTTCGGATGTATTTCTGTTTTCTTACATTCATTTGAGCTTCTTTGCGTCAATTTGCACTCCAGACTCAAAAATGGCTCTGTTTTGAAAGAAACATGAAAGAAGGTTGTTCGTGTGTTTTCCATGCATTTCCAGCACAAAGAAGCTCGTTCGGATGTCTTACTGTTTTCTAACCTTCATTTGAGCTTCTTTGCGTCCATTTGCACTCCAGACTCCAAAACGGCTCTCTTTTGAAAGAAACTCGAAAGAAGGTTGTTCGTGTGTTTCCCATGCATTTCCAGCACAAAGAAGCTCGTTCGGATGTCTTTCTGTTTTCTAAGCTCCATTTGAGCTTCTTTGCGTCAATTTGCACTCCAGACTCAAAAACGGCTCTCTTTTGAAAGAAAGAAGGTTGTTCGTGTGTTTCCCATGCATTTCCAGCCCAAAGAATCTCTTTTGGATGTATTTCTGTTTTCTAACCTTCATTTGAGCTTCTTTGCGTCCATTTGCACTGCAGACTCCACAACGGCTCTCTTTTGAAAGAAACACGAAAGAAGGTTGTTTGTGTGTTTTCCATGCATTTCCAGCACAAAGAAGCTCGTTCGGATGTATTTCTGTTTTCTAGCCTTCATTTGAGCTTCTTTGCTTCAATTTGCACTCCAGACTCAAAAACGGCTCTCTTTTGAAAGAAACACGAAAGAAGGTTGTTCGTGTGTTTTCCATGCATTTCCAGCACAAAGAAGCTCGTTCGGATGTATTTCTGTTTTCTAGCCTTCATTTGAGCTTCTTTGCGTCCATTTGCACTCCAGACTCAAAAACGGCTCTCTTTTGAAAGAAACACGAAAGAAGGTTGTTTGTGTGTTTTCCATGCATTTCCAGCACAAAGAAGCTCGTTCGGAAGTATTTCTGTTTTCTAACCTTCATTTGAGCTTCTTTGCGTCAATTTGCACTCCAGTCTCAAAAACGGATCTCTTTTGAAAGAAACACGAAAGAAGGTTGTTCGTGTGTTTCCCATGCATTTCCAGCAAAAAGAAGCTCGTTCGGATGTATTTCTGTTTTCTAACCTTCATTTGAGCTTCTTTGCGTCAATTTGCACTCCAGACTCAAAAACGGCTCTCTTTTGAAAGAAACATGAAAGAAGGTTGTTCGTGTGCTTTCCATGCATTTCGAGCCCTAAGAAGCTCGTTCGGATGTATTTGTGTTTTCTAACCTTCATTTTAGCTAATTTGTGTCAATTTGCACTCCTGACTCAAAAACACCTCTCTTTTGAAAGAAACATGATAGAAGATTGTTCGTGTGCTTTCCATTCATTTCCAGTCCAAAGAAGCTCGTTCGGATGTATTTGTGTTTTCTAACCTTCATTTTCGGTTACTTGCGTCTCTTTGCACTCCCAACTCAAAAACAGCTCTCTTTTGAAGGAAACATGATAGAAGTTGTTCGTGTGTTTTCCATGCATTTCCAGCTCAAAGACGCTCGTTCGGATGTATTTCTGTTTTCTAACTTTCATTTTAGCTTATTTATGTCAATGTGCACTCATTACTCAAAAACTGCTCTCTTTTGAAAGAAACATGATAGAAGGTTGTTCGTGTGTTTCCCATGCATTTCCAGCCCAAAGAATCTCTTTCGGATGTATTTGTGTTTTCTAACCAAAATTTTAGCTTATTTGCGTCAATTTGCACTCCTGACTCAAAACGGCTCTCTTTTGAAAGAAACACGAAAGAAGGTTGTTCGTGTGCTTTCCATGCATTTCGAGCCCTAAGAAGCTCGTTCGGATGTATTTGTGTTTTCTAACCTTCATTTTAGCTTATTTGCGTCACTTTGCACTCCAGACTCAAAAACAGCTCTCTTTTGAAAGAAACATGATAGAAGGTTGTTAGTGTGTTTTCCATGCAATTCTAGCCCAAGGAAGCTCGTTAGGATGTATTTGTGTTTTCTAATCAAAATTTTAGCTTATTTGCGTCAATTTCCACTCCTGACTCAAAAACAGCTCTCTTTTGATAGAAACATGATAGAAGGTTGTTCGTGTGTTTTCCATGCATTTCCAGCCCAAAGAAGTTTCAAACACCTAACCCTAACCCTAACCCTAACCCTAACCCTAACCCTAACCCTAACCCTATCCCTGATTTCTACCCAAGGATAAAAACACTATTGTTTCCACTGCGAAATCTTTCACGGAGAATTTCCAACAGTTTGGCACCATTTTTGAGTGAATTGGATAACGTCATATTTTTGGTGAAATTGTGAGATTTTCATAAAGACTTTTTCCCAGATTAAAAAGCCGAGGCCTGATTTTCTGGCCTAGGTTAAAAACGATTCTGTTTCGATCTCCAAACTTTTCAGGGGAGATTTTGCAAAACTTTGGAACCATTTTTGAGAGAATTGCATAACGTCAAATTTTTGGTGAAAATCTGAAATTTAAAAAAAAGGTTTTCCCCAGATTAAGACGCCAAGGCCTGATTTTCTGGCCTAGGATAAAATTAAGACGCCAAGGCCTGATTTTCTGGCCTAGGATAAAAACGCTTTTGTTTCATCCACCTAAAAACACTATTGTTTCCACTGCGAAATCTTTCAGGGGAGAATTTGCAACAGTTTGGCACCATTTTTGAGAGAATTGCATAACGTCAGAGTTTGGGTGAAATTGTGAAATTTTCAAAAAAAGGTTGTCCGCAAGTTAAGTTGCCGAGGCCTGATTTTCTGGCATAGGATAAAAACGCTTCTGTTTCCACTGTGAAATCTTTCGGGGAGAATTTGCAACAATTGGGCACCTTTTTTGAGAGAATTGGATATTGTCAAATTTTTGGTGAAATTGTATGATTTTCATAAAAACTTTTTCCCAGATTAAGACGCCAAGACCTGATTTTCTGACCTAGGATAAAAAAGGTTCTGTTTCGATCGCCAAACCTATCAGGGGAGATTTTGCAAAACTTTGGCACCATTTTTGAGAAAATTGGATAATGTCAAATTTTGGTGAAATTGTGAAATTTTCAAAAAAGGTTTTTCCCAGATTAAGACGCCAAGGCCTGATTTTGTGGCCTAGGATAAAAACGCTTTTGTTTCAACAACCTAACCCTAAGACTAACACTAAGCCTAAGCCTAACCCTTACCCTTACCCTAAGCCTAAGCCTAAGCCTAACCCTAACGCTAACGCTAACCCTAACCCTAACCCTAACCCTACCCCTAACCCTAACCCTAACCCTAACCCTAACCCTTAACCCTAACCCTAACACTAACCCTGAATTTCTACCCAAGTATAAAAACAGTATTGTTTCCACTGCGAAATCTTTCAGGGGATAATTTGCAACAGTTTGGCACCATTTTTGAGAGAATTGCATAACGTCAGAGTTTGGGTGAAATTGTGAAATTTTCAAAAAACGGTTTTCCGCAGGTTAATTTGCCAAGGCCTGAATGTCTGGCGTAGGATAAAAACACTTCTGTTTCCACCGCCGAACCATTCAGGTGAGAATTTACAACAATTTGGCATCATTTTTGAGAGAATTGGATAACGTCAAATTTTTGGTGAAATTGTAAGATTTTCATGAAAACTTTTTCCCAGATTAAGACGCTGAGGCCTGATTTTCTGACCTAGGATAAAAACGCTTCTGTTTCGATCGCCAAACCTATCAGGGGGAGATTTTGCAAAACTTTGGCACCATTTTTGAGAAAATTCGATAACGTCAAAGTTTGGTGAAATTTTCAAAAAAGGTTTTTCCCAGATTAAGACGCCAAGTCCAGATTTTCTGGCCTAGTATAAAAACGCTTTTGTTTCAACCACCTAACCCTAACCCTAACCCTAACCCTAACCCTAACCCTAACCCTACCTCTGAATTTCTCCCCAAGTATAAAAACACTATTGTTTCCACTGCGAAATCTTTCCGGGGAGAATTTGCAACAGTTTGGCACCATTTATGAGAGAATTGGATAACATCAGATTTTTGGTGAAATTGTGAGATTTTCATAAAGAGTTTTTCCCAGATTATGACGCCGAGGCCTGATTTTCTGGCCTAGGATAAAAACTCTTCTTTTTCGATTTCCAAACCTTTCAGAGCTGATTTGCAAAACTTTGGCACCATTTTTGAGAGAATTGCATAACATCAAATTTTTGGTGAAATTCTGAAATTTTCAAAAAAGGTTTTTCCCAGATTAAGAAGCCAAGGCCTGATTTTCTGGCCGAAGATAAAAATGCTTCTGTTTCCAACGCCAAACCTGTCAGGGGAGATTTTGCAAAACATTGGCACCATTTTTGAGAGAATTGGATGACGTCAAATTTTTGGTAAATTTTCAAAAAAAAGGTTTCTTCCACAGGTGAATTCGCCGAGGCCTGATTTTCTAGCGTAGGATAAAAACGCTTCTGTTTCCACCGCCAAACCTCTCAGGGGAGAATTTGCAACAATTTTGGCACCATTTTTGAGAGAATTGGATAACGTCAAATTTTTGGTGAAGTTGGGAGATTTTCATAAAGACGTTTTCCCAGATTAAGAAGCCGAGGCCTGATTTTCTGGCCTAGGATAAAAATGCTTCTCTTTCGATCGCCAAACCTTTCAGGGGAGATTTTGCAAAACTTTGGCACCATTTTTGAGAGTATTGCATAACATCAATTTTTTGGTGAAATTCTGAAATTTTCAAAAAAGGTTTTTCCCAGATTAAGACGCCAAGGCCTGATTTTCTGAACTAGGATAAAAACGCTTTTGTTTCAACCCCCTAACCCTAACCTAACCCTAACCCTAACCCTGAATTTCTACCGAAGTATAAAAACATTATTTATTCCACTGCGAAATCTTTCAGGGGAGAATTTGCTACAGTTTGACATCATTTTTGAGAGACTTGCATAGCGTCACAGTTTGGGTGAAATTGTGAATTTTTCCAAAAAAAATTCCGCAGGCTAATTTACCGAGGTCTGATTTTCTGTCGTAGGATAAAAACGCTTCTTTTCGATTTCCAAACCTTTCAGAGGAGATTTTGCAAAACTTTGGCACCATTTTTGAGAGAATTGCATAACATCAAATTTTTGGTGAAATTCTGAAATTTTCAAAAAAGATTTGTCCCAGTTTAAGACGCCAAGGCCTGATTTTCTGACCTAGAATAAAAACGCTTCTCTTTCGAACGCCACACCTTTCAGGGAAGATTTTGCAAAACTTTGGCACCATTTTTGAGAGAATTGGATGACGTCAAATTTTTGGTGAAATTTTCAAAAAAGGTTTTTCCAGATTAAGACGCCAAGGCCAGATTTTCAGGCCTAGTATAAAAACGCTTTTGTTTCAACCATCTAACCCTAACCCTAACCCTAACCCTATCGCTGAATTTCTACCCATGGATAAAAACACTATTGTTTCCACTGCGAAATCTTTCCGGGGAGAATTTGCAACAGTTTGGCACCATTTTTGAGATAATTGCATAACATCAAATTTTGGCGAAATTCTGAAATTTTCAAAAAAGGTTTGTCCCAGTTTAAGACGCCAAGGCCTGATTTTCTGACCTAGGATAAAAACGCTTTTGTTTCAACCACCTAACCCTAACCCTAACCCTAACCCTAACTCTATCCCTAACCCTAACCCTAACCCTAACCCTAACCCTAACCCTAACTCTTACTCTATCCCTAACCCTAACCCTAACCCTAACCCTAACCCTAACCCTAACCCTAACCCTAACCCTGAATTTCTACCCAAGTATAAAAACACTATTGTTTCCACTGCGAAATCTTTCAGGGGGTAATTTGCAACAGTTTGGCATCATTTTTGAGAGAATTGCATAAGGTCAGAGTTTGGGTGAAATTGTGAAATTTTCAAAAAAAAGTATTTCCGTAGGTTAATTTACCGAGGTCTGAATTTCTGGCCTATGCTAAAAGCACTTCTGTTTCCACCGCCAAACTTTTCAGGGGAGAATTTGCTATTGTGCCACCATTTTTGAGAGAATTGGATGACATTAAATCTTTGGTGAATTTTTGGCTTTTTTCAAAAAAAAGTTTTTTCCACAGGTGAAGTCGCCGAGGCCTGCTTTTCTAGCGTAGGATAAAAACGCTTCTGTTTCCACCGCCAAACCTCTCAGGGGAGAATTTGCAACAGTTTGGCACCATTTTTGAGAAAATTGCAAAACGTCAAAGTTTTGGTGAAATTGTGAAATTTTCAAAAAAGGTTTTTCCCAGATTAAGACGCCAAGGCCTGTTTTTCTGGTCTAGGATAAAAACGCTTTTGTTTCAACCACCTAACCCTAACCCTAACCCTAACCCTAACCCTAACCCTAACCCTAACCCTAACCCTAACCCTAACCCTAACCCTAACCCTATCCCTGAATTTCTACCCAAGTATAAAAACACTATTGTTTCCACTGCGAAATCTTTCAGGGGAGAATTTGCAACAGTTTGGCACCATTTTTGAGAGAATTGCATAACGTCAGAGTTTGGGTGAAATTGTGAGATTTTGAAAAAAAGGTTTTCCGCAGGTTAATTTGACGAGGCCTGAATGTCTGGCGTAGGATAAAAACACTTCTGTTTCCACTGCCGAACCATTCAGGGGAGAATTTACAACAATTTGGCACCATTTTTGAGATAATTGGATAACGTCAAATTTTTGGTGAAATTGTGAGATTTTCATAAAGACTTTTTCCCAGATTTAGAAGGCGAGGCCTGATTTTCTGGCCTAGGATAAAAACGCTTCTGTTTCGATCGTCAAACGTATCAGGGGAGATTTTGCAAAACTTTGGCACCAATTTTGAGAAAATTGGATAACGTCAAATTTTTGGTGAAATTGTGAAATTTTCAATAAAAGGTTTTCCCCAGATTAAGACGCCAAGGCCTGATTTTCTCGCCTAGGATAAAAACGCGTTTGTTTCAACCACCTAACCCACTTCTGTTTCCACCGCCAAACCTATCAGGAGAGAATTTACAACAGTTTGGCGCCATATTTAAGAGAATTGGATAACGTCAGATTTTTGTGAAATTGTGAGATTTTCATGAAGACTTTTCCCCAGATTAAGATGCCGAGGCCTGATTTTCTGACCTAGGATAAAAACGCTTCTGTTTCGATCGCCAAACCTATCAGGGAGATTTTGCAAAACTTTTGCATCATTTTTGAGAAAATTGGATAACTTCAAATTTTTGGTGAAATTTTCAAAAAAGGTTTTTCCCAGATTAAGACGCCGAGGCCTGATTTTTTGACCTAGGATAAAAACGCTTTTGTTTCAACCACCTAACCCTAACCCTAACCCTAACCCTAACCCTAACCCTAACCCTAACCCTAACCCTAACTCTTACTCTATCCCTAACCCTAACCCTAACCCTGAATTTCTACCCATGTATAAAAACTCTATTGTTTCCACTGCGAAATCTTTCAGGGGATAATTTGCAACAATTTGGCATCATTTTTGAGAGAATTGCATAACGTCAAAGTTTGGGTGAAATTGTGAAATTTTCAAAAAAGGTTTTTTTGCCATTGAAGTCACCGATGCCTGATTTTCTGGCATAGGATAAAAACGCTTCTTTTTCTACTGTGAAATCTTTCTGGGGAGAATTTACAACAATTTGGAACCATTTTTGAGAGAATTGGACAACGTCATATTTTTGTGAAATTGTGAAATTTTCAAAAAAGATTTTTCCCAGATTAAGACGCCGAGGCCTGATTTTCTGTCCTAGGATAAAAACGCTTTTGTTTCAACCACCTAACCCTAACCCTAACCCTAACCCTAACCCTAACCCTAACCTTAACCCTAAACGTATCCCTATCCCTGATTTTCTACCCAAGGATAAAAACACTATTGTTTCCACTGCGAAATCTTTCAGGGGGAATTTGCAACAGTTTGGCACCATTTTTGAGAGAATTGCATAACGTCAAAGTTTGGGGGAAATTTTGAAATTTTCAAAAAAACGTTTTCCGCAGGTTTATTTGCCGAAGCCAGATTTTCTGGCGTAGGATAAAAACACTTCTGTTTCCACCGCCAAACTTTTCAGGGGAGAATTTGAAACAGTGCCACCATTTTTGAGAGAATTGGATAACGTCAAATTTTTGGTGAAATTGTGAGATTTTCATAAAGAGTTCTTCCCAGATTAAGACGCCGAGGCATGATTTTCTGGCCTAGGATAAAAACGCTACTGTTTCGAACGCCCACATTTCAGGGGAGATTTTGCAAAACTTTGGCAACAATTTTGAGAGAATTGGATGACGTCAAATCTTTGGTGAATTTGTGGCTTTTTTCAAAAAAAATGTTTTTTCCACAGGTGAAGTCGCCGAGGACTGATTTTCTAGCGTAGGATAAAAACGCTTCTGTTTCCACCGCCAAACCTCTCAGCGGAGAATATGCAACAGTTTGGCACCATTTTTGAGAGAATTGCATAACGTCAGAGTTTGGGTGAAATTGTGAAATTTTCAAAAAAAGTTTTTCCGCAGGTTAATTTGCCAAGGCCTGATTTTCTAGCGTAGGATAAAAACGCTTCTGTTTCCACCGCCAAAACTCCCAGGGGAGAATTTGCAACAATTTGGCACCATTTTTGAGAGAATTGGATAACGTCAAATTTTAGGTGAAATTGTGAGATTTTCATAAAGTCTTTATCCCAGATTAAGACGCCGAGGCCTGATTTTCAGGCCTAGGATAAAAACGCTTTTGTTTCAACCCCCTAACCCTAACCCTAACCCTAACCCTAACCCTAACCCTGATTTTCTACCCAAGGATAAAATCACTATTGTTTCCACTGTGAAATATTTCACGGGAGAATTTGCAACAGTTTGGCATCATTTTTGAGAGAATTGCATAACGTCAGAGTTTAGGTGAAATTGTGAAATTTTCAAAAAAAGTTTTTCCGCAGGTTAATTTACCGAGGTCTGATTTTCTGGCGTAGGATAAAAACACTTCTATTTCCACCGCCAAACCTTTCAGGGGAGAATTTAGAACAGTTTGGCACCATTTTTGAGAGAAATGGATAACGTAAGATTTTTGTTCAAATTGCGAGATTTTCAAATAATGTTTTTCCAGAGAAAGACGCCGAGGCCTCTTTTTCTGGCCTAGGATAAAAACGCTTTTGTTTCAACCACCTAACCCTATCCCTAACCCTAACCCTAACCCTAACCCTAACCCTAACCCTAACCCTAACCCTAACCCTAACCCTAACCCTAACCCTAACCATAACCCTAACCCTAACCCCAACCCTAACCATAACCATAACCATAACCCTATCCCTGATTTTCTACCCATGGATAAAAACACTATTGTTTCCACTACGAAATATTTCAGGGGGAATTTGCAACAGTTTGGCACCATTTTTGAGAGAATTGCATAACGTCACAGTTTGGGTGAAATTTTGAAATTTTCAAAAAAAGGTTTTCCGCATGTTTATTTGCCGAGGCCTGGTTTTCTGGCGTAGGATAAAAACACTTCTGTTTCCACCGCCAAACTTTTCAGGGGAGAATTTGCGACAGTGCCACCATTTTTGAGAGAATTGGATAACGTCAGATTTTTGGTGAAATTGTGAGATTTTCAAAAAAGTTTTTTTCCACAGTGAAGTCGCCGAGGCCTGATTTTCTAACGTAGGATAAAAACGCTAACCCTAACCCTAACCCTAACCCTAAACCTGAATTTCTACCCAAGTATAAAAACACTTCTGTTTCCACTGCCAAACCTTTCAGGGGAGAATTTACAACAGTTTGGCACCATTTTTGAGAGAATTGCATAACATCAAATTTTTGGTGAAATTCTGAAATTTTCAAAAAAGATTTGTCCCAGTTTAAGACGCCAAGGCCTGATTTTCTGACCTAGAATAAAAACGCTTCTCTTTCGAACGCCACACCTTTCAGGGAAGATTTTGAAAAACTTTGGCACCATTTTTGAGAATGGATGACGTCAAATTTTTGGTGAAATTTTCAAAAAAGGTTTGTCCCAGTTTAAGATGCCAAGGCCTGATTTTCTGACCTAGGATAAAAACGCTTTTGTTTCAACCACCTAACCCGAACCCGAACCCGAACCCGAACCCGAACCCGAACCCTAACCCTAACCCTAACCCTAACCCTAACCCTAACCCTAACCCTAACTCTATCCCTAACCCTAACCCTAACCCTAACCCTAACCCTAACCCTAACCCTAACTCTTACTCTATCCCTAACCCTAACCCTAACCCTAACCCTAACCATAACCCTAACCCTAACCCTAACCCTAACCCTAACCCTAACCCTGAATTTCTACCCAAGTATAAAAACACTATTGTTTCCACTGCGAAATCTTTCAGGGGAGAATTTGCAACAGTATGGCACCATTTTTGATAAAATTGCATAACGTCAGAGATTGGGTGAAATTGTGAAATTCTCAAAAAAAGGTTTTCCGCAGGTTAATTTACCGAAGTCTGATTTTCTGGCGTAGGATAAAAAAACTTCTGTTTCCACCGCCAAACCTTCAAGGGAAGAATTTGCAACAATTTTGGCACCATTTTTGAGAGAATTGGATAACGTCAAATTTTTGGTGAAATTGTGAGATTTTCAAAAAAAATTTTTTCCCTGATTAAGAAGCCGAGGCCTGATTTTCTGGTCTAGGATAAAAACGCTTCTGTTTCGAATGCCACACCTTTCAGGGAAGATTTTGCAAAACTTTGGCACCATTTTTGAGAGAATTGGATGACTTCAAATCTTTGGTGAATTTGTGGTTTTTTTCAAAAAAAGTTTTTTTCCACAGGTGAAGTCGCCGAGGCCTGATTTTCTAACGTAGGATAAAAACGCTAACCCTAACCCTAACCCTAACCCTAAACCTGAATTTCTACCCAAGTATAAAAACACTTCTGTTTCCACTGCCAAACCTTTCAGGGGAGAATTTACAACAGTTTGGCACCATTTTTGAGAGAATTGCATAACATCAAATTTTTGGTGAAATTCTGAAATTTTCAAAAAAGATTTGTCCCAGTTTAAGACGCCAAGGCCTGATTTTCTGACCTAGAATAAAAACGCTTCTCTTTCGAACGCCACACCTTTCAGGGAAGATTTTGCAAAACTTTGGCACCATTTTTGAGAGAATTGGATGACCTCAAATTTTTGGTGAAATTTTCAAAAAAGGTTTTTCCCAGATTAAGACGCCAAGGCCAGATTTTCAGGCCTAGTATAAAAACGCTTTTGTTTCAACCACCTAACCCTAACCCTAACCCTAACCCTATCCCTGAATTTCTCCCCAAGTATAAAAACACTATTGTTTCCACTGCGAAATCTTTCCGGGGAGAATTTGCAACAGTTTGGCACGATTTTTGAGATAATTGCATAACATCAAATTTTTGGTGAAATTCTGAAATTTTCAAAAAAGGTTTGTCCCAGTTTAAGACGCCAAGGCCTGATTTTCTGACCTAGGATAAAAACGCTTTTGTTTCAACCACCTAACCCTAACCCTAACCCTAACCCTAACCCTAACCCTAACCCTAACCCTAACCCTAACCCTAACTCTATCCCTAACCCTAACCCTAACGCTAACCCTAACCCTAACCCTAACCCTAACCCTAACCCTAACCCTAACTCTTACTCTATCCCTAAGCCTAAGCCTAAGCCTAACCCTAACCCTAACCCTAACCCTAACCCTGAATTTCTACCCAAGTATAAAAACACTATTGTTTCCACTGTGAAATCTTTCAGGGGAGAATTTGCAACAGTTTGGCACCATTTTTGATAAAATTGCATAACGTCAGAGATTGGGTGAAATTGTGAAATTCTCAAAAAAAGGTTTTCCGCAGGTTAATTTACCGAAGTCTGATTTTCTGGCGTAGCATAAAAAAACTTCTGTTTCCACCGCCAAACCTTCAAGGGAAGAATTTGCAACAATTTTGGCACCATTTTTGAGAGAATTGGATAACGTCAAATTTTTGGTGAAATTGTGAGATTTTCATAAAGACTTTTTCCCAGATTAAGAAGCCGAGGCCTGATTTTCTGGTCTAGGATAAAAACGCTTCTGTTTCGAATGCCACACCTTTCAGGGAAGATTTTGCAAAACTTTGGCACCATTTTTGAGAGAATTGGATGACTTCAAATCTTTGGTGAATTTGTGGTTTTTTTCAAAAAAAGTTTTTTTCCACAGGTGAAGTCGCCGAGGCCTGATTTTCTAACGTAGGATAAAAACGCTAACCCTAACCCTAACTCTAACCCTAACCCTGAATTTCTACCCAAGTATAAAAACACTATTGTTTCCACTGCGAAATCTTTCAGGGGGTAATTTGCAACAGTTTGGCATCATTTTTGAGAGAATTGCATAAGGTCAGAGTTTGGGTTAAATTGTGAAATTTTCAAAAAAAAGTATTTCCGTAGATTAATTTACCGAGGTCTGATTTTCTGGCCTATGATAAAAGCACTTCTCTTTCCACCGCCAAACTTTTCAGGGGAGAATTTGCTATTTTGCCACCATTTTTGAGAGAATTGGATGACATTAAATCTTTGGTGAATTTTTGGCTTTTTTCAAAAAAAAGTTTTTTCCACAGGTGAAGTCGCCGAGGCCTGTTTTTCTAGCATAGGATAAAAACGCTTCTGTTTCCACCGCCAAACCTCTCAGGGGAGAATTTGCAACAGTTTGGCACCATTTTTCAGAAAATTGCATAACCTCAAAGTTTTGGTGAAATTGTGAAATTTTCAAAAAAGGTTTTTCCAAGATTAAGACGCCAAGGCCTGTTTTTCTGGTCTAGGATAAAAACGCTTTTGTTTCAACCACCTAACCCTAACCCTAACCCTAACCCTAACCCTAACCCTAACCCTAACCCTAACCCTAACCCTAACCCTAACCCTAACCCTATCCCTGAATTTCTACCCAAGTATAAAAACACTATGTTTCCACTGCGAAATCTTTCAGGGGAGAATTTGCAACAGTTTGGCACCATTTTTGAGAGAATTGCATAACGTCAGAGTTTGGGTGAAATTGTGAGATTTTCAAAAAAAGGTTTTCCGCAGGTTAATTTGACGAGGCCTGAATGTCTGGCGTAGGATAAAAACACTTCTGTTTCCACTGCCGAACCATTCAGGGGAGAATTTACAACAATTTGGCACCATTTTTGAGATAATTGGATAACGTCAAATTTTTGGTGAAATTGTGAGATTTTCATAAAGACTTTTTCCCAGATTTAGAAGGCGAGGCCTGATTTTCTGGCCTAGGATAAAAACGCTTCTGTTTCGATCGTCAAACGTATCAGGGGAGATTTTGCAAAACTTTGGCACCAATTTTGAGAAAATTGGATAACGTCAAATTTTTGGTGAAATTGTGAAATTTTCAATAAAAAGGTTTTCCCCAGATTAAGACGCCAAGGCCTGATTTTCTCGCCTAGGATAAAAACGCATTTGTTTCAACCACCTAACCCACTTCTGTTTCCACCGCCAAACCTTTCAGGAGAGAATTTACAACAGTTTGGCGCCATATTTAAGAGAATTGGATAACGTCAGATTTTTGGTGAAATTGTGAGATTTTCATGAAGACTTTTTCCCAGATTAAGATGCCGAGGCCTGATTTTCTGACCTAGGATAAAAACGCTTCTGTTTCGATCGCCAAACCTATCAGGGGAGAGTTTGCAAAACTTTTGCACCATTTTTGAGAAAATTGGATAACTTCAAATTTTTGGTGAAATTTTCAAAAAAGGTTTTTCCCAGATTAAGACGCCGAGGCCTGATTTTTTGACCTAGGATAAAAACGCTTTTGTTTCAACCACCTAACCCTAACCCTAACCCTAACCCTAACCCTAACCCTAACCCTAACCCTAACCCTAACCCTAACCCTAACCCTAACCCTAACCCTAACCCTAACCCTAACCCTAACCCTAACCCTAACCCTAACCCTAACTCTTACTCTATCCCTATCCCTAACCCTAACCCTGAATTTCTACCCATGTATAAAAACTCTATTGTTTCCACTGCGAAATCTTTCAGGGGATAATTTGCAACAGTTTGGCATCATTTTTGAGAGAATTGCATAACGTCAAAGTTTGGGTGAAATTGTGAAATTTTCAAAAAAGGTTTTTTTGCCATTGAAGTCACCGATGCCTGATTTTCTGGCATAGGATAAAAACGCTTCTTTTTCTACTGTGAAATCTTTCTGGGGAGAATTTACAACAATTTGGAACCATTTTTGAGAGAATTGGACAAAGTCATATTTTTGTGAAATTGTGAAATTTTCAAAAAAGATTTTTCCCAGATTAAGACGCCGAGGCCTGATTTTCTGTCCTAGGATAAAAACGCTTTTGTTGCAACCACCTAACCCTAACCCTAACCCTAACCCTAACCCTAACCCTAACCCTAACCCTAACCCTAACCTTAACCCTAAACGTAACCCTATCCCTGATTTTCTACCCAAGGATAAAAACAGTATTGTTTCCACTGCGAAATCTTTCAGGGGGAATTTGCAACTGTTTGGCACCATTTTTGAGAGAATTGCATAACGTCAAAGTTTGGGGGAAATTTTGAAATTTTCAAAAAAACGTTTTCCGCAGGTTTATTTGCCGAAGCCAGATTTTCTGGCGTAGGATAAAAACACTTCTGTTTCCACCGCCAAACTTTTCAGGGGAGAATTTGAAACAGTGCCACCATTTTTGAGAGAATTGGATAACGTCAAATTTTTGGTGAAATTGTGAGATTTTCATAAAGAGTTCTTCCCAGATTAAGACGCCGAGGCCTGATTTTCTGGCCTAGGATAAAAACGCTACTGTTTCGAACGCCCACATTTCAGGGGAGATTTTGCAAAACTTTGGCAACAATTTTGAGAGAATTGGATGACATCAAATCTTTGGTGACTTTGTGGCTTTTTTCAAAAAAAATGTTTTTTCCACAGGTGAAGTCGCCGAGGCCTGATTTTCTAGCGTAGGATAAAAACGCTTCTGTTTCCACCACCAAACCTCTCAGCGGAGAATATGCAACAGTTTGGCACCATTTTTGAGAGAATTGCATAACGTCAGAGTTTGGGTAAAATTGTGAAATTTTCAAAAAAAGTTTTTCCGCAGGTTAATTTGCCAAGGCCTGATTTTCTAGCGTAGGATAAAAACGCTTCTGTTTCCACCGCCAAAACTCCCAGGGGAGAATTTGCAACAATTTGGCACCATTTTTGAGAGAATTGGATAACGTCAAATTTTGGGTGAAATTGTGAGATTTTCATAAAGACTTTTTCCCAGATTAAGACGCCGAGGCCTGATTTTCAGGCCTAGGATCAAAACGCTTTTGTTTCAACCCCCTAACCCTAACCCTAACCCTAACCCTAACCCTGATTTTCTACCCAAGGATAAAATCACTATTGTTTCCACTGTGAAATCTTTCACGGGAGAATTTGCAACAGTTTGGCATCATTTTTGAGAGAATTGCATAACGTCAGAGTTTAGGTGAAATTGTGAAATTTTCAAAAAAAGTTTTTCCGCAGGTTAATTTACCGAGGTCTGATTTTCTGGCGTAGGATAAAAACACTTCTGTTTCGGGGCTTCCTGTTTTGCCGCTGATCGTGAACGGGTGAGCGTTTCGGGAGCTGACCTCTCGAGCCGCCAGCTGGGCAGAAGGGGGACTTGGCTGGCTGCGCCGAACCCCAGGAAAGCTCGGGAGAGAAATCCCAGAGCGAAGGTGTCGGTGGTGTCTGAGAGATCCCTGGTTTCCTCTGCCGAACGGCAGAGGGGAAGAGGGGGGCTGGACACGGAGACAGGAGAGAACTGCCAGCTGGAAAAAGCCTGTAACCCGAGCGATTGTGACGGTAAAGCACTAGTTTGTTTTAATAAAGCAGCATCGACCGGGGCGTGGAGAGAGAACTAAGCAAAAAGAAATTAGAACAGACAGCGAGAAAGTACCCCACAGCGCAGAAATAAGGGGAGAGAGCGTGGAAAGGGGGAAGAACTCGGAAAAGCATTGCAATAACGCTACCGGCTTACAAAGAAAGAGAAAGAAAGTCAGTAAACAGCAGAAAGGGGAGGACTTTTTAAAACGGAGTCGAGCATGTTACTTAAATAAAGATATTACTCACAAAGCTGAACTGGGAACATAAATCATTTGGAGAGACTGCATAGAGAGGCTGCCGAGGTCTAGCGGGAGAGGGAGGACAGCAGCTGTAAATCGCAGGGTGCAGTGAAATTTGAGAACGCTTGAGAGGAGTCAGTGTGCAAAAAGATTAGCAATGGCGGAGGAATGCTGAGTGAACATGACTAAGCAGACAGAGGGATAGAGAAGACGGATGTGGCGTAGACGATAAGAGGTGGCACTAAAAGGTGAAGAAGGTACGCGGAGGAGTACAGAGAGAGCAAATAGCGACCCCAAGAGGTTTACTGTGTAAGAACACCAATTTGTACTAGCAAAGTGACTGAGGCAGAAGTGTGACTGAGTGTGGAAGTGACTGAGTAAGACTGAGTAAGTGACTGTAAGAACACCAATTTGTACTAGCAAAGTGATTGAGGCAGAAGTGTGACTGAGACAGAAGTGAGACAGAAGCAGAGATGGCCCCCCAACCAGATAAAATAAACAAACCCAAAGTAAACCAAGCAGGAACAGGAGTGGAAGATAAAAGAAGGAAGTCAGGAGTGGAGTTGGATGTGGACTTTAAAGAACTATTGTTGGGTTTGAAGAATGACATGGGGGAGATGAGAAGTGATATGGGGGTGATAAAACATGAAATCTCTGAAATGAAGAAAGATATGAATGAAAGATTAAAGGGAGTAGAAGAAAAAATGGAAAAATTGGAAGGAAGGATGGAAAGCCAAGAGAAGGAGAAGACAGAGATTAAGGAACAAATTAAGAATATAGAAGAAAGAATGTTGAATACTGAGAAAGTCAACCAAGAAATACAACAAATAAATCAGTCCTTGGAAAAGGTGACAAAAAAGCTACCAAAGGAAAAAAGAGAGACTAAACAAGAGCTTGAAGAAGTTAAAAAGCAATTGGAAACACAGAGAATAATGAATGAGGTCGCACAAGATGCTCTCTCTGTGCTTCAAATGCAATTAAGGGAGAAAACCTTGAGATTTAGAAATATACCAGAGGAACAACATGAAGATATAGAGAAGAGGATGGTGTCTGAGTTGGCTAGATGGTTAAAGATGGAAGTGGAAGAAAAAGAGAAAAGAGTGGAAAAAATATATAGAGTCAACTCAAAGAAAGCGAAAGAAAACAACTGGCCTTGTGACTGTTTGGTGACTTTTACAAATATGAGAATAAGAAACAGGATACTACAATACAAAAAACAAGACAATCTGAAAATAGGAGGGGTGGAAATAGCTATCCTGAAGGAAATTCCACCAAGGCTGGTGCAAAAAAGAAAGAAATACTTCTTCCTGACAAGGGCACTACAGGCAAAAAAGATTCAGTTCCGATGGGAGTTCCCCAAAGGACTCTCATTCACCTTTAAAGGGAAAAGGAGGAGGTTTGACAATGCAGTGGATGCTGATAAGTTTTATAGAACATACACAAAAGAACTTGGGGGGGCAAGGACTAAAGGAACAATAATCCCGCAAATAAGCCACCCAACCGATGAAGAAGAGGAGGAAGAAAGCGCCGCAGAAGAAGGTGAAGAAGGAGAAGTAGAAGAAGAGGAAGAAGAGGAAATTAGGGAAACTCTCCAAGAATAAGACAAAAAATTTGTGATAAAACTCGTCTTCTCTTTATCCTCTGCTATGTTTAGATAAGATAAATATTCATAAAAACTAATATACACAAAATACTTTACCCAAACAACCAAGAAATCCAAAACCCCAAAACTTTCATTTGAATTTTTAATTTTTCTTTTCCCTTTTTCTCTCTTATATTATTGTATAGAATAAATAAACATTATGAAATTAAAATTATTATCGTGGAACGTAAATGGCTTAAACAATAAGAAAAAAAGAAATAGAATTACCCACTATTTAAAAAAACAAAATTATGATATAATTTGCCTGCAAGAAACACATATAAATAAAAAACATCAAAAAATATTAGAAAACACAAAATTGGGAAAAGAATTTGTGGCAGCAGAGGATAAAAAGAAAAAAGGGGTAGTACTGTATATAAAACCAAAATGGGAACCACAGGAAATATGGAAGGACAAGGAGGGGAGAACGTTGATAGTAAAAATAGAAAAAGAAGGAGAACAATGGATTTTGGTGGGGATCTATGCCCCGAATGGGAGCAAGGTAGAATACTTTAGAAGACTGCAGCAGCAGCTTGTAGAATATTTAGATAAAAAAATAATTATAATGGGGGATATGAATGGGGTAATAGACCCGGAATTAGACAAATCTAAAGACCCTAAAGGGAAAAAATATAAAAAGCTACCAAAAAACTTTGTTGAGATGATGGAAATATTGGAAATGAAAGATGCATGGAGGTATAAAAACCCAGTAAGAAAAGATTTTACCTTTTTCTCAGACAGACATCAGACGGCATCTCGGATAGATGCAATTTGGGTCTCAAAGGAAATATTAGCTAATATTAAGAAGGTGGAGTTCAAAGCAAAACTCTTTTCAGATCATAATCCGATAGAATTGGAGGTGGAAGGGAAGGGACAAGGTGAAAGTAAAAGGTGGAGGTTGGATGTTTTTTATTGCATAATCAAAAAGTCATACAAGGTGCGAACAAAGTGATGAAAGAATATTTTGAATTAAATATGGGAGGCGAAACAGACATACAAACAACGTGGGATGCAGGGAAAGCTGTTGCAAGGGGCTACTTCATCCAACAAAGTGCGATGTTGAAGAAAGAAAGAGAAAAGGAAAATGTAAATTTAATAGAAGAAATTAAAAAGAAAGAAAAATTTTTCTATAAATCAGGCAATAAAGAAATTGGAAATCAAATAAAAATATTGAGAAGCAAATATGAAAATATTATAGATAAAGAATTAGACAAAACCATGCAATTTTGGAAATATAAAAATTATAATTGGGCTAATAAACCAGGAAAAATTTTGGCCTGGCAAATAAAGAAAAGGCAAAGCGAGAAATTAATAAATAGATTAAAAATTGGAGGAAAAATTATAGAGAAAAAGAAGGAAATAGAAAGATCTTTTTTGGACTTTTATAGGCATCTATATCAAAAGGAAGATTTAGACGTAGAAAAGATGAATGAATATTTGAAAAGGATGAGGTGGCCTCAGATAACAGAGGAAGAACGTAAGAAATTGTCTGGGAAAATAACGATTGCGGATATAAGGGAAATTTTGAGGGAAATGAAAAAGGGAAAAGCACCAGGCCCGGATGGGCTCCCACTGGAATTTTATAAAAACATTGATGAAAGTATAATCTTGTTGCCTTTAGTAGAAGTGATGAATGAGATATTAGAGAAGGGAGAGATACCAAAAACATGGGAACAAGCCCAAATTATTCTGCTACCAAAGCAAGATACGGATTTGGAATTAATTAGGAACTATAGACCAATATCGCTTCTAAATAGTGACTATAAAATATTTGCAAAAATAATAGCAAAAAGATTGGGAAGCATTTTAGGGAAAATAATCCATAGAGACCAGGCCGGATTTGTAAAGGGGAGACAAATAAAAGATAATATTAGGAATATAATAAACATATTTGAATTGGCGGATTCTAGAAGAGACAAGAAGGTGGCAGTAGTCTCCTTAGATGCTGAAAAAGCATTTGATAATGTGGCATGGGAATTTATGAAAAGATCGATAAAGAGCCTTAATTTAGGGAAAGAAATAGAAGTGGCTATAGGGGCAATATATAAAAAACAGAAAGCAAGCCTGATAATAAATAATAAAGTAACAGAGGAAATAATAATTGACAAAGGAACAAGACAGGGTTGTCCCCTATTGCCACTTCTATACATAATAACCTTGGAGACACTGCTGTACAATATTAGGCAAGAAGATAAAATAAAAGGAATTCGAGTAGGGAATAAATCATACAAATGTAAGGCTTTTGCAGATGATATAATGATAACATCAGAAGATCCGATAAATAGTATCCCTGTGGCAATGGAAGAAATAAAAAAATATGGGGAGGTAGCAGGATTAAAGATTAATTATAACAAAACAAAAATGTTAGTAAAAAATTTGGAGGAAGAGGAAAAAAGGAAATTGCAAAATCTTACTAGTATAGAAATAAGTAAGAAATTAAAATATTTAGGAATAGTTATGACAAATAAAGGATTAGATTTGATACAAGAAAATTATATAAATATTTGGAAGCAAATTAAAAGGAAAATGGAAATTTGGTCCCAATTAAAACTCTCATTGATGGGAAGAATATCACTTGTAAAAATGAATATTTTGGCAAAAATGATGTATTTATTTCAAAATCTTCCTCTGCTAGGGGGAACAAAATATTTTAATGATTGGAAAAAAGACATTATTAAATTCGTATGGGGTGGGAGAAAACCAAGAATAAAATATAAAATAATGATTGATAAAAGGGAAAGGGGGGGATTCGGCCTACCGGATATGCAATTATATCATAATGCGGCAGCCTTCATTTGGATCAAAGATTGGATTGAATTAAAAAATGTGGATCTTCTAGATTTGGAGGGGTATGAAATTGGCTTCGGGTGGCACTGGTATTTACAAAAAGAGATGATTAGTGAAAAACATATGTTTATGAGGAATGTAATTAGGAAATCGTTGATAAAAGTCTGGCAGAAATATAAATATTATTTTGAGATGAAAACCCCATGGTGGTTATCTCCACTAGAATCTATAACAGTAAGGTTTACAAATTCAAAAAGCAATTGGCCCACCTATAGAGAGCTCTTAGAAGAGAAAGAGGGAAATCTGAAACTTAAGGATTACAACGACATCAAACAGCATTTAAATAGTTGGTTACAATATTTTCAATTAAACCAAAAATTTCAAGAAGATAATAAAACAGGATTTGAGAAAGAGGAATCTAAATTGACAGAAATATTATTAAAAGGGGGGAATAAATATATTAAAAAATCTGCAGGAGGAAATGTTAATATGGGAAACAGAAGAAGAAACGGTGAAGGAAACTATGATAAAATGGTGCCAAGATATGGGAAAAGTAATAACAACAGATGAGTGGGAGAAAGCATGGAAAAGAAACATGGAATTTACACCAAATTATGAACTGCAGGAGAACTTATTAAAAATCCACCATAGGTGGTATATGACCCCTGTGATAATCTCAAAAATACAAAAAAGAGGAAATATAACATGCTGGAGATGTGGAAAAGAAACTGGGACTTTATACCACATGTGGTGGAAATGTGAAATAATTAGAAATTATTGGGCTATGATTTACAATGAATTGAAAAAAAATTTAAAATATACATTTGGCAAGTCCCCAGAGTTATTTTTATTAGGAATAATAAACGAAGATATACAACCGATACACAAAAATTTTGTATTTTATGCGATAACAGCAGCGAGACTGTTGGTGGCGAGTAATTGGAAAGAGAAGAGTATACCAAGTAGAGAGGAGTGGAAATTGAAAATGTTAAATTATTATAATTTGGCCGTAAAAGATTTTGAAATTAAAGGAGAAAGTAAGGATTTAAGAGGAAAGGAATGGTCAGCATTTGAAGAATATATAAGCAGTAAATAGTACCACCCTCTACAGCAGAAAAGGAAAAGTTCAGCAGTAAAGATATAGAATTGTGATTAGATTAAGAGTAGGTATTTTCAATAGAAAACAAAAGAAGTAACATAGCACAGACTGGGAGCAGAGGGAGAGGGGAGGGAGGGGGGATTTAGCAAAAGTGTTATATGTGTTATATGAGCAAGTTTGTAATTGTGCAAGTATAATTTAACAATGCATTTATTTTAATTCAAATGTAATATTTGAGTGTAACTAATAAAGTTTGTTTTAATAAAAAAAAATAAAAAAAACAAACAAAAAAAACACTTCTGTTTCCACCGCCAAACTTTTCAGGGGAGAATTTGCGACAGTGCCACCATTTTTGAGAGAATTGGATAACGTCAGATTTTTGGTGAAATTGTGAGATTTTCAAAAAAGGTTTTTTCCACAGGTGAAGTCGCCGAGGCCTGATTTTCTAACGTAGGATAAAAACGCTAACCCTAACCCTAACCCTAACCCTAAACCTGAATTTCTACCCAAGTATAAAAACACTTCTGTTTCCACTGCCAAACCTTTCAGGGGAGAATTTACAACAGTTTGGCACCATTTTTGAGAGAATTGCATAACATCAAATTTTTGGTGAAATTCTGAAATTTTCAAAAAAGATTTGTCCCAGTTTAAGACGCCAAGGGCTGATTTTCTGACCTAGAATAAAAACGCTTCTCTTTCGAACGCCACACCTTTCAGGGAAGATTTTGCAAAACTTTGGCACCATTTTTGAGAGAATTGGATGACGTCAAATTTTTGGTGAAATTTTCAAAAAAGGTTTTTCCCAGATTAAGACGCCAAGGCCAGATTTTCAGGCCTAGTATAAAAACGCTTTTGTTTCAACCACCTAACCCTAACCCTAACCCTAACCCTATCGCTGAATTTCTCCCCAAGTATAAAAACACTATTGTTTCCACTGCGAAATCTTTCCGGGGAGAATTTGCAACAGTTTGGCACCATTTTTGAGATAATTGCATAACATCAAAATTTTGGCGAAATTCTGAAATTTTCAAAAAAGGTTTGTCCCAGTTTAAGACGCCAAGGCCTGATTTTCTGACCTAGGATAAAAACGCTTTTGTTTCAACCACCTAACCCTAACCCTAACCCTAACCCTAACCCTAACTCTATCCCTAACCCTAACCCTAACCCTAACCCTAACCCTAACCCTAACTCTTACTCTATCCCTAACCCTAACCCTAACCCTAACCCTAACCCTAACCCTAACCCTAACCCTAACCCTAACCCTAACCCTGAATTTCTACCCAAGTATAAAAACACTATTGTTTCCACTGCGAAATCTTTCAGGGGGTAATTTGCAACAGTTTGGCATCATTTTTGAGAGAATTGCATAAGGTCAGAGTTTGGGTGAAATTGTGAAATTTTCAAAAAAAAGTATTTCCGTAGGTTAATTTACCGAGGTCTGAATTTCTGGCCTATGCTAAAAGCACTTCTGTTTCCACCGCCAAACTTTTCAGGGGAGAATTTGCTATTGTGCCACCATTTTTGAGAGAATTGGATGACATTAAGTCTTTGGTGAATTTTTGGCTTTTTTCAAAAAAAAGTTTTTTCCACAGGTGAAGTCGCCGAGGCCTGCTTTTCTAGCGTAGGATAAAAACGCTTCTGTTTCCACCGCCAAACCTCTCAGGGGAGAATTTGCAACAGTTTGGCACCATTTTTGAGAAAATTGCATAACGTCAAAGTTTTGGTGAAATTGTGAAATTTTCCAAAAAGGTTTTTCCCAGATTAAGACGCCAAGGCCTGTTTTTCTGGTCTAGGATAAAAACGCTTTTGTTTCAACCACCTAACCCTAACCCTAACCCTAACCCTAACCCTAACCCTAACCCTAACCCTAACCCTAACCCTAACCCTATCCCTGAATTTCTACCCAAGTATAAAAACACTATTGTTTCCACTGCGAAATCTTTCAGGGGAGAATTTGCAACAGTTTGGCACCATTTTTGAGAGAATTGCATAACGTCAGAGTTTGGGTGAAATTGTGAGATTTTCAAAAAAAGGTTTTCCGCAGGTTAATTTGCCGAGGCCTGAATGTCTGGCGTAGGATAAAAACACTTCTGTTTCCACCGCCAAACCATTCAGGGGAGAATTTACAACAATTTGGCACCATTTTTGAGATAATTGGATAACGTCAAATTTTTGGTGAAATTGTGAGATTTTCATAAAGACTTTTTCCCAGATTTAGAAGGCGAGGCCTGATTTTCTGGCCTAGGATAAAAACGCTTCTGTTTCGATCGTCAAACGTATCAGGGGAGATTTTGCAAAACTTTGGCACCAATTTTGAGAAAATTGGATAACGTCAAATTTTTGGTGAAATTGTGAAATTTTCAATAAAAAGGTTTTCCCCAGATTAAGACGCCAAGGCCTGATTTTCTCGCCTAGGATAAAAACGCGTTTGTTTCAACCACCTAACCCACTTCTGTTTCCACCGCCAAACCTATCAGGAGAGAATTTACAACAGTTTGGCGCCATATTTAAGAGAATTGGATAACGTCAGATTTTTGGTGAAATTGTGAGATTTTCATGAAGACTTTTTCCCAGATTAAGATGCCGAGGCCTGATTTTCTGACCTAGGATAAAAACGCTTCTGTTTCGATCGCCAAACCTATCAGGGGAGATTTTGCAAAACTTTTGCATCATTTTTGAGAAAATTGGATAACTTCAAATTTTTGGTGAAATTTTCAAAAAAGGTTTTTCCCAGATTAAGACGCCGAGGCCTGATTTTTTGACCTAGGATAAAAACGCTTTTGTTTCAACCACCTAACCCTAACCCTAACCCTAACCCTAACCCTAACCCTAACCCTAACCCTAACCCTAACCCTAACCCTAACCCTAACTCTTACTCTATCCCTAACCCTAACCCTAACCCTGAATTTCTACCCATGTATAAAAACTCTATTGTTTCCACTGCGAAATCTTTCAGGGGATAATTTGCAACAGTTTGGCATCATTTTTGAGAGAATTGCATAACGTCAAAGTTTGGGTGAAATTGTGAAATTTTCAAAAAAGGTTTTTTTGCCATTGAAGTCACCGATGCCTGATTTTCTGGCATAGGATAAAAACGCTTCTTTTTCTACTGTGAAATCTTTCTGGGGAGAATTTACAACAATTTGGAACCATTTTTGAGAGAATTGGACAACGTCATATTTTTGTGAAATTGTGAAATTTTCAAAAAAGATTTTTCCCAGATTAAGACGCCGAGGCCTGATTTTCTGTCCTAGGATAAAAACGCTTTTGTTTCAACCACCTAACCCTAACCCTAACCCTAACCCTAACCCTAACCCTAACCTTAACCCTAAACGTATCCCTATCCCTGATTTTCTACCCAAGGATAAAAACACTATTGTTTCCACTGCGAAATCTTTCAGGGGGAATTTGCAACAGTTTGGCACCATTTTTGAGAGAATTGCATAACATCAAAGTTTGGGGGAAATTTTGAAATTTTCAAAAAAACATTTTCCGCAGGTTTATTTGCCGAAGCCAGATTTTCTGGCGTAGGATAAAAACACTTCTGTTTCCACCGCCAAACTTTTCAGGGGAGAATTTGAAACAGTGCCACCATTTTTGAGAGAATTGGATAACGTCAAATTTTTGGTGAAATTGTGAGATTTTCATAAAGAGTTCTTCCCAGATTAAGACGCCGAGGCCTGATTTTCTGGCCTAGGATAAAAACGCTACTGTTTCGAACGCCCACATTTCAGGGGAGATTTTGCAAAACTTTGGCAACAATTTTGAGAGAATTGGATGACGTCAAATCTTTGGTGAATTTGTGGCTTTTTTCAAAAAAAATGTTTTTTCCACAGGTGAAGTCGCCGAGGCCTGATTTTCTGTCCTAGGATAAAAACGCTTTTGTTTCAACCCCCTAACCCTAACCCTAACCCTAACCCTAACCCTAACCCTAACCCTGATTTTCTACCCAAGGATAAAATCACTATTGTTTCCACTGTGAAATCTTTCACGGGAGAATTTGCAACAGTTTGGCATCATTTTTGAGAGAATTGCATAACGTCAGAGTTTAGGTGAAATTGTGAAATTTTCAAAAAAAGTTTTTCCGCAGGTTAATTTACCGAGGTCTGATTTTCTGGCGTAGGATAAAAACACTTCTGTTTCCACCGCCAAACCTTTCAGGGGAGAATTTAAAACAGTTTGGCACCATTTTTGAGAGAAATGGATAACGTAAGATTTTTGTTCAAATTGCGAGATTTTCAAATAATGTTTTTCCAGAGAAAGACGCCGAGGCCTCTTTTTCTGGCCTAGGATAAAAACGCTTTTGTTTCAACCACCTAACCCTAACCCTATCCCTATCCCTATCCCTAACCCTAACCCTAACCCTAACCCTAACCCTAACCCTAACCCTAACCCCAACCCTAACCATAACCATAACCATAACCCTATCCCTGATTTTCTACCCATGGATAAAAACACTATTGTTTCCACTACGAAATATTTCAGGGGGAATTTGCAACAGCTTGGCACCATTTTTGAGAGAATTGCATAACGTCACAGTTTGGGTGAAATTTTGAAATTTTCAAAAAAAGGTTTTCCGCAGATTTATTTGCCGAGGCCTGGTTTTCTGGCGTAGGATAAAAACACTTCTGTTTCCACCGCCAAACTTTTCAGGGGAGAATTTGCGACAGTGCCACCATTTTTGAGAGAATTGGATAACGTCAGATTTTTGGTGAAATTGTGAGATTTTCAAAAAAGTTTTTTTCCACAGGTGAAGTCGCCGAGGCCTGATTTTCTAACGTAGGATAAAAACGCTAACCCTAACCCTAACCCTAACCCTAAACCTGAATTTCTACCCAAGTATAAAAACACTTCTGTTTCCACTGCCAAACCTTTCAGGGGAGAATTTACAACAGTTTGGCACCATTTTTGAGAGAATTGCATAACATCAAATTTTTGGTGAAATTCTGAAATTTTCAAAAAAGATTTGTCCCAGTTTAAGACGCCAAGGCCTGATTTTCTGACCTAGAATAAAAACGCTTCTCTTTCGAACGCCACACCTTTCAGGGAAGATTTTGCAAAACTTTGGCACCATTTTTGAGAATGGATGACGTCAAATTTTTGGTGAAATTTTCAAAAAAGGTTTGTCCCAGTTTAAGATGCCAAGGCCTGATTTTCTGACCTAGGATAAAAACGCTTTTGTTTCAACCACCTAACCCTAACCCTAACCCTAACCCTAACCCTAACCCTAACCCTAACCCTAACCCTAACTCTATCCCTAACCCTAACCCTAACCCTAACCCTAACCTTAACCCTAAACGTATCCCTATCCCTGATTTTCTACCCAAGGATAAAAACACTATTGTTTCCACTGCGAAATCTTTCAGGGGGAATTTGCAACAGTTTGGCACCATTTTTGAGAGAATTGCATAACATCAAAGTTTGGGGGAAATTTTGAAATTTTCAAAAAAACATTTTCCGCAGGTTTATTTGCCGAAGCCAGATTTTCTGGCGTAGGATAAAAACACTTCTGTTTCCACCGCCAAACTTTTCAGGGGAGAATTTGAAACAGTGCCACCATTTTTGAGAGAATTGGATAACGTCAAATTTTTGGTGAAATTGTGAGATTTTCATAAAGAGTTCTTCCCAGATTAAGACGCCGAGGCCTGATTTTCTGGCCTAGGATAAAAACGCTACTGTTTCGAACGCCCACATTTCAGGGGAGATTTTGCAAAACTTTGGCAACAATTTTGAGAGAATTGGATGACGTCAAATCTTTGGTGAATTTGTGGCTTTTTTCAAAAAAAATGTTTTTTCCACAGGTGAAGTCGCCGAGGCCTGATTTTCTGTCCTAGGATAAAAACGCTTTTGTTTCAACCCCCTAACCCTAACCCTAACCCTAACCCTAACCCTAACCCTAACCCTGATTTTCTACCCAAGGATAAAATCACTATTGTTTCCACTGTGAAATCTTTCACGGGAGAATTTGCAACAGTTTGGCATCATTTTTGAGAGAATTGCATAACGTCAGAGATTGGGTGAAATTGTGAAATTCTCAAAAAAAGTTTTTCCGCAGGTTAATTTACCGAGGTCTGATTTTCTGGCGTAGCATAAAAAAACTTCTGTTTCCACCGCCAAACCTTCAAGGGAAGAATTTGCAACAATTTTGGCACCATTTTTGAGAGAATTGGATAACGTCAAATTTTTGGTGAAATTGTGAGATTTTCATAAAGACTTTTTCCCAGATTAAGAAGCCGAGGCCTGATTTTCTGGTCTAGGATAAAAACGCTTCTGTTTCGAATGCCACACCTTTCAGGGAAGATTTTGCAAAACTTTGGCACCATTTTTGAGAGAATTGGATGACTTCAAATCTTTGGTGAATTTGTGGTTTTTTTCAAAAAAAGTTTTTTTCCACAGGTGAAGTCGCCGAGGCCTGATTTTCTAACGTAGGATAAAAACGCTAACCATAACCCTAACCCTAACCCTAACCCTGAATTTCTACCCAAGTATAAAAACACTATTGTTTCCACTGCGAAATCTTTCAGGGGGTAATTTGCAACAGTTTGGCATCATTTTTGAGAGAATTGCATAAGGTCAGAGTTTGGGTTAAATTGTGAAATTTTCAAAAAAAAGTATTTCCATAGGTTAATTTACCGAGGTCTGATTTTCTGGCCTATGATAAAAGCACTTCTCTTTCCACCGCCAAAGTTTTCAGGGGAGAATTTGCTATTGTGCCACCATTTTTGAGAGAATTGGATGACATTAAATCTTTGGTGAATTTTTGGCTTTTTTCAAAAAAAAGTTTTTTCCACAGGTGAAGTCGCCGAGGCCTGTTTTTCTAGCGTAGGATAAAAACGCTTCTGTTTCCACCGCCAAACCTCTCAGGGGAGAATTTGCAACAGTTTGGCACCATTTTTGAGAAAATTGCATAACCTCAAAGTTTTGGTGAAATAGTGAAATTTTCAAAAAAGGTTTTTCCCAGATTAAGACGCCAAGGCCTGTTTTTCTGGTCTAGGATAAAAACGCTTTTGTTTCAACCACCTAACCCTAACCCTAACCCTAACCCTAACCCTAACCCTAACCCTATCCCTGAATTTCTACCCAAGTATAAAAACACTATTGTTTCCACTGCGAAATCTTTCAGGGGAGAATTTGCAACAGTTTGGCACCATTTTTGAGAGAATTGCATAACGTCAGAGTTTGGGTGAAATTGTGAGATTTTCAAAAAAAGGTTTTCCGCAGGTTAATTTGCCAAGGCCTGAATGTCTGGCGTAGGATAAAAACACTTCTGTTTCCACCGCCGAACCATTCAGGGGAGAATTTACAACAATTTGGCACCATTTTTGAGATAATTGGATAACGTCAAATTTTTGGTGAAATTGTGAGATTTTCATAAAGACTTTTTCCCAGATTTAGAAGGCGAGGCCTGATTTTCTGGCCTAGGATAAAAACGCTTCTGTTTCGATCGTCAAACGTATCAGGGGAGATTTTGCAAAACTTTGGCACCAATTTTGAGAAAATTGGATAACGTCAAATTTTTGGTGAAATTGTGAAAATTTCAATAAAAAGGTTTTCCCCAGATTAAGACGCCAAGGCCTGATTTTCTCGCCTAGGATAAAAACGCATTTGTTTCAACCACCTAACCCACTTCTGTTTCCACCGCCAAACCTTTCAGGAGAGAATTTACAACAGTTTGGCGCCATATTTAAGAGAATTGGATAACGTCAGATTTTTGGTGAAATTGTGAGATTTTCATGAAGACTTTTTCCCAGATTAAGATGCCGAGGCCTGATTTTCTGACCTAGGATAAAAACGCTTCTGTTTCGATCGCCAAACCTATCAGGGGAGATTTTGCAAAACTTTTGCACCATTTTTGAGAAAATTGGATAACTTCAAATTTTTGGTGAAATTTTCAAAAAAGGTTTTTCCCAGATTAAGACGCCGAGGCCTGATTTTTTGACCTAGGATAAAAACGCTTTTGTTTCAACCACCTAACCCTAACCCTAACCCTAACCCTAACCCTAACCCTAACCCTAACTCTTACTCTATCCCTAACCCTAACCCTAACCCTGAATTTCTACCCATGTATAAAAACTCTATTGTTTCCACTGCGAAATCTTTCAGGGGATAATTTGCAACAGTTTGGCATCATTTTTGAGAGAATTGCATAACGTCAAAGTTTGGGTGAAATTGTGAAATTTTCAAAAAAGGTTTTTTTGCCATTGAAGTCACCGATGCCTGATTTTCTGGCATAGAATAAAAACGCTTCTTTTTCTACTGTGAAATCTTTCTGGGGAGAATTTACAACAATTTGGAACCATTTTTGAGAGAATTGGACAACGTCATATTTTTGTGAAATTGTGAAATTTTCAAAAAAGATTTTTCCCAGATTAAGACGCCGAGGCCTGATTTTCTGTCCTAGGATAAAAACGCTTTTGTTTCAACCACCTAACCCTAACCCTAACCCTAACCCTAACCCGAACCCTAACCTTAACCCTAAACGTATCCCTATCCCTGATTTTCTACCCAAGGATAAAAACACTATTGTTTCCACTGCGAAATCTTTCAGGGGGAATTTGCAACAGTTTGGCACCATTTTTGAGAGAATTGCATAACGTCAAAGTTTGGGGGAAATTTTGAAATTTTCAAAAAAACGTTTTCCGCAGGTTTATTTGCCGAAGCCAGATTTTCTGGCGTAGGATAAAAACACTTCTGTTTCCACCGCCAAACTTTTCAGGGGAGAATTTGAAACAGTGCCACCATTTTTGAGAGAATTGGATAACGTCAAATTTTTGGTGAAATTGTGAGATTTTCATAAAGAGTTCTTCCCAGATTAAGACGCCGAGGCCTGATTTTCTGGCCTAGGATAAAAACGCTACTGTTTCGAACGCCCACATTTCAGGGGAGATTTTGCAAAACTTTGGCAACAATTTTGAGAGAATTGGATGACGTCAAATCTTTGGTGAATTTGTGGCTTTTTTCAAAAAAAATGTTTTTTCCACAGGTGAAGTCGCCGAGGCCTGATTTTCTGTCCTAGGATAAAAACGCTTTTGTTTCAACCCCCTAACCCTAACCCTAACCCTAACCCTAACCCTAACCCTAACCCTAACCCTGATTTTCTACCCAAGGATAAAATCACTATTGTTTCCACTGTGAAATCTTTCACGGGAGAATTTGCAACAGTTTGGCATCATTTTTGAGAGAATTGCATAACGTCAGAGTTTAGGTGAAATTGTGAAATTTTCAAAAAAAGTTTTTCCGCAGGTTAATTTACCGAGGTCTGATTTTCTGGCGTAGGATAAAAACACTTCTGTTTCCACCGCCAAACCTTTCAGGGGAGAATTTAGAACAGTTTGGCACCATTTTTGAGAGAAATGGATAACGTAAGATTTTTGTTCAAATTGCGAGATTTTCAAATAATGTTTTTCCAGAGAAAGACGCCGAGGCCTCTTTTTCTGGCCTAGGATAAAAACGCTTTTGTTTCAACCACCTAACCCTAACCCTATCCCTATCCCTATCCCTATCCCTAACCCTAACCCTAACCCTAACCCTAACCCTAACCCTAACCCTAACCCTAACCCTAACCCTAACCCTAACCCTAACCCTAACCCTAACCCTAACCCCAACCCTAACCATAACCATAACCATAACCCTATCCCTGATTTTCTACCCATGGATAAAAACACTATTGTTTCCACTACGAAATATTTCAGGGGGAATTTGCAACAGCTTGGCACCATTTTTGAGAGAATTGCATAACGTCACAGTTTGGGTGAAATTTTGAAATTTTCAAAAAAAGGTTTTCCGCAGGTTTATTTGCCGAGGCCTGGTTTTCTGGCGTAGGATAAAAACACTTCTGTTTCCACCGCCAAACTTTTCAGGGGAGAATTTGCGACAGTGCCACCATTTTTGAGAGAATTGGATAACGTCAGATTTTTGGTGAAATTGTGAGATTTTCAAAAAAGTTTTTTTCCACAGGTGAAGTCGCCGAGGCCTGATTTTCTAATGTAGGATAAAAACGCTAACCCTAACCCTAACCCTAACCCTAAACCTGAATTTCTACCCAAGTATAAAAACACTTCTGTTTCCACTGCCAAACCTTTCAGGGGAGAATTTACAACAGTTTGGCACCATTTTTGAGAGAATTGCATAACATCAAATTTTTGGTGAAATTCTGAAATTTTCAAAAAAGATTTGTCCCAGTTTAAGACGCCAAGGCCTGATTTTCTGACCTAGAATAAAAACGCTTCTCTTTCGAACGCCACACCTTTCAGGGAAGATTTTGCAAAACTTTGGCACCATTTTTGAGAATGGATGACGTCAAATTTTTGGTGAAATTTTCAAAAAAGGTTTGTCCCAGTTTAAGATGCCAAGGCCTGATTTTCTGACCTAGGATAAAAACCACCTAACCCTAACCCTAACCCTAACCCTAACCCTAACCCTAACCCTAACCCTAACCCTAACTCTATCCCTAACCCTAACCCTAACCCTAACCCTAACTCTTACTCTATCCCTAACCCTAACCCTAACCCTAACCCTAACCCTAACCCTAACCCTAACCCTAACCCTAACCCTAACCTTAACCCTGAATTTCTACCCAAGTATAAAAACACTATTGTTTCCACTGCGAAATCTTTCCGGGGAGAATTTGCAACAGTTTGGCACCATTTTTGAGATAATTGCATAACATCAAAATTTTGGCGAAATTCTGAAATTTTCAAAAAAGGTTTGTCCCAGTTTAAGACGCCAAGGCCTGATTTTCTGACCTAGGATAAAAACGCTTTTGTTTCAACCACCTAACCCTAACCCTAACCCTAACCCTAACCCTAACTCTATCCCTAACCCTAACCCTAACCCTAACCCTAACCCTAACCCTAACTCTTACTCTATCCCTAACCCTAACCCTAACCCTAACCCTAACCCTAACCCTAACCCTAACCCTAACCCTAACCCTAACCCTAACCCTAACCCTAACCCTGAATTTCTACCCAAGTATAAAAACACTATTGTTTCCACTGCGAAATCTTTCAGGGGGTAATTTGCAACAGTTTGGCATCATTTTTGAGAGAATTGCATAAGGTCAGAGTTTGGGTGAAATTGTGAAATTTTCAAAAAAAAGTATTTCCGTAGGTTAATTTACCGAGGTCTGAATTTCTGGCCTATGCTAAAAGCACTTCTGTTTCCACCGCCAAACTTTTCAGGGGAGAATTTGCTATTGTGCCACCATTTTTGAGAGAATTGGATGACATTAAATCTTTGGTGAATTTTTGGCTTTTTTCAAAAAAAAGTTTTTTCCACAGGTGAAGTCGCCGAGGCCTGCTTTTCTAGCGTAGGATAAAAACGCTTCTGTTTCCACCGCCAAACCTCTCAGGGGAGAATTTGCAACAGTTTGGCACCATTTTTGAGAAAATTGCATAACGTCAAAGTTTTTCCGCAGGTTAATTTGACGAGGCCTGAATGTCTGGCGAAGATAAAAACACTTCTGTTTCCACTGCCGAACCATTCAGGGGAGAATTTACAACAATTTGGCACCATTTTTGAGATAATTGGATAACGTCAAATTTTTGGTGAAATTGTGAGATTTTCATAAAGACTTTTTCCCAGATTTAGAAGGCGAGGCCTGATTTTCTGGCCTAGGATAAAAACGCTTCTGTTTCGATCGTCAAACGTATCAGGGGAGATTTTGCAAAACTTTGGCACCAATTTTGAGAAAATTGGATAACGTCAAATTTTTGGTGAAATTGTGAAATTTTCAATAAAAAGGTTTTCCCCAGATTAAGACGCCAAGGCCTGATTTTCTCGCCTAGGATAAAAACGCGTTTGTTTCAACCACCTAACCCACTTCTGTTTCCACCGCCAAACCTATCAGGAGAGAATTTACAACAGTTTGGCGCCATATTTAAGAGAATTGGATAACGTCAGATTTTTGGTGAAATTGTGAGATTTTCATGAAGACTTTTTCCCAGATTAAGATGCCGAGGCCTGATTTTCTGACCTAGGATAAAAACGCTTCTGTTTCGATCGCCAAACCTATCAGGGGAGATTTTGCAAAACTTTTGCATCATTTTTGAGAAAATTGGATAACTTCAAATTTTTGGTGAAATTTTCAAAAAAGGTTTTTCCCAGATTAAGACGCCGAGGCCTGATTTTTTGACCTAGGATAAAAACGCTTTTGTTTCAACCACCTAACCCTAACCCTAACCCTAACCCTAACCCTAACCCTAACCCTAACCCTAACCCTAACCCTAACCCTAACCCTAACTCTTACTCTATCCCTAACCCTAACCCTAACCCTGAATTTCTACCCATGTATAAAAACTCTATTGTTTCCACTGCGAAATCTTTCAGGGGATAATTTGCAACAGTTTGGCATCATTTTTGAGAGAATTGCATAACGTCAAAGTTTGGGTGAAATTGTGAAATTTTCAAAAAAGGTTTTTTTGCCATTGAAGTCACCGATGCCTGATTTTCTGGCATAGGATAAAAACGCTTCTTTTTCTACTGTGAAATCTTTCTGGGGAGAATTTACAACAATTTGGAACCATTTTTGAGAGAATTGGACAACGTCATATTTTTGTGAAATTGTGAAATTTTCAAAAAAGATTTTTCCCAGATTAAGACGCCGAGGCCTGATTTTCTGTCCTAGGATAAAAACGCTTTTGTTTCAACCACCTAACCCTAACCCTAACCCTAACCCTAACCCTAACCCTAACCTTAACCCTAAACGTATCCCTATCCCTGATTTTCTACCCAAGGATAAAAACACTATTGTTTCCACTGCGAAATCTTTCAGGGGGAATTTGCAACAGTTTGGCACCATTTTTGAGAGAATTGCATAACATCAAAGTTTGGGGGAAATTTTGAAATTTTCAAAAAAACATTTTCCGCAGGTTTATTTGCCGAAGCCAGATTTTCTGGCGTAGGATAAAAACACTTCTGTTTCCACCGCCAAACTTTTCAGGGGAGAATTTGAAACAGTGCCACCATTTTTGAGAGAATTGGATAACGTCAAATTTTTGGTGAAATTGTGAGATTTTCATAAAGAGTTCTTCCCAGATTAAGACGCCGAGGCCTGATTTTCTGGCCTAGGATAAAAACGCTACTGTTTCGAACGCCCACATTTCAGGGGAGATTTTGCAAAACTTTGGCAACAATTTTGAGAGAATTGGATGACGTCAAATCTTTGGTGAATTTGTGGCTTTTTTCAAAAAAAATGTTTTTTTCCACAGGTGAAGTCGCCGAGGCCTGATTTTCTGTCCTAGGATAAAAACGCTTTTGTTTCAACCCCCTAACCCTAACCCTAACCCTAACCCTAACCCTAACCCTAACCCTGATTTTCTACCCAAGGATAAAATCACTATTGTTTCCACTGTGAAATCTTTCACGGGAGAATTTGCAACAGTTTGGCATCATTTTTGAGAGAATTGCATAACGTCAGAGTTTAGGTGAAATTGTGAAATTTTCAAAAAAAGTTTTTCCGCAGGTTAATTTACCGAGGTCTGATTTTCTGGCGTAGGATAAAAACACTTCTGTTTCCACCGCCAAACCTTTCAGGGGAGAATTTAGAACAGTTTGGCACCATTTTTGAGAGAAATGGATAACGTAAGATTTTTGTTCAAATTGCGAGATTTTCAAATAATGTTTTTCCAGAGAAAGACGCCGAGGCCTCTTTTTCTGGCCTAGGATAAAAACGCTTTTGTTTCAACCACCTAACCCTAACCCTATCCCTATCCCTATCCCTATCCCTAATCCTAACCCTAACCCTAACCCTAACCCTAACCCTAACCCTAACCCTAACCCTAACCCTAACCCTAACCCTAACCCTAACCCCAACCCTAACCATAACCATAACCATAACCCTATCCCTGATATTCTACCCATGGATAAAAACACTATTGTTTCCACTACGAAATATTTCAGGGGGAATTTGCAACAGCTTGGCACCATTTTTGAGAGAATTGCATAACGTCACAGTTTGGGTGAAATTTTGAAATTTTCAAAAAAAGGTTTTCCGCAGGTTTATTTGCCGAGGCCTGGTTTTCTGGCGTAGGATAAAAACACTTCTGTTTCCACCGCCAAACTTTTCAGGGGAGAATTTGCGACAGTGCCACCATTTTTGAGAGAATTGGATAACGTCAGATTTTTGGTGAAATTGTGAGATTTTCAAAAAAGTTTTTTTCCACAGGTGAAGTCGCCGAGGCCTGATTTTCTAACGTAGGATAAAAACGCTAACCCTAACCCTAACCCTAACCCTAAACCTGAATTTCTACCCAAGTATAAAAACACTTCTGTTTCCACTGCCAAACCTTTCAGGGGAGAATTTACAACAGTTTGGCACCATTTTTGAGAGAATTGCATAACATCAAATTTTTGGTGAAATTCTGAAATTTTCAAAAAAGATTTGTCCCAGTTTAAGACGCCAAGGCCTGATTTTCTGACCTAGAATAAAAACGCTTCTCTTTCGAACGCCACACCTTTCAGGGAAGATTTTGCAAAACTTTGGCACCATTTTTGAGAATGGATGACGTCAAATTTTTGGTGAAATTTTCAAAAAAGGTTTGTCCCAGTTTAAGATGCCAAGGCCTGATTTTCTGACCTAGGATAAAAACGCTTTTGTTTCAACCACCTAACCCTAACCCTAACCCTAACCCTAACCCTAACCCTAACCCTAACCCTAACCCTAACTCTATCCCTAACCCTAACCCTAACCCTAACCCTAACCTTAACCCTAAACGTATCCCTATCCCTGATTTTCTACCCAAGGATAAAAACACTATTGTTTCCACTGCGAAATCTTTCAGGGGGAATTTGCAACAGTTTGGCACCATTTTTGAGAGAATTGCATAACATCAAAGTTTGGGGGAAATTTTGAAATTTTCAAAAAAACATTTTCCGCAGGTTTATTTGCCGAAGCCAGATTTTCTGGCGTAGGATAAAAACACTTCTGTTTCCACCGCCAAACTTTTCAGGGGAGAATTTGAAACAGTGCCACCATTTTTGAGAGAATTGGATAACGTCAAATTTTTGGTGAAATTGTGAGATTTTCATAAAGAGTTCTTCCCAGATTAAGACGCCGAGGCCTGATTTTCTGGCCTAGGATAAAAACGCTACTGTTTCGAACGCCCACATTTCAGGGGAGATTTTGCAAAACTTTGGCAACAATTTTGAGAGAATTGGATGACGTCAAATCTTTGGTGAATTTGTGGCTTTTTTCAAAAAAAATGTTTTTTCCACAGGTGAAGTCGCCGAGGCCTGATTTTCTGTCCTAGGATAAAAACGCTTTTGTTTCAACCCCCTAACCCTAACCCTAACCCTAACCCTAACCCTAACCCTAACCCTGATTTTCTACCCAAGGATAAAATCACTATTGTTTCCACTGTGAAATCTTTCACGGGAGAATTTGCAACAGTTTGGCATCATTTTTGAGAGAATTGCATAACGTCAGAGATTGGGTGAAATTGTGAAATTCTCAAAAAAAGTTTTTCCGCAGGTTAATTTACCGAGGTCTGATTTTCTGGCGTAGCATAAAAAAACTTCTGTTTCCACCGCCAAACCTTCAAGGGAAGAATTTGCAACAATTTTGGCACCATTTTTGAGAGAATTGGATAACGTCAAATTTTTGGTGAAATTGTGAGATTTTCATAAAGACTTTTTCCCAGATTAAGAAGCCGAGGCCTGATTTTCTGGTCTAGGATAAAAACGCTTCTGTTTCGAATGCCACACCTTTCAGGGAAGATTTTGCAAAACTTTGGCACCATTTTTGAGAGAATTGGATGACTTCAAATCTTTGGTGAATTTGTGGTTTTTTTCAAAAAAAGTTTTTTTCCACAGGTGAAGTCGCCGAGGCCTGATTTTCTAACGTAGGATAAAAACGCTAACCCTAACCCTAACCCTAACCCTAACCCTGAATTTCTACCCAAGTATAAAAACACTATTGTTTCCACTGCGAAATCTTTCAGGGGGTAATTTGCAACAGTTTGGCATCATTTTTGAGAGAATTGCATAAGGTCAGAGTTTGGGTTAAATTGTGAAATTTTCAAAAAAAAGTATTTCCATAGGTTAATTTACCGAGGTCTGATTTTCTGGCCTATGATAAAAGCACTTCTCTTTCCACCGCCAAACTTTTCAGGGGAGAATTTGCTATTGTGCCACCATTTTTGAGAGAATTGGATGACATTAAATCTTTGGTGAATTTTTGGCTTTTTTCAAAAAAAAGTTTTTTCCACAGGTGAAGTCGCCGAGGCCTGTTTTTCTAGCGTAGGATAAAAACGCTTCTGTTTCCACCGCCAAACCTCTCAGGGGAGAATTTGCAACAGTTTGGCACCATTTTTGAGAAAATTGCATAACCTCAAAGTTTTGGTGAAATAGTGAAATTTTCAAAAAAGGTTTTTCCCAGATTAAGACGCCAAGGCCTGTTTTTCTGGTCTAGGATAAAAACGCTTTTGTTTCAACCACCTAACCCTAACCCTAACCCTAACCCTAACCCTATCCCTGAATTTCTACCCAAGTATAAAAACACTATTGTTTCCACTGCGAAATCTTTCAGGGGAGAATTTGCAACAGTTTGGCACCATTTTTGAGAGAATTGCATAACGTCAGAGTTTGGGTGAAATTGTGAGATTTTCAAAAAAAGGTTTTCCGCAGGTTAATTTGCCGAGGCCTGAATGTCTGGCGTAGGATAAAAACACTTCTGTTTCCACCGCCGAACCATTCAGGGGAGAATTTACAACAATTTGGCACCATTTTTGAGATAATTGGATAACGTCAAATTTTTGGTGAAATTGTGAGATTTTCATAAAGACTTTTTCCCAGATTTAGAAGGCGAGGCCTGATTTTCTGGCCTAGGATAAAAACGCTTCTGTTTCGATCGTCAAACGTATCAGGGGAGATTTTGCAAAACTTTGGCACCAATTTTGAGAAAATTGGATAACGTCAAATTTTTGGTGAAATTGTGAAAATTTCAATAAAAAGGTTTTCCCCAGATTAAGACGCCAAGGCCTGATTTTCTCGCCTAGGATAAAAACGCATTTGTTTCAACCACCTAACCCACTTCTGTTTCCACCGCCAAACCTTTCAGGAGAGAATTTACAACAGTTTGGCGCCATATTTAAGAGAATTGGATAACGTCAGATTTTTGGTGAAATTGTGAGATTTTCATGAAGACTTTTTCCCAGATTAAGATGCCGAGGCCTGATTTTCTGACCTAGGATAAAAACGCTTCTGTTTCGATCGCCAAACCTATCAGGGGAGATTTTGCAAAACTTTTGCACCATTTTTGAGAAAATTGGATAACTTCAAATTTTTGGTGAAATTTTCAAAAAAGGTTTTTCCCAGATTAAGACGCCGAGGCCTGATTTTTTGACCTAGGATAAAAACGCTTTTGTTTCAACCACCTAACCCTAACCCTAACCCTAACCCTAACCCTAACCCTAACCCTAACCCTAACCCTAACTCTTACTCTATCCCTAACCCTAACCCTAACCCTGAATTTCTACCCATGTATAAAAACTCTATTGTTTCCACTGCGAAATCTTTCAGGGGATAATTTGCAACAGTTTGGCATCATTTTTGAGAGAATTGCATAACGTCAAAGTTCGGGTGAAATTGTGAAATTTTCAAAAAAGGTTTTTTTGCCATTGAAGTCACCGATGCCTGATTTTCTGGCATAGAATAAAAACGCTTCTTTTTCTACTGTGAAATCTTTCTGGGGAGAATTTACAACAATTTGGAACCATTTTGAGAGAATTAGACAACGTCATATTTTTGTGAAATTGTGAAATTTTCAAAAAAGATTTTTCCCAGATTAAGACGCCGAGGCCTGATTTTCTGTCCTAGGATAAAAACGCTTTTGTTTCAACCACCTAACCCTAACCCTAACCCTAACCCTAACCCTAACCTTAACCCTAAACGTATCCCTATCCCTGATTTTCTACCCAAGGATAAAAACACTATTGTTTCCACTGCGAAATCTTTCAGGGGGAATTTGCAACAGTTTGGCACCATTTTTGAGAGAATTGCATAACATCAAAGTTTGGGGGAAATTTTGAAATTTTCAAAAAAACATTTTCCGCAGGTTTATTTGCCGAAGCCAGATTTTCTGGCGTAGGATAAAAACACTTCTGTTTCCACCGCCAAACTTTTCAGGGGAGAATTTGAAACAGTGCCACCATTTTTGAGAGAATTGGATAACGTCAAATTTTTGGTGAAATTGTGAGATTTTCATAAAGAGTTCTTCCCAGATTAAGACGCCGAGGCCTGATTTTCTGGCCTAGGATAAAAACGCTACTGTTTCGAACGCCCACATTTCAGGGGAGATTTTGCAAAACTTTGGCAACAATTTTGAGAGAATTGGATGACGTCAAATCTTTGGTGAATTTGTGGCTTTTTTCAAAAAAAATGTTTTTTCCACAGGTGAAGTCGCCGAGGCCTGATTTTCTGTCCTAGGATAAAAACGCTTTTGTTTCAACCCCCTAACCCTAACCCTAACCCTAACCCTAACCCTAACCCTGATTTTCTACCCAAGGATAAAATCACTATTGTTTCCACTGTGAAATCTTTCACGGGAGAATTTGCAACAGTTTGGCATCATTTTTGAGAGAATTGCATAACGTCAGAGTTTAGGTGAAATTGTGAAATTTTCAAAAAAAGTTTTTCCGCAGGTTAATTTACCGAGGTCTGATTTTCTGGCGTAGGATAAAAACACTTCTGTTTCCACCGCCAAACCTTTCAGGGGAGAATTTAGAACAGTTTGGCACCATTTTTGAGAGAAATGGATAACGTAAGATTTTTGTTCAAATTGCGAGATTTTCAAATAATGTTTTTCCAGAGAAAGACGCCGAGGCCTCTTTTTCTGGCCTAGGATAAAAACGCTTTTGTTTCAACCACCTAACCCTAACCCTATCCCTATCCCTATCCCTAACCCTAACCCTAACCCTAACCCTAACCCTAACCCTAACCCTAACCCTAACCCTAACCCTAACCCTAACCCCAACCCTAACCATAACCATAACCATAACCCTATCCCTGATTTTCTACCCATGGATAAAAACACTATTGTTTCCACTACGAAATATTTCAGGGGGAATTTGCAACAGCTTGGCACCATTTTTGAGAGAATTGCATAACGTCACAGTTTGGGTGAAATTTTGAAATTTTCAAAAAAAGGTTTTCCGCAGGTTTATTTGCCGAGGCCTGGTTTTCTGGCGTAGGATAAAAACACTTCTGTTTCCACCGCCAAACTTTTCAGGGGAGAATTTGCGACAGTGCCACCATTTTTGAGAGAGTTGGATAACGTCAGATTTTTGGTGAAATTGTGAGATTTTCAAAAAAGTTTTTTTCCACAGGTGAAGTCGCCGAGGCCTGATTTTCTAACGTAGGATAAAAACGCTAACCCTAACCCTAACCCTAACCCTAAACCTGAATTTCTACCCAAGTATAAAAACACTTCTGTTTCCACTGCCAAACCTTTCAGGGGAGAATTTACAACAGTTTGGCACCATTTTTGAGAGAATTGCATAACATCAAATTTTTGGTGAAATTCTGAAATTTTCAAAAAAGATTTGTCCCAGTTTAAGACGCCAAGGCCTGATTTTCTGACCTAGAATAAAAACGCTTCTCTTTCGAACGCCACACCTTTCAGGGAAGATTTTGCAAAACTTTGGCACCATTTTTGAGAATGGATGACGTCAAATTTTTGGTGAAATTTTCAAAAAAGGTTTGTCCCAGTTTAAGATGCCAAGGCCTGATTTTCTGACCTAGGATAAAAACGCTTTTGTTTCAACCACCTAACCCTAACCCTAACCCTAACCCTAACCCTAACCCTAACCCTAACCCTAACCCTAACTCTATCCCTAACCCTAACCCTAACCCTAACCCTAACCCTAACCTTAACCCTAAACGTATCCCTATCCCTGATTTTCTACCCAAGGATAAAAACACTATTGTTTCCACTGCGAAATCTTTCAGGGGGAATTTGCAACAGTTTGGCACCATTTTTGAGAGAATTGCATAACATCAAAGTTTGGGGGAAATTTTGAAATTTTCAAAAAAACATTTTCCGCAGGTTTATTTGCCGAAGCCAGATTTTCTGGCGTAGGATAAAAACACTTCTGTTTCCACCGCCAAACTTTTCAGGGGAGAATTTGAAACAGTGCCACCATTTTTGAGAGAATTGGATAACGTCAAATTTTTGGTGAAATTGTGAGATTTTCATAAAGAGTTCTTCCCAGATTAAGACGCCGAGGCCTGATTTTCTGGCCTAGGATAAAAACGCTACTGTTTCGAACGCCCACATTTCAGGGGAGATTTTGCAAAACTTTGGCAACAATTTTGAGAGAATTGGATGACGTCAAATCTTTGGTGAATTTGTGGCTTTTTTCAAAAAAAATGTTTTTTCCACAGGTGAAGTCGCCGAGGCCTGATTTTCTGTCCTAGGATAAAAACGCTTTTGTTTCAACCCCCTAACCCTAACCCTAACCCTAACCCTAACCCTAACCCTGATTTTCTACCCAAGGATAAAATCACTATTGTTTCCACTGTGAAATCTTTCACGGGAGAATTTGCAACAGTTTGGCATCATTTTTGAGAGAATTGCATAACGTCAGAGTTTAGGTGAAATTGTGAAATTTTCAAAAAAAGTTTTTCCGCAGGTTAATTTACCGAGGTCTGATTTTCTGGCGTAGGATAAAAACACTTCTGTTTCCACCGCCAAACCTTTCAGGGGAGAATTTAGAACAGTTTGGCACCATTTTTGAGAGAAATGGATAACGTAAGATTTTTGTTCAAATTGCGAGATTTTCAAATAATGTTTTTCCAGAGAAAGACGCCGAGGCCTCTTTTTCTGGCCTAGGATAAAAACGCTTTTGTTTCAACCACCTAACCCTAACCCTATCCCTATCCCTATCCCTATCCCTAACCCTAACCCTAACCCTAACCCTAACCCTAACCCTAACCCTAACCCTAACCCTAACCCTAACCCTAACCCTAACCCTAACCCTAACCCCAACCCTAACCATAACCATAACCATAACCCTATCCCTGATTTTCTACCCATGGATAAAAACACTATTGTTTCCACTACGAAATATTTCAGGGGGAATTTGCAACAGCTTGGAACCATTTTTGAGAGAATTGCATAACGTCACAGTTTGGGTGAAATTTTGAAATTTTCAAAAAAAGGTTTTCTGCAGGTTTATTTGCCGAGGCCTGGTTTTCTGGCGTAGGATAAAAACACTTCTGTTTCCACCGCCAAACTTTTCAGGGGAGAATTTGCGACAGTGCCACCATTTTTGAGAGAATTGGATAACGTCAGATTTTTGGTGAAATTGTGAGATTTTCAAAAAAGTTTTTTTCCACAGGTGAAGTCGCAGAGGCCTGATTTTCTAACGTAGGATAAAAACGCTAACCCTAACCCTAACCCTAAACCTGAATGTCTACCCAAGTATAAAAACACTTCTGTTTCCACTGCCAAACCTTTCAGGGGAGAATTTACAACAGTTTGGCACCATTTTTGAGAGAATTGCATAACATCAAATTTTTGGTGAAATTCTGAAATTTTCAAAAAAGATTTGTCCCAGTTTAAGACGCCAAGGCCTGATTTTCTGACCTAGAATAAAAACGCTTCTCTTTCGAACGCCACACCTTTCAGGGAAGATTTTGCAAAACTTTGGCACCATTTTTGAGAATGGATGACGTCAAATTTTTGGTGAAATTTTCAAAAAAGGTTTGTCCCAGTTTAAGATGCCAAGGCCTGATTTTCTGACCTAGGATAAAAACCACCTAACCCTAACCCTAACCCTAACCCTAACCCTAACCCTAACCCTAACCCTAACCCTAACCCTAACCCTAACCCTAACCCTAACCCTAACCCTAACCCTAACTCTTACTCTATCCCTAACCCTAACCCTAACCCTAACCCTAACCCTAACCCTAACCCTAACCCTAACCCTAACCCTAACCCTAACCCTAACCTTAACCCTGAATTTCTACCCAAGTATAAAAACACTATTGTTTCCCCTGCGAAATCTTTCAGGGGAGAATTTGCAACAGTTTGGCACCATTTTTGATAAAATTGCATAACGTCAGAGATTGGGTGAAATTGTGAAATTCTCAAAAAAAGGTTTTCCGCAGGTTAATTTACCGAAGTCTGATTTTCTGGCGTAGCATAAAAAAACTTCTGTTTCCACCGCCAAACCTTCAAGGGAAGAATTTGCAACAATTTTGGCACCATTTTTGAGAGAATTGGATAACGTCAAATTTTTGGTGAAATTGTGAGATTTTCATAAAGACTTTTTCCCAGATTAAGAAGCCGAGGCCTGATTTTCTGGTCTAGGATAAAAACGCTTCTGTTTCGAATGCCACACCTTTCAGGGAAGATTTTGCAAAACTTTGGCACCATTTTTGAGAGAATTGGATGACTTCAAATCTTTGGTGAATTTGTGGTTTTTTTCAAAAAAAGTTTTTTTCCACAGGTGAAGTCGCCGAGGCCTGATTTTCTAACGTAGGATAAAAACGCTAACCCTAACCCTAACCCTAACCCTAACCCTGAATTTCTACCCAAGTATAAAAACACTATTGTTTCCACTGCGAAATCTTTCAGGGGGTAATTTGCAACAGTTTGGCATCATTTTTGAGAGAATTGCATAAGGTCAGAGTTTGGGTTAAATTGTGAAATTTTCAAAAAAAAGTATTTCCATAGGTTAATTTACCGAGGTCTGATTTTCTGGCCTATGATAAAAGCACTTCTCTTTCCACCGCCAAACTTTTCAGGGGAGAATTTGCTATTGTGCCACCATTTTTGAGAGAATTGGATGACATTAAATCTTTGGTGAATTTTTGGCTTTTTTCAAAAAAAAGTTTTTTCCACAGGTGAAGTCGCCGAGGCCTGTTTTTCTAGCGTAGGATAAAAACGCTTCTGTTTCCACCGCCAAACCTCTCAGGGGAGAATTTGCAACAGTTTGGCACCATTTTTGAGAAAATTGCATAACCTCAAAGTTTTGGTGAAATTGTGAAATTTTCAAAAAAGGTTTTTCCCAGATTAAGACGCCAAGGCCTGTTTTTCTGGTCTAGGATAAAAACGCTTTTGTTTCAACCACCTAACCCTAACCCTAACCCTAACCCTAACCCTAACCCTAACCCTAACCCTAACCCTAACCCTAACCCTAACCCTAACCCTATCCCTGAATTTCTACCCAAGTATAAAAACACTATTGTTTCCACTGCGAAATCTTTCAGGGGAGAATTTGCAACAGTTTGGCACCATTTTTGAGAGAATTGCATAACGTCAGAGTTTGGGTGAAATTGTGAGATTTTCAAAAAAAGGTTTTCCGCAGGTTAATTTGCCGAGGCCTGAATGTCTGGCGTAGGATAAAAACACTTCTGTTTCCACCGCCGAACCATTCAGGGGAGAATTTACAACAATTTGGCACCATTTTTGAGATAATTGGATAACGTCAAATTTTTGGTGAAATTGTGAGATTTTCATAAAGACTTTTTCCCAGATTTAGAAGGCGAGGCCTGATTTTCTGGCCTAGGATAAAAACGCTTCTGTTTCGATCGTCAAACGTATCAGGGGAGATTTTGCAAAACTTTGGCACCAATTTTGAGAAAATTGGATAACGTCAAATTTTTGGTGAAATTGTGAAAATTTCAATAAAAAGGTTTTCCCCAGATTAAGACGCCAAGGCCTGATTTTCTCGCCTAGGATAAAAACGCATTTGTTTCAACCACCTAACCCACTTCTGTTTCCACCGCCAAACCTTTCAGGAGAGAATTTACAACAGTTTGGCGCCATATTTAAGAGAATTGGATAACGTCAGATTTTTGGTGAAATTGTGAGATTTTCATGAAGACTTTTTCCCAGATTAAGATGCCGAGGCCTGATTTTCTGACCTAGGATAAAAACGCTTCTGTTTCGATCGCCAAACCTATCAGGGGAGATTTTGCAAAACTTTTGCACCATTTTTGAGAAAATTGGATAACTTCAAATTTTTGGTGAAATTTTCAAAAAAGGTTTTTCCCAGATTAAGACGCCGAGGCCTGATTTTTTGACCTAGGATAAAAACGCTTTTGTTTCAACCACCTAACCCTAACCCTAACCCTAACCCTAACCCTAACCCTAACTCTTACTCTATCCCTAACCCTAACCCTAACCCTGAATTTCTACCCATGTATAAAAACTCTATTGTTTCCACTGCGAAATCTTTCAGGGGATAATTTGCAACAGTTTGGCATCATTTTTGAGAGAATTGCATAACGTCAAAGTTTGGGTGAAATTGTGAAATTTTCAAAAAAGGTTTTTTTGCCATTGAAGTCACCGATGCCTGATTTTCTGGCATAGAATAAAAACGCTTCTTTTTCTACTGTGAAATCTTTCTGGGGAGAATTTACAACAATTTGGAACCATTTTTGAGAGAATTGGACAACGTCATATTTTTGTGAAATTGTGAAATTTTCAAAAAAGATTTTTCCCAGATTAAGACGCCGAGGCCTGATTTTCTGTCCTAGGATAAAAACGCTTTTGTTTCAACCACCTAACCCTAACCCTAACCCTAACCCTAACCCTAACCCTAACCTTAACCCTAAACGTATCCCTATCCCTGATTTTCTACCCAAGGATAAAAACACTATTGTTTCCACTGCGAAATCTTTCAGGGGGAATTTGCAACAGTTTGGCACCATTTTTGAGAGAATTGCATAACGTCAAAGTTTGGGGGAAATTTTGAAATTTTCAAAAAAACGTTTTCCGCAGGTTTATTTGCCGAAGCCAGATTTTCTGGTGTAGGAGAAAAACACTTCTGTTTCCACCGCCAAACTTTTCAGGGGAGAATTTGAAACAGTGCCACCATTTTTGAGAGAATTGGATAACGTCAAATTTTTGGTGAAATTGTGAGATTTTCATAAAGAGTTCTTCCCAGATTAAGACGCCGAGGCCTGATTTTCTGGCCTAGGATAAAAACGCTACTGTTTCGAACGCCCACATTTCAGGGGAGATTTTGCAAAACTTTGGCAACAATTTTGAGAGAATTGGATGACGTCAAATCTTTGGTGAATTTGTGGCTTTTTTTAAAAAAAATGTTTTTTCCACAGGTGAAGTCGCCGAGGCCTGATTTTCTGTCCTAGGATAAAAACGCTTTTGTTTCAACCCCCTAACCCTAACCCTAACCCTAACCCTAACCCTAACCCTAACCCTAACCCTAACCCTGATTTTCTACCCAAGGATAAAATCACTATTGTTTCCACTGTGAAATCTTTCACGGGAGAATTTGCAACAGTTTGGCATCATTTTTGAGAGAATTGCATAACGTCAGAGTTTAGGTGAAATTGTGAAATTTTCAAAAAAAGTTTTTCCGCAGGTTAATTTACCGAGGTCTGATTTTCTGGCGTAGGATAAAAACACTTCTGTTTCCACCGCCAAACCTTTCAGGGGAGAATTTAGAACAGTTTGGCACCATTTTTGAGAGAAATGGATAACGTAAGATTTTTGTTCAAATTGCGAGATTTTCAAATAATGTTTTTCCAGAGAAAGACGCCGAGGCCTCTTTTTCTGGCCTAGGATAAAAACGCTTTTGTTTCAACCACCTAACCCTAACCCTATCCCTATCCCTATCCCTATCCCTATCCCTAACCCTAACCCTAACCCTAACCCTAACCCTAACCCTAACCCCAACCCTAACCCATAACCCATAACCATAACCCTATCCCTGATTTTCTACCCATGGATAAAAACACTATTGTTTCCACTACGAAATATTTCAGGGGGAATTTGCAACAGTTTGGCACCATTTTTGAGAGAATTGCATAACGTCACAGTTTGGGTGAAATTTTGAAATTTTCAAAAAAAGGTTTTCCGCAGGTTTATTTGCCGAGGCCTGGTTTTCTGGCGTAGGATAAAAACACTTCTGTTTCCACCGCCAAACTTTTCAGGGGAGAATTTGCGACAGTGCCACCATTTTTGAGAGAATTGGATAACGTCAGATTTTTGGTGAAATTGTGAGATTTTCAAAAAAGGTTTTTTCCACAGGTGAAGTCGCCGAGGCCTGATTTTCTAGCGTAGGATAAAAACGCTTCTGTTTCCACCGCCAAACCTCTCAGGGGAGAATTTCCAACTATTTGGCACCATTTTTGAGAGAAATGGATAACGTCAAATTTTTGGTGAAATTATGAGAGTTTCATAAAGACTTCTTCCCAGATTAATACGCCGAGGCCTGATTTTCTGGCCTAGGATAAAAACGCTTCTGTTTCGATCGCCAAGCGTTTCAGGGGAGATTTTGGAAAACTTTGGCACCATTTTTGAGAAAATTGGATAACGTCAATTTTTTGGTGAAATTGTAAAATTTTCAAAAAAAGTTTTCTGCAGTTGAAGTCACCGAGCCCTGATTTTCTGGCATAGGATAAAAACGCTTCTTTTTCTACTGTGATATCTTTCGGTGGAGAATTTACAACAATTTGGCACCATTTTTGAGAGAATTGGATAACGTTATATTTTTGGTGAAATTGTGAAATTTTCAAAAAAGGTTTTCCGCAGGTTAATTTGCCGAGGCCTTATTTTATGGCGTAGGATAAAAACACTTCTGTTTCCACCGCCAAACTTTTCAGGGGAGAATTTGCAACAGTGCCACCATTTTTGAGAGAATTGCATGACGTCAAATTTTTGGTGAATTTGTGGCTTTTTTCAAAAAAAAGGTTTTTTCCACAGGTGAAGTTGCCAAGGCCTGATTTTCTGGCCTAGGATAAAAACGCTTCTGTTTCAACCACCTAACCCTAACCCTAACCCTAACCCTAACCCTAACCCTAACCCTAACCCTAACCCTAACCCTAACCCTAACCCTAACCCTAACCCTAACCCTAACCCTGAATTTCTACCCAAGTATAAAAACACTATGTTTTCCACTGCAAAATCTTTCAGGGGAGAATTTGCAACAGTTTGGCATCATTTTTGAGAGAATTGCATAACGTCACAGTTTGGGTGAAATTGTGAAATTTTCCAAAAATGTTTTTCCGCAGGTTAATTTACCGAGCCCTGATTTTCTGGCGTAGGATAAAAACACTTCTGTTTCCACCGCCAAACTTTTCAGGGGAGAATTTGCGACAGTGCCACCATTTTTGAGAGAATTGGATAACGTCAGATTTTTGTTGAAATTGTGAGATTTTCATAAAGACTTTTTTCCCAGATTAAGACGCCGAGGCCTGATTTTCTGGTCTAGGATAAAAACGGTTCTGTTTCGAATGCCAAACCTTTCAGGGGAGATTTTGCAAAACTTTGGCACCATTTTTGAGAAAATTGGATAACGTCAATTTTTTGGTGAAATTGTGAAATTTTCAAAAAAGGTTTTCTGCAGTTGAAGTCACCGAGCCTTGATTTTCTGGCATAGGATAAAAACGCTTCTTTTTCTACTGTGAAATCTTTCGTTGGAGAATTTACAACAATTTGGCACCATTTTTGACAGAATTGGACGACATTATATTTTTGGTGAAATTGTGAAATTCACTTATCGTAAAGCTTGTCAGCCGACCTCAAGTCTCATAACCGCGCCCGCCACCGAGGTGGGATCCGAAGGATGGCTCTAAGAAAGTGTGTTTGGATAGAGTTCAATTTCAGGAAATCCCTGCAGGAGGGAGGACTTTCATTTGGAATAGTCTCAAGACTACTTTCACTGATTGGGCCTGGTTCTTAGCATATAGAGATCTAATCTGTATAGCAGCTTTAGATGCATTAGCAGTTATATAGTCTCTATGGACCAAAAAGGATCTGTTTGATCGAATTATTTGTCCCAGATAGTTAAAGCAGTTAATTGCTCTAAACGAATCCCGTGGAACCTCGCCTTACGAAGTGAATGCGTTCCGAATGCACATTCGGAAATCGAAAAACTCGTAAGTCGAAACGCGATTTCCCATAGGAATGCATTAAAAACGGATTCATGCGCTCCTATGGGAAGAGAAATCGAGGGTCACTTACCTTGTCGATGTGGACGGGCAGGCTCCTGCAGCTCCCCTTTTCTTGCAGGCAGCTCTGAGGGGTGCTCGCCGCAGCCGACGCCATGGCACGCAAAAAAAAAAGGCGAAAAAGCGGCGCTGCCCGCCTCCAGCCATGGAGCGGGGGGGGGGGAAGCGCCGCCATGGCGAGCGGGAAAAAAACAACAACAACCCCAAAAACCCGGGGGAAAAAACGAAAAAAAACCCCGGGGAAAGCGGCTGCGGCGCTGCTACGAGCAGCGGAGCCGCCTGCCTCCAGCCATGGCGAGCGGGGGGGGGGGGGAAGCGCCGCCATGGTGAGCGGAAAAAGCCAACCCCCCCCGAAAAGCCAAAAAAAAAACCCAGGAAAAAAACCCGGGGAAAGCGGCTGCGGTGGGGGGAAAAAGCACGAGGAAAAGGGGGGGAGAAGGAAGGGGAGCGAAGGCTCCGCTCGCAACCAAAATGGCCACTCGAGCGAAGTCCCGCCTTCCCTTCCCTTCCACGTGACCTACCTAAAAAAAAAAAAAGCCCCCGTAGAACCTCGACTTCCGATTCGGAAGTCGAAGAATTCGTAAGCGCCCGGCCGGATTCTTCCCTTCGTAACTCGAAAAATACGTAAGTCGAGGTTCTCCTGTATTCATATAGAGCTTGTAGCATTCTCCTCAACCCAATAGGGGATCTAGCTAGGAGTGCGGCATCATCCGCATACAGAAGAACGTTCAGAGATCGGCCTGCTAATTTGGGGGGATGGAAAGCATTATTGGCCATATGAGTCACCAGGGGCGTAGCAAGGGGGCGCGGGGGGCGGGCCGCCCCGGGTTCCACCCCAGAGGGGGGTGACAGTTGGGCTGGCCCCGCCCTGTGCAGGGCCCGCCCGCCCGCGCCGCTGCTCCGTCCAGCGGCACCGGTGCTTCTGCGGCGCCAAAAGCAGCAGCGACAGGGCACCCCCCCAGCCGCCGCACACGATCGGCGGCTGGGGGGGTGCCACCGCCGCTGCTTTTGGCGCTGCAGAAGCACCGGTGCCGGTTTGGATGGAGTGCGCACGCGCGACTTCGCGCGTGCGCACTCCATCCAACCCGGAACTGCTGCTTCTGCGCCCAAAGCAGCGGCAGGGCACCCCCCCTCCAGCCGCCGATCCCGTGCGGCGGCTGGGGGGTGCCGCCGCCGCTGCTTTTGGCACGGCGCTTCCCGAGGGCGCCGCAGAGGCAGCGGCGGCGGCACCCCCCCAGCCGCCGCACGGGATCGGCGGCTGGAGGGGGGGTGCCCTGCCGCTGCTTTGGGCGCAGAAGCAGCAGTTCCGGGTTGGATGGAGTGCGCACGCGCGAAGTCGCGCGTGTGCACTCCATCCAAACCGGCACCGGTGCTTCTGCGGCGCCCTTGTGAGGCGCCGCACCAAAAGCAGGGAGGGGCTGGGAGGGGGTGCCCCGCCGCTGCTTTCAGTGCGGCGCTTCCCAAGGGCGCCGCAGAAGCAGCAGCGGCGGCACCCCCTCAGCCTGCTTCTGCGGCGCCCTTGGGAAGCGCCGCACTGAAAGCAGCGGCGGGGCACCCCCTCCCAGCCGCCGCACACGCCGCACACGCCCTGTCTTACCCCCCTAGTGGTGGCAACATTGTTGGAAACACTCAGAAAGGTGTTAGTGTGCAAGTTGATAATCAGGTGAAGGAGGCGACGGTCGATTGTTGTAGCGGCCAATTTTGTCCATAACTGCTTTCTAGAGATTCGATCAAATGCCTGTTTAAGGTCAATAAATGCCACACGAATAATAATATAATAATAATAATAATTTATTATTTATACCCCGCCCATCTGGCTGGGTTTCCCAGCCACTCTGGGCGGCTTTCAACAGAACATTAAAATACAGTAATATATTAAACATTAAAAGCCTCCCTAAACAGGGCTGGCTTCAGATGTCTTCTAAAGGTCTGGTAGTTGTTGTTCTCTTGGACATCTGAAGGGAGGGCGTTCCACAGGGCGGGCGCCACTACCGAGAAGGCCCTCTGCCTGGTTCCCTGCAACTTGGCTTCTCGTAGTGAGGGAACCGCCAGAAGACCCTCGGCACTGGACCTCAGTGTCTGGGCAGAACGGTGGGGGTGGAGACGCTCCTTCAGGTATACTGGACCGAAGCCATTTAGGGCTTTAAAGGTCAGCACCAACACTTTGAATTGTGCTCGGAAACGTACTGGGAGCCAGTGTAGGTCTTTCAAGACCGGTGTTATGTGGTCTTGGCGGCCGCTCCCAGTCACCAGTCTAGCTGCCGCATTCTGGATTAGTTGTAGTTTCCGGGTCACCTTCAAAGGTAGCCCCACGTAGAGCGCATTGCAGTAGTCCAAGCGAGAGATAACTAGAGCATGCACCACTCTGGCGAGACAGTCCGCGGGCAGGTAGGGTCTCAGCCTGCGTACCAGATGGAGCTGGTAGACTGCTGCCCTGGATACAGAATTAACCTGCGCCTCCATGGACAGCTGTGAGTCCAGAATGACTCCCAGGCTGCGCACCTGGTCCTTCAGGGGCACAGTTACCCCATTCAGGACCAGGGAGTCCTCCACACCTGCCCGCCTCCTGTCCCCCCAAAACAGTACTTCTGTCTTGTCAGGATTCAACCTCAATCTGTTAGCTGCCATCCATCCTCCAACCGCCTCCAGACACTCACACAGGACCTTCACCGCCTTCACTGGTTCTGATTTGAAAGAGAGGTAGAGCTGGGTATCATCCGCATACAGCATACACCCAGCCCAAACCCCCTGATGATCTCTCCCAGCGGCATATAGATGTTAAATGCATATAGATGTTAAAAAGCATGGGGGAGAGGACGGAACCCTGAGGCACCCCACAAGTGAGAGCCCAGGGGTCTGAACCCCCACCACCACTTTCTGAACACGGCCCAGGAGGAAGGAGCGGAACCACTGTATAACAGTGCCCCCAGCTCCGAACCCTTCTAGACGGTCCAGAAGGATGTTATGGTTGATGGTGTCAAAGGCCGCTGAGAGGTCCAGCAGAACTAGGAAACAGCTCTCACCTTTGTCCCTAGCCCGCCGGAGATCATCGACCAGCGCAACCAAGGCAGTTTCGGTCCCATGATGAGGTCTGAATCCCGATTGGAAGGGATCCAAATGGTCCGCTTCTTCCAGGCGTGCCTGGAGTTGTTCAGCAACCACCCGCTCAATCACCTTGCCCAAGAATGGAAGATTTGAGACTGGGCGATAGTTGGCCATACTGGCCGGGTCTAAAGATGTTTTTTTAAGAAGCGGTTTAATAACCACCTCTTTTAGCGGGTCTGGGAAGGCTCCCTCGCAGAGAGAAGCATTCACCACCCCGCAAAGCCCATCGCCCAGCCCTTCCTGGCTCGATTTTATTAGCCAGGATGGGCAAGGATCAAGAAGACAGGTGGTCGGTTTCACTCGTCCAAGCAGCCTGTCCACATCCTCGGAGGTAACAGATTGGAATTGATCCCACACAACTGGACTAGACAGGACTCTAGCACTCTCCCACCCCGGCCCTGCTCCCACGGTGGAGTCTACCTCTTCCGAATCTGAGCTACTTTATCTGCGAAAAACTTTGCAAAAGCACTGCAGGAGATCATGTGGCCCGTGCTGGGCCCTGATGGAGCAGGTGGTTCCGCTAAATTGCGAACCACCTGAAAAAGTCTCCTGCTGCTGTTTTCTGCAGATGCAATAGAGGCGGCAAAGAAAGTCTTCTTTGCCGTCGCTACTGCCACTTGGTAGGCTCCACATTGAGCTCTAACCCGTGTCCGGTCAGATTCAGAATGAGTTATCCGCCACCAGCGCTCTAGCCGTCTCAACGATTGTTTCATCGCCCTCAGCTCCGGGGAGAACCATGGGGCTGTGCGGGCTCCATGCAATCGGAGAGGGCTTTGTCGAAGAACCTTTGGGGCTTTGTCAGCATACTTTTCCGCCAGATGGTTCAAGGTTAGTATTTGATCTATTGTAGATCTTCCAGGGCGAAAACCCGCCTGCTCATCGGCAATGATATTGTCATTCTCCATCCAGTTTGAAAGTTTGTTTAGCAGGTACCCGGAGTAGATTTTCCCAATGACATTTAGCAAGCTGATCGGCCTTAAATTGCTCGGCTCGGTACACGGGCCTTTCTTATATATTAGTACAATCAACGGGGACAAATAGACACGGGGACAAATAGAAGAAGATACCTTCACCCCGGTATGGCTCCCCTTCATCACATACAGAGCCCAACAAGACAACAAGAATCCACCAACAGCATAAGAATCAATATGGCTAACCTGATTCAAAAACACCCACCCACCCCACTCACACACAAAAACGAAGTTCACCACAGCCAATCACAAACAAGCACCCACACCTAGGCCAAGCCCAACTTCTCTCACCACCAAAGGAGCACAAGCGAATAGGAAAGAGATGCTGCACAAACAACGCTGACACAACCACCCCTACCCCCACCCCCATGGGCCCCTCCACCTCTTCCCCCCTTTTCTTCCTAATGTTACCCTAATGTCTCAACAAATGAAACTGACCTATGGAAAATGTAACTTCAAAAAAGAGACATTACGCATACCTTTGTACACCAATTACAGGTAGCCGTCATAGTCAAAACAAAATAAAAAAATAAAAAAATTCCTTCCAGTAGCACCTTAAAAGGTAAAGGGTAAAGGGACCCCTGACCATTAGGTCCAGTCGTGTCTGACTCTGGGGTTGCAGCGCTCATCTCGCTTTATTGGCCGAGAGCCGGCGTACAACTTCCGGGTCATGTGGCCAGCAGGACTAAGCCGCTTCTGGCAAACCAGAGCAGCGCACGGAAACGCCGTTTACCTTCCCGCCGGAGCGGTTCCTATTTATCTCCTTGCACTTCGACGTGCTTTCGAACTGCTAGGTGGGCAGGAGCTGGGACCGAGCAACGGGAGCTCACCCCGTCGCGGGGATTCGAACCGCCGACCTTCTGATCAGCAAGCCCTAGGCTCTGTGGTTTAACCCACAGCGCCAACTAAGTTTGGTCTTGGTATGAGCGTAGCACCTTAGAGACCAACTAAGTTTGTCCTTGGTATGAGCTCTCGTGTGCATGCACACTTCTTCAGATACACTGAAACAGAAGTCACCAGACCCTTATATATAGTGAGAGGGTGGGGAGGGGTATTACTCAGAAGGGTGGTGGGAACGGGTGATAGGCTGATAGCTGTGGTAAACCTGTTGACGACTGTTAACGACTGAAATAGTCTTACAGGAAAAAGCAAGGGGTGAGAAGGTTAAAAATAGCTTTGTCATGTATAATGAGATAAGAAGCCAATGTCTCTATTCAGACCAGGTCTCTCCATGGTTTTAAGCTTGGTAATGAGTTGCAATTCAGCAACTTCTCTTTCCAGTCTATTTCTGAAATTCCTTTGCAATAAGGCAGCTACTTGGAGATCTTGTCTAGAGTGTCCTGGGAGATTGAAGTGCTCTCCTACTGGTTTCTCTGTCTTGTGATTCCTGATGTCAGATTTATGTCCATTTATCCTTTGGCGTAGGGTTTGGCCTGTTTGTCCAATATAGAGAGCTGAAGGGCACTGTTGGCATTTGATGGCATACACGATGTTAGACGATGAGCAATTAAATAGTCCTGAGATGGTATGTTTGATGTTGTTGGGGCCAGTAATGGTGTTGTCCGGGTGTATGTGGCAGCAAAGTTGGCATCTGGGTTTATTGCAGGCTCTGGTGCCAGTGTCCGTGTTAAGTCTGGTTGTAGTATTATTGTGGGCGAGGAGTTGTTGAAGATTGGGTGGCTGTCTGTAGGCCTTCTCAAGGTCTTCCTCCCAGAGCTTGAGAAAGAGAACTGTCATTGTCTAGGAGAGGTTGTAGATCTCTGATGATGTGTTGTACTGTTTTAACTTGGGAGCTGTACGGGATTACTAGTGGTGTTCTGCTGTTTTCTTTTTTGGGTCTGTCTTGCAGCAAGTTCTCTCTGGGTATCAGTCTGGCTCTGTTGATCTGTTGTTTAACTTCATCCGGTGGGTATTTTATTTACACCTAAGAGATCTACAGCAAACCTTTTTAGAACTAAAGAAGATATACCCACCGGATGAATAATAAGAAGGAAAAGGTGTTGCAATGGAGGAGGGCACTCATTCTTTCTTTCTACAGAACTAAAAGATTTCTCCGCTTTCCTCCTTTTTCTCTTGGGTGGTGTGTTAAGCCAGGGGTCCCCAGACTTAATGCGCGGCGGGCCGTTTCCTCCAGCGCGGATCGCATGGCGGGCCAAAGGGCGGGGGAGCGCGCGACCATACGAGCGCGCACTCACTTTTTCCGGCACCGGAAATAGCATTTGCGCATGCGCACGGCCTCCATGGACCCGGAAATGCACCGGAAATGACGTTTTGCGCATGCAAAGAGCGGGCGCCGGGAGTCACCAGGTGTCTCATAAAAGAGCCCCGCAGGCCGCATCCAGCCCCCCGGCCATAGTCTGGGGACCCCTGTGTTAAGCAGTCACCCTAAGGGGAAACAGGCCCCCCTTTAGAGGAAATGGACTGGTCAGAACCTGTCTGTGACATCAGCTCAGAATCCCAACCTCACTTTGCAATTGAGGCCCAGCCTTGGCTCAACATCCCTTGGGTGGCTTTGCTGCGACAGAATAGGAAAAACTAGTGCCTAAACTTATTTTTAAAATCACGACATATTAGACAGTGAGAAAGCGGGAGTGACAACCAGCAAAGTCTGAAGATTAATGGCTGGGGAAATGGTGAGAGGACCAACAGGCAGCCCCCAGAGGAGGAAGGCAAAAGCAAGGAGGAGACCCCGAGACCACGTTGTACAGATCTACTAAGTCCTGAATGGCTGCAGGAAGAGGAAGAGGGGCCTCTTCAAGAACAGCCTGGCCTCCTAGAAGATAACAGCAGCCAAGGGCCGCCCCGCAATAATTCACCTGCGGATGCTGAGGAGGGGCTGTGGCCCCTGTCTGGCGACAACCAAGAAGACCTGGAGCCCAGAGTAAATCAGCTGCAAGAAAAGGAAGCCTGGAAATGTAAAAATAAAGAAAAAACACGTTAGATGGTCAGATGAGGAAGAGCTCTCTGCCCCACAACCCAGAGGAGGCGTCGAAGCAGCTGCAGGAAAAGGAAGAGCAGCCTGGCACCATAACGGAAGATAATAGCAGCCAAGGGCCGCCCCGCAATAATTCACCTGCGGATGCTGTGGAGGGGCTATGATCCCCGGATGGCGACAACCAAGAAGAACGCCTGGAGCCCAGAGGGAACGAGCTGCAAGAAAAGGAAGAGAATTAGAGGTCTCTACAAGAGCAGCTTGGCACCATCCCAGGAGATAATACGGTAGCAGCCAAGGGCCGCCGCACAATAATTCACCTGCGGATGCTGCAGAGGGGCTGTGGTCCCCGTCTGGCGACAATGAAAATCACATGGAGCCCAGAGTGATTGTGGTCCTCCCTTTTGACACTACTAAGCCAGAGCGCCCGGAAAGTGCCGCAGCAGATCACGAGGCTTACTACCTGGGCGATGACGCCAATGAGGAAACACCCCAGAGTGACTCAGGTGCCTCAACGGGCTACTTCCCCTGCTATGGGACCGACAAGGAGTTCCCCCGCTACCAGCCCCCCGGGCGCCCTGAGGACAGAGAGAGTGGGGACCCCTGACCGGGCAGGATGAAGATCCCCCCCACAAAGGGGCAGGGACCCCACAACAGGCATCCATCGCCTCTGCCAGCGGCCAATGTGGGCCTGAAGTGTCCGCAAAAGAGGAAGAATCGAAGGGGCTTGGAGAAGGAGAAGACCCCAGTAAGGGAGCTGAATCACAGCTACAGGACCAGCGCTCTCTGCCCAGACTGGATAAGGAGGCGGGAACTGTCAAGGGTCATTCTGACAGCAGGGAGGCTGCGGGAGACGAGAAGCAGTTGAACAGCAGAAGTACCGGTACCCCTCCTGAGGGCCGGGGACCCCGCAGCAGCCCTCCCCCGCCTCGGCCAGCCTGGAAGTGCAGAAAAAGCAAAAGCAAGTACTATGGGCAGATGAGGAGCAGGACCAGAGCTTCCTGCCCCACGACCCAGAGGAGGCGGCGAAGAAGCTGCAGGAAACGGAAAAGGGGTCTCTACAACAGCAGCAGCCTGGCATCATCCCGGAAGATCAAAGCAGCCAAGGATCCGCCCCACAATAATTCACCTGCGGATGCTGTGGAGGGGCTATGATCCCCGGATGGCGACAACCAAGAAGAACGCTTGGAGCCCAGAGTGAATGAGCTGCAAGAAAAGGAAGAGAATTAGAGGTCTTTACAAGAGCAGCTTGGCACCATCCTGGAAATAATAGCAGCCAAGGGCCACCTAATAATAATTCACCTGTGGATGGTCTGGAGGGGCTGTGGCCACCCTCTGTCAACAACGAAGAAAAACCTCTGGGGCACAGAGTGATCATGGTCGTCCCTTGTAAGCCAGAGCGACCGGAAAGTCCCTCCAGGAGCTCCGTGCCCTGCTTCTTCTACGGGGACGACGAGGAGTTCCCCCGCTCCCAACCCAAGTCCCAGCTGCAGGGCCAGCCCTCTCTGTGCAGGCTGGAGAAGGAGGCGGGAGCTGTCCAGGGTCATTCTGACAGCAGGGAGGCTGCGGGAGGCGAGCAGCAGCTGGGCATCCTCATCACCACCGCCCGTGACTTCTGGGGACCCCGCAGCAGCCCTCCCCCGCCCCGGCCAGCCTGGAAGTCCAGCCAGAAGAAGCAGAAGCACGTCCGGTGGGCAGATGAGCAGCAAGACCAGAGCTCTCTGCCCCGCGCCCCAGAGGAGGCGGCCAAGCAGCCAGAAGATCACCTGGAGCCCAGAGGGAACAAGAAGACCAAGCGGAAGACAGGGGCCTCCTGCTTCCACCTCCGCTCCCTCTTCTCCTGGGTCCGCAGGGCCTTCAGCAGAGCGCCGTCATCGCCATCGCCCCCTCGGCGAAGCCAGCACCAGCGGGGGCCCGCAAGCCGGGAGGAGGAGGCCGCTGGGCGCGCGGCTGAGGCGCTGCTTGCACCCAGAGGCTCTTTGAGGCCGGCGGCGGAGACAACGCCACTCCTTCCCCTGCTGCCCCTCGGCCTCTGGGCGCCATCGCCTCCGGCCGGGATCGATCCAGGGACGCTCCATGGACTGGGCAAGGCCAAACTCCCAGCCAGGCTTCTCCTCAGCCTTCCCTCCTGGCTGCTCCAACCCCAACTCCCCTCATCCTGCGCGTGGAAGTCAACGAGGAAGTCAGCGCTGATCGACAGCTCACGGAGAAAAAAGGTTTGTCCAATCGGAGGCGTCGCCCTGGCGGCAGCCAATCAGCGCTGGCGGGCGGGCGCCGTCGGAGGAGGCGTCCAGGAGAAGGGAGTTGCTTCTATTTCTAAAACATAACATATTCAATCATTTGGTTTGTGTGTGTAGTTAAGGGGGAATTGGACTGGCAAAGTTATGAAATCAATTAAGAGCAAATTCTCAAATGCAAACTGAACCACAGTGCGTACATGAATATATCTTTATCTTATATAACAGAAGTATGCACAATTTGTCCATTACTTGAAGAGAATCATATGATAAAAAGGTGCAAAAAAAGTTACAAAACAACTTTGGGAAGAAGAGTGGGAAACTGAGGAAGAGAAACAAATTACAAAACCAAGAGATTCTTGTGTCATTTGGGCTAATGGTTTGGTATCTTGACAAACAAGGAAGAGCTACATTCCTGCAAACAAGATTCGTTCACAAATGGAAATGCCTGCCTTGAAACTAGAGACAGCCGCTAAATCTTGATTACAGTCAAAGAATGACAGGAAAGGTGCACAGGTATTTTCAGGGCCATTTAGAGTAACATCATTTCCCACTAGGGGGCCTGTGTGGGTGAGTATTTTCCATTTATGAACTAGTTTAAAAAAACCTTTGCCAAGCCAAATACTGCAACCATCTAGAAGACCGTCAAGCCATTCGAAATGGCTGAAACAATGCGCTTTGTGAGCTCACATTCCCCTCTGCCAGTCAGTGCCTCTCATACCAGAGCTAGTACGGGAGGAAAAGGGTTTGTGGAGCATCTACGTTGCATGCAGATTCAGAATGTCCCATCTCCAAGCATCTCCAAGTCCTGGCATCTCCAAGCAGAATTGGGGAAGAAGAAGACCAGAAACCTGCAGAGCTGCCATCAAGTCGGTGTAGACGATGCTTAGCTAGATGGACCAACAGCCTGGAAGCACCTTATGGTCCTAATTAAAGATTTAACGGAGGCAAATTAGTGACAGAAAGAAAAACAAGTACCTGAAATGGTTTGTTAGTTCCTAAATCACTTCTCACTACGTTTTAAGGCAAACTTTCTCTCGTGGTTCTGTAAAACAGTGGTAGGAAGTGCTTGAAGTGGTAGCAGATATATAAATCTCAGGCCTCTATGCAGGCAGCTAAATATGACACAGAATGTTGCTCCTATCTGATCATGCATTGAACTTCGGGTTTCTAGGTGTCTACATGTGCAGAGTTCAGTGATCTTCATGTCTATTGATGCAAAGATGAAGCCCAGCCTCCAAATGTCAGGTGAGGCAGGAAGGCTGAAATCTCCCACCACGCAATTCCTCCCTTTTGTTTCGCAGTGGGGTCCAAACTTTTTTCAAAGAGGGCCAGATTTGATGGAGTGACGTTTACTAAGAAACCAGAGGCCTTTCTACTTGGAATGGTCCACCAAGAAATACTTAAGGAAGATCACACCTTTTTTAAGCAGCGAGGATTTTGATTGCAAAATACTGGAAAACAAAGGACTTGCCAACGATAGAAGAATAGCAGATGAAAATGATGGACTATATGGAACTTGCCGAACTGACGGGCAGACTCCGCGACCAGAGGGAGGAGGCGGTGGAAAAAGAATGGAAGAAGTTCAAAGACTATATTAAAAATGATTGCAAGATTGAAAGTTAGAAAAAAGCTGGAAGAAGAGAGTAGAAAAAAGATTAGTTAAGTGAAATTTATGATGTATGGTTAAGATAGGTTAAGATAATAATATGAGTAAGGAAATAGAAATTGTTAAGTTAAAATAAGAAATAGCATAAGTTAGATAAGAGAAAGAATATTAGAAGATGATAGAATTGCTAAAGATGAAATACAATGAAATGCAGTAGGAGGAAGTCAAAATAAGATGATAAGGAAAGAAGGGGGAAAGGAAGATATGTGTTAAGTTGTGTTTATATGTTTGGAAAACCTAATAAAAATTATATATATATAAAAAAAAATTGATGGAGTGAAGGGCTGCGAGGGCCGGCCAAAGTCGTTGACCTTTTTTATGATTTTGAGCTTTTTTTAAGATTGAAGTTGTGGAGGATTTTACCCCAGGAAATAAACTGCCGCAGGGGCCGGATTGAACCGACCAGCGGGCCAGATTACGCCCTGAAACAGATTTTGGACATGTCTGGTTTAGGGGAAGCCGTCACCATGAAAGTGGTAAAGGTCAAGGGACCCCTGTCCATTAGTCCAGTCGTGACCGACTCTGGGGTTGCGTCACATTGGCATCATCAAGACGCTTAACACCGTCTCACTGACCAATGACAGGGAGGATAGCCTGTCTTTGAGCAAGGTCCTCCACACCAGCTGAGACCTAGGACCAACCGGCTACATGCCGGTTTGAGCTTGCCAAAAGGTATCACGGCCCTCATATCACACTACAAACAAACAGGATCTAAAAAACTCCTGAAACTTATAGACCCAAAAAGGAAAGAACTAGACTCCCTAGAAATCAACAAAACAAGGTTCAACATTTTATACTCTAAACAACACTTCTACGAGTATGGAGGGGAAAACTCCAGACTATTAGCAAACAGGTGTAGGAAAAACAAGAATACACTGCATCACCCAAAAAGACGGCAACATAAAATTCTCCCCCAAAGAAAGAACCTCAGAATTTGCAGAATATTACTCCAACCTATACACGTTTCATAACCCACCCGAGGAGGAAACCAGAAAATTCCTAGCAGGACTGACCATGCCTACCTTAACTGATGAGGAACAGGAATTCATGGACAGTCCTATCACCCCAGAGGAAATAGATACGGTCCTCAAAAACCTGAAGCCACACCAAGCCCCAGGCCCAGGCGGTTTTACAGCAGAATTCGATAGGAAATTCAAAGAACCCCTGATGCCCTCCATGACCCGCCTATTCAATGAAATCATAAAAGGGGGGCTATCCCCCAAACCTGGACCTACTCCAAAATAGTCTCCATCCCAAAACCACTGAAAGACAACCTCAAAGTAGAATCATACCGCCCAATCTCATTAATAAACCCAGACTACAAGATATTCACATCCATCTTGGCCAACCGCCTAAAAAGTTACCGTATTTTTCGCTCCATAACGCGCACTTTCTCCTCCTAAAAAGGAAGGGGGGAAGTCTGTGCGCGTTATGGAGCGAAGGCGCTGGCCGGCAGCGGGATCCCTCGGGGCGGGAGAGGGGTGGACAGGTGTCCCCCCCTTCGGAGGAAATGGAAGGATCGGAATCCGTTGGTGACATCAGCTCAGAATCCCAGCCTGACAGTTGGGCCTTGACAGTTGATGCCCAGTCTTGGATCAAAGCCTGAAGAGTGATGGCTGGGGAAATGGTGAGAGCGCCAACAGGCAGCAGCCCCCCGGAAGAAGACGGAAGCCAGAAGGAGAGCCCGAGACCACGTTGGGAAGACCTGCAGGAGAAGGCAGAGGAAGAGGGGTCTCTAGGAGAACAGCCTGGCACCCTAGAAGATCCTAGCAGCCAAGGGCCGCCCCACAATAATTCACCTGTGGATGCTGCGGAGGGGCTGTGGCCCCCCTCTGTCAAGACTGAGGGGGGGCCCAGAGTCATCCTGGTCGCCCCTCGCAAGCCAGAGCGGCCGGAAAGTCCCTCCAGGAGCTCCGTGCCCTGCTTCTTCTACGGGGACGACGAGGAGTTCCCCCGCTCCCAACCCAAGTCCCAGCTGCAGGGCCAGCCCTCTCTGTGCAGGCTGGAGAAGGAGGCGGGAGCTGTCCAGGGTCATTCTGACAGCAGGGAGGCTGCGGGAGGCGAGCAGCAGCTGGGCATCCTCATCACCACCGCCCGTGACTTCTGGGGACCCCGCAGCAGCCCTCCCCCGCCCCGGCCAGCCTGGAAGTCCAGCCAGAAGAAGCAGAAGCACGCCCGGTGGGCAGATGAGCAGCAAGACCAGAGCTCTCTGCCCCGCGCCCCAGAGGAGGCGGCCAAGCAGCCAGAAGATCACCTGGAGCCCAGAGGGAAGAAGAAGACCAAGCGGAAGACAGGGGCCTCCTGCTTCCACCTCCGCTCCCTCTTCTCCTGGGTCCGCAGGGCCTTCAGCAGAGCGCCGCCATCGCCATGGCCCCCTCGGCCCCCACCGAAAGCCAGCACCAGCGGGAGGAGGAGGCCGCTGGGCGCGCGGCTGAGGCGCTGCTTGCACCCAGAGGTTCTTTGAGGCCTCCATCCAGGGACGCTCCAGGGACTGGGCATGGCTGCTCCAACCCCAACTCCCCTCATCCTGCGCGTGGAAGGCAACGATGGACAGCTCGCCGAGAAGAAAGGTTCGTCCAATCGGAGGCGTCGCCCTGGCGGGCGGGAGAAGGGAGAAGGGAGTTGCTTCGGGGCGGAGGCTCCGGAATCGCTCCGGGGTCGAGGGGCGGGGCGGAGGCGGCGCGAAGGGCAGGGCAGTTGGGCGCCGCCTGCCTCTCTCTCTCTCTCTCTCTCTCCCTCGCTCTCTCTCTCGCTGGTTCCCGGAGAGGCTGGTGGGCTCCGCGCAGCGCCCGCCGAGGTGAGGGCGGAGGGCGGCCCTGCCAGAACGTGGCCTTCTTGGCTCGCCCCTTCTTTCCTGGCTGGTGGGGAGAGAGAGGGAGGTGGAATTGGTGTGCTTAGATCCATGTTTCTGTCTCTCTCACTAGGTTGGAAACGAGAAGCGGACACGGAAAAGGGCGACGCACAGCGGCGAAACTTGACGTCCTCACATTTTGCTGCTGGTTTTTCTTTGCAGATAAGTAGCCATTTATTCTGAGAGGGAGGGGTTTTTTGTGGGGACGTAATAGACCAGGCTTCCTCAACCTCGGCCCTCCAGATGTTTTTGGCAGTCCCTAGCTAGCAGGACCAGTGGTCAGGGATGATGGGAATAGTAGTCTCCAAACAGCTGGAGGGCCGAGGTTGAGGGACCAGCAGTTAAAATTCTGCCTTTTTAAAGAACATTTGGATGAATATCATCCAGCCTTGTTAACTTCTAAATCTTTCCCTTTAGTGGACACAATATTTTGATGCACTAATAGAAAAATAAACAGGATTGCAAAAAGCATTGTGAAAAATTTAAGACCTCCTTAAGAACATTGACATTCATCATTATGAAATTGGGCAGTAAAATCCTAATCAAGGTTATTGTGCAGGATGCAGGGAGGATTGCAGCTGCTGTTTCCACAATGTATTCAGGGCATTATGATATATGTGAGTTCCCTTTAGTTGCTGTCCCCATAAGAACTGTTGCTGTAATGTATCCATTTATTGCTCCAAAACATCCATTTATTGGATTAAAAGAAGTTTATTCATTTATTTATTTTAAGAATGCATATGCCAGCTTTGGATACCAACATTTCCAGGACAGTTTATAAGTTAAAATAAATAAATAAATTGGTGAACAATAAAACCTGCCCCCCCCTTTTTTTCATTTCAGGTATAAACTTGGGGTTTGTCGCTTTTGCACAGTAAAATACACACCAAGTACAAGTGAATTAGACAACAGGCTTGTGCATCTTACCAATGTTGCCATTCAGAAGCATGGGGTAAAGTTGGAACATTTTTGTATAATGTATATTTAGATTATTTTGAATAAATTTATAAACTGAACATACGTAATAAAAATATAGTTCCCCAGTCCCTTGGTTACAACCTCTTTCCCATTGTTGGTTTAGTGGACTTACAGTAAGGGATGTTAATCCCTGGGAGTTCTACCTCTGAGGGGAACAGGGTTCTCCTAACAACTCTCAAACCCTTAGCAAACTACATTTCCCAGGCTTTTTGGCATGGGGGGGGGGTAATGACCTGTTTAAAGTGGTACAATTCTGTTTAAAATGCATAGCGCAGATGGGGCCAATGCCTCTGCTTCTCAAACTAGCTATCCTGCATATAAAAGCTATTTGAAGATCATTGTGACAGCTCCCTTTATCTATTCTTTCACCACAGTATTGCTGTCCTTACAGTATAGCTGTGCGGTTTGAATGCCCGCCACGGGGTGAGCTCCCGCTGTTCGGTCCCAGCTCCTGCCCACCTAGCAGTTCGAAAGCACGTCAAAGTGCAAGTAGATTAATAGGTACCGCTCCGGCGGGAAGGTAAAGCGGCTTAGGGATGCTGGCCACATGACCTGGAAGCTGTCTGCGGACAAACGCCGGCTCCCTCGGCCTATAGAGCGAGATGAGCGCTGCAACCCCAGAGTCGTCCGCGACTGGACCTAACGGTCAGGGGTCCCTTTACCTTTATATATAAAATATCTTCCCCACAAAGAAGTGTTCTCCTTCATATGCGTTCAATATGCATGGCGTTGGGGGAAGGGGGTTATTGGTTGGTGGGTTTTCTGTTCTCATTTTTATCATGTATTTTTGTGCTGTGAACCATCCTGATATTGTGGACGGAATAATAATAATAATAATAATAATAATAATAATAATAATAGGCAGATAATTGGCAAGCATTCAATTCCTCCATCTACAACCTGTAGTAGTCAAGTCTCGGAAGAGCGGCACCACTTGGTTCTGATCATTGTTTAGCCCCCCTGTGAATCCCATGGGACAATAATGACTTTCTCTTTGCCCTTAGATACGATGAAGAGATGGCGCAAAGTGAAGTGTCAGATCGTGATTTGAGAAGTCGCTCTGGGCAGTCCATTGGATTGAAGGGAACTCGAGCCAGAGACACTGGAGAATCAGGGCCCCTTACATGGAAGTAGCTGCAGACTGAAGTGGGCGGGAAATCCTCCATCTTCGCCCCGCCATCCCGCCCTTAATTCTAGCTTTGAGATTGCTATGGACTTCGGTTGGTCGCCTTGGTTAGCCAGGGGGCCTGGTAGTTCTTTTTCCCATTTGGGTTTTTTCACCTACCTCATAGCAATCTCACAGCTCCTGGGTTGGCGGTTAGGCATTGGACAAGTACATTGAAGGACTGGACAAAATTGGTTTATTAGCATGTATATGTATATGTATAATCAGCTCATTGCAGTTTTACTGCAGGACTGTTATGCTGCATGTTGTATGAAATAGTTCTATTAATATAAACTATGAGTTAATATAATTGGAAATGAGCTTTTTAATAAATTGCTGTGTCTTGCAAACAAGTGGTTGCTTTCTAACACATTGCTACCATCGTGGTCCCCAATACTTTTCGGTTCAGGGGCATTTTTTTGTTTTGGAATACAAAATACCCATTTCATAGGGTATGTATGGGAAGAGATGCAGCAAAGTAGTGAATTTCTGCACCCCAAGTACACACAATAAAGACAACTTCTGCAGTATTAGCCGATGTGAGACTGTGGCTCAAAACAGACTTTGAACCAAATCATGATTTCTGGGCACGGAACTAGTTTATAAGGCAAATGGTAGTTCAAGCTTCCAGACAACTGAGCTTATACAGTATTATCATTTTATTGTATTTATTTATTGTATTTGTTAGTCACTTCTTATAAGGTAACTCCAAGTGACTTGCATTAAAATCAATTCAAAGCAACAATCCAAAGCTAAGAATCTGCTGTGTAATGTTGGGGACATTGAACAGCATGGGAGATAACTGGTGTGAAAGGGGAAGATGGGATTAATGAGGAATGTCTTTGTGTTGTGCCTTTAATTTTAAAAAGGCCTATTAAGAGGGAAGGGAACACTGTGGATGTAGCCTATCTTGATTTCAGCAAGGCCTTTGACAAGGTGCCCCATGATATTCTTGTAAAGAAGCTGGTCAAATGCGCGCTAGACAATGCTACCATTGAGTGGATTTGTAACTGGCTGACTGACCGAACCCAAAGGGTGCTCATCAATGGCTCCTCTTCAGCCTGGAGAGAAGGGACTAGTGGGGTGCCACAGGGGTCTGTCTTGGGCCCAGTCTTATTCAACTTCTTTATCAATGACTTGGATGATGGGCTTGAGGGCTTGAGCAGTACATGCAAAAAGGATCTAGGAGTCTTGGTAGACCACCAACTTGACATGAGTCCACAGTGTGATGCAGCAGCTCAAAAAGCCAATGCAATTCTGGGCTGCATACATAGGAGTATAGCATCTAGATCAAGGGAAGGAATAGTACCACTGTATTCCGCTCTGGTCAGACCTCACCTGGAATACTGTGTCCAGTTCTGGGCACCCCAGTTCAAGAAGGAGACGGACAAGCTGGAACGTGTCCTGAGGAGGGCAACTAAAATGGTCAAAGGCCTGGAAACGATGCCTTATGAGGAACGGCCTAGGGAGCTGGGTATGTCTAGCCTGGAGAAGAGAAGGTTAAGGGGTGATATATAAATATATAAAAGGATCAAATATATAAAAGGTTCAAATATATAAAAGGATGTCATATAGAGGAGGGAGAAAGGTTGTTTTCTGCTGCTCCTGAGAAGAGGACACGGAGCAATGGATTCAAACTACAAGAAAGAAGATTCCACCTCAACATTAGGAAGAACTTCCTGACAGTAAGAGCTGTTCGACAGTGGAATTTGCTGCCAAGGAGGGTGGTGGAGTCTCCTTCTTTGGAGGTCTTGAAGCAGAGGCTTGACAGCCACCTGTCAAGAATGCTTTGATGGTGTTTCCTGCTTGGCAGGGGGTTGGACTGGATGGCCCTTGGGGTCTCTTCCAACTCTAGGATTCTATTATTCTAATAGCTTTAAGGTTAAGAAGGTTTATTTTGTGCAGTCTGCTTTGAAATCCCTCCTGGAGCCACTGGGATAAAGCTTGCAGCCCAATAGTGAATGTCCTGGTAGTGATGTCGTCCATAAAGGCAGGTGTTTCCTCCTCCATCTCCCCAAACACACAGTTAGGAAATGTTTGTGTGCCCAGATATTGGAAAGAATTATGCCGTTGTAAACAGAAGCATTTTATCATTGGAGCAGATACTTAACCTCCTGAGGGATCGCAGGATGGAGGCTGTAAATGCTAGCAAAGCAAAGTATTGGGCAGAAAAGCCGGGGGCTGCCCAGTTCACACCCTCGCCCACGGCACATTCAATTGTGCACAGCGGACAGGCTGGCGGGCTATAGATGTGCACAGACTGCAGCATCTTCTTAAAAGAACGTGGGTGCTATATTTTACGTTTAAATGTTCTGGGGAGGGTACTGTGAGATGCAGTGTGTCTCATGTGGTATTCTATTGACTATAGCTGAACCCAGGCATTATTGTGGAGACTGGTACCAACTGGGACACATTATTCAGCGAGCAAATAGCAGAGCTCAAGCAACACAGTTAAAGCTGCCTGTTGGTTGTGACCAAGTGTGAAAGTTAAGGGCAATATGGCACATGAGACAGGGTCCCCCCACTCTGGGACACAAACTCCCTGTGCTTTGGGCGTGCCCCACATGCAATACTATCTCGGATCCTTGTTCACTAAGGTTTGAGCAGTCCTGAACAAGCTTTCAAAGCACCAGCCTACTAAAAGCCTTAATCACTGCATGATCCAAAGGGACAAGGTGAGTTGACTCCCTTTTTTATGGGGCCGGAGCTGCTTGTTCCATGGAGCTGGAGGATGAGGACACCAGCAATCCATGTTCTGGGAATTTTTATTTGAAGCCAGTTCTATTTGGGACCAAAATTGTCACGATAGGAAAGATCTGCATCTTCTGATATCTTTTTCATTGCTTCAACACAGCTTATGTATTTTCCCCAGTCTAACCACCTCACCCCCTGTTGCTGTTTCCCCCACTGAAGGGGGGGAAACATGCAGTAACCTGTATGTCTCTGAACATACAGCCAGCGGCGGGGAGGAGGCTATTTTCGGTGCTGCCGGGGCGGCCACCGAGGGGGGGTGTCACATCAGCGACAAGCGTGACACCCCTCCTCACTGGCCGCCCCTGCTGCTATGCCCCGGCAGCGCCGAAAATAGCCTTAAAAAAAAAAAAAGCACAGGGCGGTTGCGGGGGGCGGGGCCCCCGCCCCATTTGTCACCCCACCAGGGCGCTGCCCCCCCGCCCCCTTGCTACACCCCTGACCCAATGCAAAAATCCTGAGCATCCATGTGGATCTGTGCTTTGTAACCACATTTTTGCGCCATTGCAGCCCCACGAAACAGTGGATGCGAGATTTTTTTGGCTGCTTGTTTTAGTATTCCTGTCTCCTCTCCTTGCAAGTTCGCTGTCTTTACCTCCCCCCCCCCCAGCCAGCCTCCTTTATTGGTAGCTTCCCTTATCTCTCTCCTTTCAACACCCCCTTCTCTCTTTCTAAAAAAAAGAGCAGGATCTGCTTTTCGCCCCTGGGCAATCCAGTTCCAGGGACCACGCATTCACTCCATAAGGTGCACAAACATTTCCCCTTACTTTTGAGGAGGAAAAATGTGCGTATTCTTATGGAGCAAAAAATACGGTAAGACGTCCCTGTCCACCCCAACCTGACATTCCTTGACTGAAGTGGAGGAGTGAGGGATCAGGCACGTAGCAAGGGGGGGGCGGGCCGCCCCGGGCAGCGCCCTGCTGGGGGTGACACTTTGGGCGGTGGCACTGGGCTTTTAAAAAAATATATTTAGTAACATATGAAGTTCAATTGTATAAGGTTGAGTATTGGATCGCTGCCATCATAATATTCCAGCATAATTGTTCATGAACAGTAGATTTGCCACAAGTGGTGAAAAATAAGTCTGGAGTATTTTTCTGTATAGTACACTATTTTAAAAATAATAAAATCTTAAATATCCTGAACACAAATTTACTGTGAAAGTACTTCTCTCTCTCTCTTTACTGAAAGCGCTGTATTTTCTGTTCGTTGCACCTTGAGATAAATAGTCAAAAATTACTGTTTGGTATATGCATAATGATAAGTAGAAGTACTATTTGTCCCAGCAATGCACACATGACTTTGGCTAACATGGGACTGGAGAAAGTTACAGTCCTGTCCTCCAGCTATCAAAGTATGCCTACAAAAGGAGTGAAGCAGTCAAATAGACTTTGGAAGAAATGCTCAAAATACACAGAATAGGCAAAGTGCAGACCCCTTACACTAGGCAAGCGTAGAACAACATGTATTTATGTTCAGGCAGGAATATATTGAGATAAAACAAATGCTGAATAGAGGAATGCTGAACAACAACAACAAATCAGTTCCTCTTAAAAGGTTTGGTTGTGGACAGGGGTGAAAATAAGCCAAGGCGCTATTACCGGTACATAGAAGGCCCTGTCCCAGTCACCAATCAGGGAGTTTGCCTTGACAGTGGGACCACAGTATCCTGCTGATCTCCTTTACAACCATATAAACCAGCAAATCAAATACTAGTGTGGCTGTCAGTCTTGTTATTTCCCACGTGCTTCAGGTGGATTCTGCCTCTTTTCAAAATGAAACAAAACCAGGCAAGTACATTTCAATGCATATGTTAATCCAGCACTTTATTTTTCAAATGACGCAAACTCGTTAAAAAAGGTAAAGGGACCCCTGACAGTTAAGTCCAGTTGCGCACTCATCTCGCTTTACTGGCCGAGGGAGCTGGTGTTTGTCCAAGACAGTTTTTCCGGGTCATGTGGCCAGCATGACTAAGCCGCTTCTGGCGAACCAGAGCAGCGCACGGAAACGCCGTTTACCTTCCCGCCGGAGCGGTACCTATTTATCTCCTTGCACTTTGATGTGCTTTCGAACTGCTAGGTTGGCAGGAGCAGGGACCAAACAACGGGAGCTCACCCTGTCGCGGGGATTTGAAGCTACTGCTTTAGAGATGCAGACTTGGTGCTCCAATATGCTGCAGGGATAGCTTAAGTGATGCTCTCTAGATGATGTGGCACTCCAATGCCCATCATCCCTAACCTTTAGCCATGCTGGATGGGGCTGATAGGAGCCCAATATCTGGAAGGCACCATGTTGGCTTATCCCTGTGCTAACCACTTAACTCAGGCCGACTCTTCCCATGTTTAAACTGACCCATGGTGAAGAGTTGCAGGAATGGTTTTCAAAGCTCGTCCCATCGTTTTCTCCTGCTCCAGAGAGTAGGACCCCAACCAATGGCTTCAAGTTACAAGAACGGAGATTCAGACTAAACATCTGGAAGAACTTTCTGATGGTAAGAGCTCTTTGACAGCGAAACGGACTCCCTTGGAAGGTGGTGGACTCTCCTTCCATGGGTGTTTTTAAGCAGGGCTGGGATGGCCATCTATCATGGATGTTGAGATTCTGGTATTGCAGGCGCTTGAACTAAACGACCCTCAGGGTCCCTTCCAACCCTACAATTCTGGCTTTGATTTAACATGGCCGGCGCACTTACAAACCACAACCTGGACTCGAAATCTTGTGTCCTCATCCTATCTATCCCATTAACTAGCAAGAGGGAGGGTAGCGGTTTTGTAACTCCTGCTGATGCTCAAGACACAGCAGGAAATAGCACAGCATGCCAGAAGGATCTCCAGGCTACCTCCAGCAGCTGCTGTTGAGCATCCCTGTGGAGCTAGTGTTGCAGACCCGCGAATCATCAGCCTGTGGATACCAAAGGTGGACTCCAACAGCAGCAGATACAGCAAGCATAATATGTTGTGGAGCTGAATACGTTTTTTACTGTGTTATAGGATGAAATCTGAGGGTTCACTTGGACAAATAAGACTGCAGCCAAAGATGTGGAGCAAAACAGCAGCCAGTAGGCCCGGTCTTTATTAGGGAAAAAAGGCTGTCGCGACAAGACTCCCAGCCGTCACGAAGTGAAGCAGGATGGAAGCCCCGAACAGAAAGAGACCCCAACTTTTATTACTTCCCCGCCACCAAGATACACCCCCAAAACTACATCACGATCACATCATAGATACATCACAATTGGGGAGGGTTCAGGGAGGTGGCCTGAATATTTTTACCCGTGTCTTGCTCCTTCCCTTACCCCTCCCGGACATACATTCAATAAAACAAAAGGGGTTCACCGGTTTCCTGTACCCCACCCGGAGGGTCAAACACAGTCCTTTGTCCTAGCTGAAGTTGAATCCATCTCCAAGTGGTGAGCCCGGGAGGCAGGGTCCGCTGCGGACGTGGTTGTACGGTTAGGGGATTATGGCGGCCAAGCGAACATGTCCGGGTCATCCCCTTTGATAGGCATTTTAATATCCAGAGGAACAAGGGTGGAATGGTCCCGATCCGGCATTCCGTTGATTTGATATGAATTCTTTAAGATGCCGCCTAGAAAAACACTGCGGAGGAGATTTTGTCCTGGAAGTGCGGGTCAATTGAAGTGGGAAGTTCTGAGTTAACAGCTGATAAGGAACGTAGTGAGGTCCCTTGCAGCAGCGTTTCCCAACCGGTGTGCCGCGGCACAGGAGTGTGCCGCAAGACACCGGCTCCTGTGCCGCGGAAAGACACCGGTTGCTGTGCCGCCCTGGGCCGCTTCCGCTTCCGGGTCGGTCCGGGCTGGCGTCGCCTCGGCTCCTTAAAAGGACCTTTGGGGCCACAAATACAGCGAGGACTGTGAGCAGATTCGGAACTAGCCGCTGCAACCCCCGCAGGCAGCTGCCGCTGCAGCCTCGCCCTCCAGGACCGGGTGTGCGCTTTCGCTTCCTCTAGGCGCCGCTCCTCCCCGCTGCCTGGCGCGCCGCCGCAGGAGCCTCGGAGAGAGCAAAGACCCGCCTCCCCGCCTCCCTGCCCTGCCCACGCCCAGCGCCGATCGAGGAAGTTGCGGCCGCCGATGCCGCTGGAAAGTCCGGAGCTTGGAGGAAGGAGGAACCCCCTACCCTCGCCGGCTAGCAGCTGAGGCGCTTTTACGCGTGCGAGGGAAAGGGCAGGGGGCTGCTTGCCCCAGGATTGCAGGTACGGACGCTCAGCGCCGCAAGTCCTCTCTCCACTCATCCTTTTTTTAATGTTTAGGTTGTTCCATCCTACCTCGTCGCCCCCCCCCCCCCCCGCTCTCATTCAAGCAAAGCTGCACCGTGCAGAAAAACAAAACTCTAGCAAAAGAGGGGCGATGGAAGAGTCTTTAAGAACGCCCAGCAAAGCGTCCCTGGCGTTTCAGCTTTATTATGGGGAGACGCTGCTAATTTATTTATTTATTTGCTTGCTTGCTTGCAAGGGGTTCCAGGGTAGGATTGCTCGCCGACCGCCGCCTTCGCCTTCCCCTCCCTCCCGCCAGGGCGCGCGGACACCCCGCCCCCCGGGGCGGGGGGGGGTCGGGGTGCATGTGGTGGTGGTGTGCCGCGAGATTTTTTCCATGGGGCAGGTGTGCCGTTGCCCCGAGGAGGTTGAAAAACACTGCCTTGCAGTACCTGCAGGACGGGCGCTAGGGGCGCTGTTCGGTAGTGCTGATTGGCTAAACCTCGGAGGCCCGGTCTCCCTAGGTTCCGAGGTTTGGAGCGTCCCGGTCTACCTGGCTTGGGGACGAAGGAAAGAACCGGTAGAAAAAGCCAGGCGGAGGTTTGGGCTCCCCCTTATTTACGGGGGGGGGCAGCATGATGAGGGCAACAAGCCTCGTACGGGGTTCAAGGGGGTTTTGTATGTTGGGCTTGTGCAAACAATGGGGTGTGGGTGTGTGTGTGTGAATTCCTACAACAACTGGCCCAACCCTGAAAGTGGATTGGATAGCTTCTACAAAGAACCCCTTTCTATGTGCTGCTTAAATGAACCAATTATTGAGGCTTAATAGTATTCATGAATCGATGGCCCAATGGAGAAGTAAGAGTCTACCGGGAGGGGGGGAAGCAAGTTGACTTGTTTTCAATTTCTCAGGTACTGCAGAGAGACTTTTTCATTGGGTAGCTCAGACAGGCCTCCATCCCTTGCCCAGCCAGTGCCGGATTATCCAATGCAACTATGGGTCAAAAGAAGACTGATCGAGACAGAAAATGACACTTGAGCTTCCAAATCCCCAAAGACATGAAGAGTTCATTTGCGAGGGAGGGGCCCCGAGATTTGGGCTGCCTAGGGGCCTCCCCAGAGTTGGGCCCCCCTGTGCCCAGCCAGCTTCTTTGGAGTTGCAGGTCCTCTCCTCCCATCCTGCTTCTTGCCTCCTTCTTGTCCCCATCCTCTCCATGTGAACCCGTTACGAGGTTACGAATCCTCTCCATGTGAACCCGTTACGAAGCAGGGGGCTGCCCAGTTCACACCCTCGCCCACGGCACAGTGCATGATTCAATTGTGCACAGCGGACAGGCTGGTGGGCTATAGATGTGCACAGACTGCAGCACCTCACAAGGGTTGGGAGGAATGTTTTTGCCAACAATCTCAAAAACCTCATCAGGAGGGCTTTAAACTGACTTATGTGGGGGAGGGAGACAGTGGTCCTGAAGGTAGGAGTCTATCAAATGCTGAAGATGATCATCCAAATGTCAAGGACCAAATGGAGCACACAGCACACAGACCTAGTGGTGGGAGGAAAAAATCCATAAGTAGGAGACTAGGGGGAATGATCAATGGTCTTCAATGTCTGTATACAATCAATCAATCAATCAATCAAAGTTTATTGTGTTAGCCATTTGGCCATAGCACAAGAAATAAGTCCCGGCAGTAGCCTGCCATTCTTATATATTTACAAACATCAGGTATAAAATCGTAGTAAATAAAACAAGTATGATAAAAACAATAACAGTTTTGTAAACTATTGGAAAGTTTACAAGTCCAGGGCTAAAGGAGGTTAACCTATTGAGGGGGCCCTGAGTTTCAGAGCCTGCAGGATGTAGATGGCCACGCCACGAGTGACTATGGGATTGGCATCCACCAATAAATATTTCAGACAGTCATCTTCCATGACAATGGTCGTAGGAATTAGTAGCAGGAGCCTCGATCTTATTGAGTCACTAGTTGAATTTAGCCCGTTAAAATTAACGGGGGCTAGAACATATGTGGTAAAGACCCCCCCAAAAAACACAGCTGGCCCCCCCGCTTTCCTCCTCCTCCTCCTCTGCCTTCTCCCACACACACACACCTCCCCCCCACCTCCACACACAGCTCGTCTCTCTCTCTCCCACACACACACACACACACACACCTGCCCCCCCACTTCCCAGACCTCCACAAACAGTTTGGCTCTGTCTCCCTCCCTCCCCCTCCCCCTCCCACACACAGAGACCCATCCCCCCCATCTCCCCCACACAGTCTGCCTCTCCCTCCCATCGCGGGCGGGCGGGCGGCGGCGGCGGAGCAGCCCCTGTCCCGGGCGGAGGGAGCGTCTCGGAGCAGCCGCAGCAGCAGCAGCCGCGCCGGCCAGCCAAGCAGTGAGGAAGGCGGCGGCGGTGGCAGCCATCGCCGCCAGTCCTCCTCCTCCTCTCGGCCACCGCCAATCTCGGGCTTCGCTAGGCGTGGTGGCGGAGGAAGCAGCGGCAGCGGAGGCGCTCGGCGTTCTCTCTCCCTCCCCCCCCCCGATTCCATGGGAGCTCCGTGCGAGGCGGCCGCCATTGCGCCTGAAGTGGAGAGGTTCGGAGGCTCGCAAAGCGCAAGCGCTTCGCTCGCGCTCCGCTCCAACCTCAGGCTCCTCCTCCTCTCTGCGCTCCAATCCGTGTGTCAGTGGAGCGCACGCGCAGTTGCAATTTCCACTGACACACGGACGGCGGACGCAGGGACATAGGGATATTATTATAGAGGATAGAGTGGGCAGTGGAAGAAAAAGTGGGTAAAGTCCTCTATCTTTCCCCTGTTGCACGGACAAAGGCGGAGGTCGAGAGGGGTGTTGGAGAATATGCCCTGTAGCAATGCTGTGGGAATGGGGTGAAAGCGGGCAAGTGGGAAAGCTCTTCTTTGCATAGGGTTCGTCAAGTCACACAGGTAGTGAGCCAGGGCTCTCACTGCCTTCACGCGGGGAAACCACGTGGATAGGCTGGCCGAGTTGGGTAGCGCCAAATCCAGTGCTTCGTCCCTGTCTAAAATCCAGTTGCGGATTTTGTCTTTGTCCCATGATGTCAGAACGGCAAAATCGGGAAGGGAATACCGTTCGCAGATGATCTCCATGCCTTTTAACCATGTACGGCTGCTGGTAAAGGCCAAGAAGGCTTGTTTGGCGAGGGACAAGTTTGGGGATTCTGCAAGAGATTTATAGTAGGTAATTATCCTGATATGGGCTCTTGCAACTATGGATGGGAGTCCCAATTCCAATCTTAGTTGGGCAGGTATGGTCCCATTGGGGAGGCCCAATATCTTTCTTGCCAGTAGGTTTTGCAGAGTCTCCAGACGCTGAAGTGTTTTCAGATTCCACCCCCATATTTCCACCCCATATAGCAACATTGGGGGTATTTTGCTAACGTAGGCCTTTCTGATTGGCCTCCTTTTGCGAAGAAGAATTTCACCAAGGCCCCCCCAGTACGGCGGGCAGCCAAGGTGATCGTGTTTAGATGGGCTGACCAGGATAGTCTGTGGTGGAAGGTAATGCCCAAGTATTTAAATACCGAGCATTGTTCGATGAAGTTTCCCTCGAGGTGCCAGGATGGATTCGGTTTGAGCTTGCCAAAAGGTATGATTTTGGTTTTAGAGTAATTTATTTTCCTCACAGTAGTGCATAAGCCCTCTCATCATGTTGTTAAGGCCCATCTTCGTCAACGAGAGCACTGCCATGTCATCGGCGTAGAGAAGAATAGGAACTTTATCCTGGTGCAGAGACGGGGCAGGTTGGTTGAGGGCTTTAATAGCTGTTATTATGTCATTTATATAGAAATTGAACAAAAAGGGGGCCCAAAGGCAGCCTTGTTTGACGCCTCTGGCTAGTGGAAAGGGACGAGATAGGGCTCCGTGGGATCCAAATTTGATCCTGGCCGATATATCTGAGTGGATTTCCATTAGCAAGTGAAGAATTTCCATTAGCAAGTGAAGTTGCGCTAAGCTTCAGCCAGAGTCTGGTTCTATTGATGGAGTCAAAGGCGGAGGACAGGTCAATAAAGGCTACATACAGTTTAGAATTCAACTTGGTTTGGTATTTGTCAATTAATGATTGGAGGACTAGGCATTGTGGCCTTTGCGGAAGCCCGCTTGCTCTGGATGGAACAGCCCTATTTCTTCAGCCCAGTTGGTCAGCTTCTCGAGAAGGAGCCTGCAGTAGATCTTGTATGTTATATCCAGAAGGCTGATAGGCCTGTAGTAGATAAGGAAGATGGCTAGCTTAAAAGCAATTACATTAAATGTGAGGGACTTGGGAAACCCCCTCCTAAGAGATATCACGGCCCTCATATCACACTACAAACAAACAGGATCTAAAAAACTCCTGAAACTTATAGACCCAAAAAGGAAAGAACTAGACTCCCTAGAAATCAACAAAACAAGGTTCAACATTTTATACTCTAAACAACACTTCTACGAGTATGGAGGGGAAAACTCCAGACTATTAGCAAACAGGTGTAGGAAAAACAAGAATACACTGCATCACCCAAAAAGACGGCAACATAAAATTCCCCCCCAAAGAAAGAACCTCAGAATTTGCAGAATATTACTCCAACCTATACACGTTTCATAACCCACCTGAGGAGGAAACCAGAAAATTCCTAGCAGGACTGACCATGCCTACCTTAACTGATGAGGAACAGGAATTCATGGACAGTCCTATCACCCCAGAGGAAATAGATAAGGTCCTCAAAAACCTGAAGCCACACCAAGCCCCAGGCCCAGGCGGTTTTACAGCAGAATTCGATAGGAAAGTCAAAGAACCCCTGATGCCCTCCATGACCCGCCTATTCAATGAAATCATAAAAGAGGGGGCTATCCCCCAAACCTGGACCTACTCCAAAATAGTCTCCATCCCAAAACCACTGAAAGACAACCTCAAAGTAGAATCATACCTCCCAATCTCATTAATAAACCCAGACTACAAGATATTCACATCCATCTTGGCCAACCGCCTAAAAAGTTACCGTATTTTTCGCTCCATAACGCGCACTTTTTCCTCCTAAAAAGGAAGGGGGCAGTCTGTGCGCGTTATGGAGCGAAGGCGCTGGCCGGCAGCGGGATCCCTCGGGGCGGGAGAGGGGTGGACAGGTGTCCCCCCCTTCGGAGGAAATGGAAGGATCGGAATCCGTTGGTGACATCAGCTCCGAATCCCAGCCTGACAGTTGGGCCTTGACAGTTGATGCCCAGTCTTGGATCAAAGCCTGAAGAGTGATGGCTGGGGAAATGGTGAGAGCGCCAACAGGCAGCAGCCCCCCGGAAGAAGACGGAAGCCAGAAGGAGAGCCCGAGACCACGTTGGGAAGACCTGCAGGAGAAGGCAGAGGAAGAGGGGTCTCTAGGAGAACAGCCTGGCACCCTAGAAGATCCTAGCAGCCAAGGGCCGCCCCACAATTCACCTGTGGATGCTGCGGAGGGGCTGTGGCCCCCCTCTGTCAAGACTGAGGGGGGGCCCAGAGTCATCCTGGTCGCCCCTCGCAAGCCAGAGCGGCCGGAAAGTCCCTCCAGGAGCTCCGTGCCCTGCTTCTTCTACGGGGACGACGAGGAGTTCCCCCGCTCCCAACCCAAGTCCCAGCTGCAGGGCCAGCCCTCTCTGTGCAGGCTGGAGAAGGAGGCGGGAGCTGTCCAGGGTCATTCTGACAGCAGGGAGGCTGCGGGAGGCGAGCAGCAGCTGGGCATCCTCATCACCACCGCCCGTGACTTCTGGGGACCCCGCAGCAGCCCTCCCGCGCCCCGGCCAGCCTGGAAGTCCAGCCAGAAGAAGCAGAAGCACGTCCGGTGGGCAGATGAGCAGCAAGACCAGAGCTCTCTGCCCCGCGCCCCAGAGGAGGCGGCCAAGCAGCCAGAAGATCACCTGGAGCCCAGAGGGAAGAAGAAGACCAAGCGGAAGACAGGGGCCTCCTGCTTCCACCTCCGCTCCCTCTTCTCCTGGGTCCGCAGGGCCTTCAGCAGAGCGCCGCCATCGCCATGGCCCCCTCGGCCCCCACCGAAAGCCAGCACCAGCGGGAGGAGGAGGCCGCTGGGCGCGCGGCTGAGGCGCTGCTTGCACCCAGAGGTTCTTTGAGGCCTCTGGGCGCCATCGCCTCCATCCAGGGACGCTCCATGGACTGGGCATGGCTGCTCCAACCCCAACTCCCCTCATCCTGCGCGTGGAAGGCAACGATGGACAGCTCGCCGAGAAGAAAGGTTCGTCCAATCGGAGGCGTCGCCCTGGCGGGCGGGAGAAGGGAGAAGGGAGTTGCTTCGGGGCGGAGGCTCCGGAATCGCTCCGGGGTCGAGGGGCGGGGCGGAGGCGGCGCGAAGGGCAGGGCAGTTGGGCGCCGCCTGCCTCTCTCTCTCTCTCTCTCTCTCCCTCGCTCTCTCTCTCGCTGGTTCCCGGAGAGGCTGGTGGGCTCCGCGCAGCGCCCGCCGAGGTGAGGGCGGAGGGCGGCCCTGCCAGAACGTGGCCTTCTTGGCTCGCCCCTTCTTTCCTGGCTGGTGGGCAGAGAGAGGGAGGTGGAATTGGTGTGTTTAGATCCATGTTTCTGTCTCTCTCACTAGGTTGGAAACGAGAAGCGGACACGGAAAAGGGCGACGCACAGCGGTGAAACTTGACGTCCTCACATTTTGCTGCTGGTTTTTCTTTGCAGATAAGTAGCCATTTATTCTGAGAGGGAGGGGTTTTTGTGGGGGGGGGTCCAGGAAGTAATAGACCAAGCTTCCTCAACCTCGGCCCTCCAGATGTTTTTGGCCTACAACTCCCATGATCCCTAGCTAGCAGGACCAGTGGTCAGGGATGATGGGAATAGTAGTCTCCAAACAGCTGGAGGGCCGAGGTTGAGGGACCAGCAGTTAAAATTCTGCCTTTTTAAAGAACATTTGGATGAATATCATCCAGCCTTGTTAACTTCTAAATCTTTCCCTTTAGTGGACACAATATTTTGATGCACTAATAGAAAAATAAGCAGGATTGCAAAAAGCATTGTGAAAAATTTAAGACCTCCTTAAGAACATTGACATTCATCATTATGAAATTGGGCAGTAAAATCCTAATCAAGGTTATTGTGCAGGATGCAGGGAGGATTGCAGCTGCTGTTTCCACAATGTATTCAGGGCATTATGATATATGTGAGTTCCCTTTAGTTGCTGTCCCCATAAGAACTGTTGCTGTAATGTATCCATTTATTGCTCCAATACATCCCTTTATTGGATTAAAAGAAGTTTATTCATTTATTTTTTTTAAGAATGTATATGCCAGCTTTTGATACCAACATTTCCAGGACAGTTTATAAGTTAAAATAAATAAATAAATTGGTGAACAATAAAACCTGCCCCCCCTTTTTTTTCATTTCAGGTATAAACTTGGGTTTTGTCGCTTTTGCACAGTAAAATACACACCAAGTACAAGTGAATTAGACAACAGGCTTGTGCATCTTACCAATGTTGCCATTCAGAAGCATGGGGTAAAGTTGGAACATTTTTGTATAATGTATATTTAGATTATTTTGAATAAATTTATAAACTGAACATACGTAATAAAAATATAGTTCCCCAGTCCCTTGGTTACAACCTCTTTCCCATTGTTGGTTTAGTGGACTTACAGTAAGGGATGTTAATCCCTGGGAGTTCTACCTCTGAGGGGAACAGGGTTCTCCTAACAACTCTCAAACCCTTAGCAAACTACATTTCCCAGGCTTTTTGGCATGGGGGGGGGGTAATGACCTGTTTAAAGTGGTACAATTCTGTTTAAAATGCATAGCGCAGATGGGGCCAATGGCTCTGCTTCTCAAACTCGCTATCCTGCATATAAAAGCTATTTGAAGATCATTGTGACAGCTCCCTTTATCTATTCTTTCACCACAGTATTGCTGTCCTTACAGTATAGCTGTGCGGTTTGAATGCCCGCCACGGGGTGAGCTCCCGCTGTTCGGTCCCAGCTCCTGCCCACCTAGCAGTTCGAAAGCACGTCAAAGTGCAAGTAGATTAATAGGTACCGCTCCGGCGGGAAGGTAAAGCGGCTTAGGGATGCTGGCCACATGACCTGGAAGCTGTCTGCGGACAAACGCCGGCTCCCTCGGCCTATAGAGTGAGATGAGCGCTGCAACCCCAGAGTCGTCCGCGACGGGACCTAACGGTCAGGGGTCCCTTTACCTTTATATATAAAATATCTTCCCCACAAAGAAGTGTTCTCCTTCATATGCGTTCAATATGCATGGCGTTGGGGGAAGGGGGTTATTGGTTGGTTGGTTTTCTGTTCTCATTTTTATCATGTATTTTTGTGCTGTGAACCATCCTGATATTGTGGACGGAATAATAATAATAATAATAGGCAGGTAATTGGCAAGCATTCAATTCCTCCATCTACAACCTGTAGTAGTCAAGTCTCGGAAGAGCGGCACCACTTGGTTCTGATCATTGTTTAGCCCCCCTGTGAATCCCATGGGACAATAATGACTTTCTCTTTGCCCTTAGATACGATGAAGAGATGGCGCAAAGTGAAGAGTCAGATCGTGATTTGAGAAGTCGCTCTGGGCAGTCCATTGGATTGAAGGGAACTCGAGCCAGAGACACTGGAAAACCAGGGCCCCTTACATGGAAGTAGCTGCAGACTGAAGTGGGCGGGAAATCCTCCATCTTCGCCCCGCCATCCCGCCCTTAATTCTAGCTTTGAGATTGCTATGGACTTCGGTTGGTCGCCTTGGTTAGCTAGGGGGCCTGGTAGTTCTTTTTCCCATTTGGGTTTTTTCACCTACCTCATAGCAATCTCACAACTCCTGGGTTGGCGGTTAGGCATTGGACAAGGACATTGAAGGACTGGACAAAATTGGTTTATTAGCATGTATATGTATATGTATAATCAGCTCATTGCAGTTTTACTGCAGGACTGTTATGCTGCATGTTGTATGAAATAGTTGTATTAATATAAACTATGAGTTAATATAATTGGAAATGAGCTTTTTAATAAATTGCTGTGCCTTGCAAACAAGTGGTTGCTTTCTCACACATTGCTACCATCGTGGTCCCCAATACTTTTCGGTTCAGGGGCATTTTTTTGTTTTGGAATACAAAATACCCATTTCATAGGGTATGTATGGGAAGAGATGCAGCAAAGTAGTGAATTTCTGCACCCCAAGTACACACAATAAAGACAACTTCTGCCGTATTAGCCGATGTGAGACTGTGGCTCAAAACAGACTTTGAACCAAGTCATGATTTGTGGGCACGCAACTAGCTTAGAAGGCAAATGGTAGTATTATACAGTATTATCATTTTATTTTACTATTATTTATTGTATTTGTTAGTCACTTCTTATAAGGTAACTCCAAGTGACTTGCATTAAAATCAATTCAAAGCAACAATCCAAAGCTAAGAATCTGCTGTGTAATGTTGGGGACATTGAACAGCATGGGAGATAACTGGTGTGAAAGGGGAAGATGGGATTAATGAGGAATGTCTTTGTGTTGTGCCTTTAATTTTAAAAAGGCCTATTAAGAGGGAAGGGAACACTGTGGATGTAGCCTATCTTGATTTCAGCAAGGCCTTTGACAAGGTGCCCCATGATATTCTTGTAAAGAAGCTGGTCAAATGCGCGCTAGACAATGCTAACATTTAGTGGATTTGTAACTGGCTGCCTGACCGAACCCAAAGGGTGCTCATCAATGGCTCCCCTTCATCCTGGAGAGAAGGGACTAGTGGGGTGCCACAGGGTTTTGTCTTGGGCCCAGTCTTATTCAACTTCTTTATCAATGACTTGGATGATGGGCTTGAGGGCTTGAGCAGTACATGCAAAAAGGATCTAGGAGTCTTGGTAGACCACCAACTTGACATGAGTCAACAGTGTGATGCAGCAGCTAAAAAAGCCAATGCAATTCTGGGCTGCATCAAGAGGAGTATAGCATCTAGATCAAGGGAAGGAATAGGACCACTGTATTCCGCTCTGGTCAGACCTCACCTGGAATACTGTGTCCAGTTCTGGGCACCCCAGTTCAAGAAGGAGACGGACAAGCTGGAACGTGTCCTGAGGAGGGCAACTAAAATGGTCAAAGGCCTGGAAACGATGCCTTATGAGGAACGGCCTAGGGAGCTGGGTATGTCTAGCCTGGAGAAGAGAAGGTTAAGGGGTGATATATAAATATATAAAAGGATCAAATATATAAAAGGTTCAAATATATAAAAGGATGTCATATAGAGGAGGGAGAAAGGTTGTTTTCTGCTGCTCCTGAGAAGAGGACACGGAGCAATGGATTCAAACTACAAGAAAGAAGATTCCACCTAAACATTAGGAAGAACTTCCTGACAGTAAGAGCTGTTTGACAGTGGAATTTGCTGCCAAGGAGGGTGGTATATGTGGAGGTCTTGAAGCAGAGGCTTGACAGCCACCTGTCAGGAATGCTTTGATGGTGTTCCTGCTTGGCAGGGGGTTGGACTGGATGGCCCTTGGGGTCTCTTCCAACTCTAGGATTCTATGATTCTAATAGCTTTAAGGTTAAGAAGGTTTATTTTGTGCAGTCTGCTTTGAAATCCCTCCTGGAGCCACTGGGATAAAGCTGCTGTTAACTACAGTTGCAGTCCAATAGTGAATGTCCTGGTAGTGATGTCGTCCATAAAGGCAGGTGTTTCCTCCTCCATCTCCCCAAACACACAGTTAGGAAATGTTTGTGTGCCCAGATATTGGAAAGAATTATGCTGTTGTAAACAGAAGCATTTTATCATTGGAGCAGATACTTAACCTCCTGAGGGATCGCAGGATGGAGGCTGTAAATGCTAGCAAAGCAAAGTATTGGGCAGAAAAGCCGGGGGCTGCCCAGTTCACACCCTCGCCCACGGCACAGGGCATGATTCAGTTGTGCACAGGGTGGCGGGCTCAGGCCCTGGCAGAGCCAGGCAGAGGCCCGGGCCAGGTAGATAATGTGGCCCCTTTTTTTTTACCCTGGGGATCTCCGATAACGTATTTTTTTTTTATAATGTATTATAATTTTAAATACATTTTACAATAAATAGATTATTCATTTTAAAATGTATTATACAATTTTTAATAGTTCAAAAATGTATTTAAAAATCTATTTTTAAGTAGACAACTTTGGCTATTATTTATTATCTTCTTATTCTACTCTTAAAAAAGATGTATCCTTGTGAGAAAACCACTATTGCTTGAAAGCCATTATTTCTTTAAAAAACATATTTTCCACCAAATTTTATCCTCATTGAGCTATATGTACTCCTCGGGTGTAAGACTCCTGGCCTAGTCAACAAAATTTTAAACAAATGGCCACATCTTCATCAATTTTTCATCATTAAAAAAAAAAATTAGCGATAAGAAAGCCAACACACTTATCTTTAAGTTAAAGGTAAAGGTTAAGGGACCCCTGACCACTAGGTCCAGTCGTGTCCGACTCTGGGGTTGCGGCGCTCATCTCGCTTTACTGGCCGAGAGCCGGCGTACAACTTCCGGGTCATGTGGCCAGCATGACTAAGCCGCTTCTGGCGAACCAGAGCAGCGCACGGAAACGCCGTTTACCTTCCCGCCGGAGCGGTACCTATTTATCTACTTGCACTTTGATGTGCTTTCGAACTGCTAGGTGGGCAGGAGCAGGGACCAAGCAAGGGGAGCTCACCCTGTCGCGGGGATTTGAAGCTACTGCTTTAGAGATGCAGACTTGGTGCTCCAATGTGCTGCAGGGATAGCTTAAGTGATGCTCTCTAGATGATGTGGCACTCCAATGCCCATCATCCCTAACCTTTAGCCATGCTGGATGGGGCTGATAGGAGCCCAATATCTGGAAGGCACCATGTTGGCTTATCCCTGTGCTAACCACTTAACTCAGGCCGACTCTTCCCATGTTTAAACTGACCCATGGTGAAGAGTTGCAGGACTGGTTTTCAAAGCTCGTCCCATCGTTTTCTCCTGCTCCAGAGAGTAGGACCCCAACCAATGGCTTCAAGTTACAAGAACGGAGATTCAGACTAAACATCTGGAAGAACTTTCTGATGGTAAGAGCTCTTTGACAGCGAAACGGACTCCCTTGGAAGGTGGTGGACTCTCCTTCCATGGGTGTTTTTAAGCCGGGCTGGGATAGCCATCTATCATGGAGGTTGAGATTCTGGTATTGCAGGCGCTTGAACTAAACGACCCTCAGGGTCCCTTCCAACCCTACAATTCTGGCTTTGATTTAACGTGGCCGGCGCCCTTACAAACCACAACCTGGACTCGAAATCTTGTGTCCTCATCCTATCTATCCCATTAACTAGCAAGAGGGAGGGTAGCGGTTTTGTAACTCCTGCTGATGCTCAAGACACAGCATGCCAGAAGGATCTCCGGGCTACCTCCAGCAGCTGCTGTTGAGCATCCCTGTGGAGCTAGTGTTGCAACCCCATTGCCCTTTGATACAGACCCGCCAATCATCAGCCTGTGGATACCAAAGGTGGACTCCAACAGCAGCAGATACAGCAAGCATAATATGTTGTGGAGCTGAATACGTTTTTTACTGTGTTATAGGATGAAATCGGAGGGTTCACTTGGACAAATAAGACTGCAGCCAAAGATGTGGAGCAAAACAGCAGCCAGTAGGCCCGGTCTTTATTAGGGGAAAAAGGCTGTCGCGACAAGACTCCCAGCCGTCACGAAGTGAAGCAGGATGGAAGCCCCGAACAGGAAGAGACCCCAACTTTTATTACTTCCCCGCCACCAAGATACACCCCCAAAACTACATCACGATCACATCATAGATACATCACAATTGGGGAGGGTTCAGGGAGGTGGCCTGAATATTTTTACCCGTGTCTTGCTCCTTCCCTTACCCCTCCCGGACATACATTCAATAAAACAAAAGGGGTTCACCGGTTTCCTGTACCCCACCCGGAGGGTCAAACACAGTCCTTTGTCCTAGCTGAAGTTGAATCCATCTCCAAGTGGTGAGCCCGGGAGGCAGGGTCCGCTGCGGACGTGGTTGTACGGTTAGGGGATTATGGCGGCCAAGCGAACATGTCTTTGATAGGCATTTTAATATCCAGAGGAACAAGGGTGGAATGGTCCCGATCCGGCATTCCGTTGATTTGATATGAATTCTTTAAGATGCCGCCTAGGAAAACACTGCGGAGGAGATTTTGTCCTGGAAGTGCGGGTCAATTGAAGTGGGAAGTTCTGAGTTAACAGCTGATAAGGAACGTAGTGAGGTCCCTTGCAGTACCTGCAGGACGGGCGCTAGGGGCGCTGTTCAGTAGTGCTGATTGGCTAAACCTCGGAGGCCCGGTCTCCCTAGGTTCCGAGGTTTGGAGCGTCCCGGTCTACCTGGCTTGGGGACGAAGGAAAGAACCGGTAGAAAAAGCCAGGCGGAGGTTTGGGCTCCCCCTTATTTACGGGGGGGGCAGCATGATGAGGGCAACAAGCCTCGTACGGGGTTCAAGGGGGTTTTGTATGTTGGGCTTGTGCAAACAATGGGGTGTGTGTGTGTGAATTCCTACAACAACTGGCCCAACCCTGAAAGTGGATTGGATAGCTTCTACAAAGAACCCCTTTCTATGTGCTGCTTAAATGAACCAATTATTGAGGCTTAATAGTATTCATGAATCGATGGCCCAATGGAGAAGTAAGAGTCTACCGGGAGGGGGGGAAGCAAGTTGACTTGTTTTCAATTTCTCAGGTACTGTAGAGAGACTTTTTCGGTGGGTAGCCCAGACAGGCCTCCATCCCTTGCCCAGCCAGTGCCGGATTATCCAATGCAACTATGGGTCAAAAGAAGACTGATCGAGACAGAAAATGACACTTGAGCTTCCAAATCCCCAAAGACATGAAGAGTTCATTTGCGAGGGAGGGGCCCCGAGATTTGGGCTGCCTAGGGGCCTCCCCAGAGTTGGGCCCCCCTGTGCCCAGCCAGCTTCTTTGGAGTTGCAGGTCCTCTCCTCCCATCCTGCTTCTTGCCTCCTTCTTGTCCCCATCCTCTCCATGTGAACCCGTTACGAGGTTACGAATCCTCTCCATGTGAACCCGTTACGAAGCAGGGGGCTGCCCAGTTCACACCCTCGCCCACGGCACAGTGCATGATTCAATTGTGCACAGCGGACAGGCTGGTGGGCTATAGATGTGCACAGACTGCAGCACCTCACAAGGGTTGGGAGGAATGTTTTTGCCAACAATCTCAAAAACCTCATCAGGAGGGCTTTAAACTGACTTATGTGGGGGAGGGAGACAGTGGTCCTGAAGGTAGGAGTCTATCAAATGCTGAAGATGATCATCCAAATGTCAAGGACCAAATGGAGCACACAGCACACAGACCTAGTGGTGGGAGGAAAAAATCCATAAGTAGGAGACTAGGGGGAATGATCAATGGTCTTCAATGTCTGTATACAATCAATCAATCAATCAATCAAAGTTTATTGTGTTAGCCATTTGGCCATAGCACAAGAAATAAGTCCCGGCAGTAGCCTGCCATTCTTATATATTTACAAACATCAGGTATAAAATCGTAGTAAATAAAACAAGTATGATAAAAACAATAACAGTTTTGTAAACTATTGGAAAGTTTACAAGTCCAGGGCTAAAGGAGGTTAACCTATTGAGGGGGCCCTGAGTTTCAGAGCCTGCAGGATGTAGATGGCCACGCCACGAGTGACTATGGGATTGGCATCCACCAATAAATATTTCAGACAGTCTTCTTCCATGACAATGGTCGTAGGAATTAGTAGCAGGAGCCTCGATCTTATTGAGTCACTAGTTGAATTTAGCCCGTTAAAATTAACGGGGGCTAGAACATATGTGGTAAAGACCCCCCCAAAAAACACAGCTGGCCCCCCCGCTTTCCTCCTCCTCCTCCTCTGCCTTCTCCCACACACACACACCTCCCCCCCACCTCCACACACAGCTCGTCTCTCTCTCTCCCACACACACACACACACACACACCTGCCCCCCCACTTCCCAGACCTCCACAAACAGTTTGGCTCTGTCTCCCTCCCTCCCCCTCCCCCTCCCACACACAGAGACCCATCCCCCCCATCTCCCCCACACAGTCTGCCTCTCCCTCCCATCGCGGGCGGGCGGGCGGCGGCGGCGGAGCAGCCCCTGTCCCGGGCGGAGGGAGCGTCTCGGAGCAGCCGCAGCAGCAGCAGCCGCGCCGGCCAGCCAAGCAGTGAGGAAGGCGGCGGCGGTGGCAGCCATCGCCGCCAGTCCTCCTCCTCCTCTCGGCCACCGCCAATCTCGGGCTTCGCTAGGCGTGGTGGCGGAGGAAGCAGCGGCAGCGGAGGCGCTCGGCGTTCTCTCTCCCTCCCCCCCCCCCGATTCCATGGGAGCTCCGTGCGAGGCGGCCGCCATTGCGCCTGAAGTGGAGAGGTTCGGAGGCTCGCAAAGCGCAAGCGCTTCGCTCGCGCTCCGCTCCAACCTCAGGCTCCTCCTCCTCTCTGCGCTCCAATCCGTGTGTCAGTGGAGCGCACGCGCAGTTGCAATTTCCACTGACACACGGACGGCGGACGCAGGGACATAGGGATATTATTATAGACGATAGAGTGGGCAGTGGAAGAAAAAGTGGGTAAAGTCCTCTATCTTTCCCCTGTTGCACGGACAAAGGCGGAGGTCGAGAGGGGTGTTGGAGAATATGCCCTGTAGCAATGCTGTGGGAATGGGGTGAAAGCGGGCAAGTGGGAAAGCTCTTCTTTGCATAGGGTTCGTCAAGTCACACAGGTAGTGAGCCAGGGCTCTCACTGCCTTCACGCGGGGAAACCACGTGGATAGGCTGGCCGAGTTGGGTAGCGCCAAATCCAGTGCTTCGTCCCTGTCTAAAATCCAGTTGCGGATTTTGTCTTTGTCCCATGAGGTCAGAACGGCAAAATCGGGAAGGGAATACCGTTCGCAGATGATCTCCATGCCTTTTAACCATGTACGGCTGCCGGTAAAGGCCAAGAAGGCTTGTTTGGCGAGGGACAAGTTTGGGGATTCTGCAAGAGATTTATAGTAGGTAATTATCCTGATATGGGCTCTTGCAACTATGGATGGGAGTCCCAATTCCAATCTTAGTTGGGCAGGTATGGTCCCATTGGGGAGGCCCAATATCTTTCTTGCCAGTAGGTTTTGCAGAGTCTCCAGACGCTGAAGTGTTTTCACATTCCACCCCCATATTTCCACCCCATATAGCAACATTGGGGGTATTTTGCTAACGTAGGCCTTTCTGATTGGCCTCCTTTTGCGAAGAAGAATTTCACCAAGGCCCCCCCAGTACGGCGGGCAGCCAAGGTGATCGTGTTTAGATGGGCTGACCAGGATAGTCTGTGGTGGAAGGTAATGCCCAAGTATTTAAATACCGAGCATTGTTCGATGAAGTTTCCCTCGAGGTGCCAGGATGGATTCGGTTTGAGCTTGCCAAAAGGTATGATTTTGGTTTTAGAGTAATTTATTTTCCTCACAGTAGTGCATAAGCCCTCTCATCATGTTGTTAAGGCCCATCTTCGTCAACGAGAGGACTGCCATGTCATCGGCGTAGAGGAGAATAGGAACTTTATCCTGGTGCAGAGACGGGGCAGGTTGGTTGAGGGCTTTAATAGCTGTTATTATGTCATTTATATAGAAATTGAACAAAAAGGGGGCCCAAAGGCAGCCTTGTTTGACGCCTCTGGCTAGTGGAAAGGGACGAGATAGGGCTCCGTGGGATCCAAATTTGATCCTGGCCGATATATCTGAGTGGATTTCCATTAGCAAGTGAAGAATTTCCATTAGCAAGTGAAGTTGCGCTAAGCTTCAGCCAGAGTCTGGTTCTATTGATGGAGTCAAAGGCGGAGGACAGGTCAATAAAGGCTACATACAGTTTAGAATTCAACTTGGTTTGGTATTTGTCAATTAATGATTGGAGGACTAGGCAGTGACCTGAGGTATTGTGGCCTTTGCGGAAGCCCGCTTGCTCTGGATGGAACAGCCCTATTTCTTCAGCCCAGTTGGTCAGCTTCTCGAGAAGGAGCCTGGAGTAAATCTTGTATGTTATATCCAGAAGGCTGATAGGCCTGTAGGAGATAAGGAAGATGGCTAGCTTAAAAGCAATTACATTAAATGTGAGGGACTTGGGAAACCCCCTCCTAAGAGATATCACGGCCCTCACATCACACTACAAACAAACAGGATCTAAAAAACTCCTGAAACTTATAGACCCAAAAAGGAAAGAACTAGACTCCCTAGAAATCAACAAAACAAGGTTCAACATTTTATACTCTAAACAACACTTCTACGAGTATGGAGGGGAAAACTCCAGACTATTAGCAAACAGGTGTAGGAAAAACAAGAATACACTGCATCACCCAAAAAGACGGCAACATAAAATTCCCCCCCAAAGAAAGAACCTCAGAATTTGCAGAATATTACTCCAACCTATACACGTTTCATAACCCACCTGAGGAGGAAACCAGAAAATTCCTAGCAGGACTGACCATGCCTACCTTAACTGATGAGGAACAGGAATTCATGGACAGTCCTATCACCCCAGAGGAAATAGATACGGTCCTCAAAAACCTGAAGCCACACCAAGCCCCAGGCCCAGGCGGTTTTACAGCAGAATTCGATAGGAAAGTCAAAGAACCCCTGATGCCCTCCATGACCCGCCTATTCAATGAAATCATAAAAGAGGGGGCTATCCCCCAAACCTGGACCTACTCCAAAATAGTCTCCATCCCAAAACCACTGAAAGACAACCTCAAAGTAGAATCATACCGCCCAATCCTATATTATAATCTTCAAGTGTCCCTGCGTCCACCGGCAATTTTCTGTGTGTCACGGAAGTGACGCATGACACAGACGGACGCAGGGATTGGAGCAGGGATTGGAGAGGGGGGCGTGTCCGGAAGGCAGCGGCGGCGCAGGTGCGTTCTCAGTTGCGCCAGCGCCGCTGCCTCGCACGGACATGGCGAGGCTGGCGAGGCCCACTGCGGGGGGAAGCGGCGCGAAGCGCCGCTCCCCCCACCGCCTTTACTGTTCGCCAAAGCGCGGGGGAAGCCGGCCGCACACCACACACCTGCCGCCGCCGCAGGAGACCCAGGATCGGGGCTCCGACCATCGCTCAGCAGCAGCAGCGGAGGAAGAAGAAGACTGAGCGGAGGGGCGACAATGCCGCGCGCTCTCCTCTCCCTCAGCCCGTCCTTCCTTTTATTTCTTCCTCCTCCTTCCCTCTTCGCTCTCCGTCGCCTGCCGCCCGTGTCCTTCCTGTGCGCCCGCCTTGGCGGGGAGGGGAAGGAGGGACGGACGGAGCGGCCCAGCAGGGAAGGAGGGCTGCTGCGCGCCCTGGCCGGGAGAAGGCGAGCCGGCCGCGCGGACCTTTCGGCGGCGTGGGAGGACACTCTAGCCCCGTCCTCTCGATGCCTAGGCGGCCACGAGAGGGAGAGAGATGCGGTTGCTTCCTGCCCGCTGTTTTGCTGCTGTTGCCAGGCGCGCTGTCCTGGCAGGCCGCCTGCCTCGGCGGGAGGCCGGGCACCCTCTCAGCCCTCGCGAGGGGTGTCCATGGGGGAGAGAGGCGGCGGCGGGGAGGGAGGCAGGCGGGAGCAGGCGCCCCTTCGCGGCCTCTGTCTCTGTCTTTCAGCCTTTCTCTCTCTCCCTCCGGCCGCCTCAGCCTCTTCCAGCCGCCGCCGTCACCGGGCCCAGCTCCGGGGCTGCCCTCGCTGCCACCTGAGGGGGCCTCTTTCTTCTCCCCTCCTCCCTATCCGCCCCGCCGCAAAGTAATTGGGAAGTGGGGGGCAGGTGTGTGTGTGTGTGTGTGTGAGAGAGAGAGAGGCGAGCTGTGTGTGCAGGTGGGGAGGAGGTGGGTGGGTGGGGGAGATGGCTGTGGGGGGGGAGCGGGTGGGAGGGAGAGGCGAACTGTGTGGGGGAGGTGGAGGGAATGGCTCTGTGTGGGGGGGAGGGGGAGGGAAAGAGACAGAGCCAAACTCTGGAGGTCTGGGAAGTGGGGGGGAGGGTGTGTGTGTGTGTGTGTGTGTGTGTGTGTGTGTGTGTGGGAGAGAGAGAGGCAAGCTGTGTGTGGGAAGTGGGGGAGATGGGTGGGGGGGGAGGGGGAGGCAGGGAGACAGAGGCCAACTGTTTGTAGAGGTCTGGGAAGTGGGGGTGGCCGCCGCTCCCCCCCATATACTTTCTAGCGCCCGTTTTTCTAACGGGCTTAATTTACTAGTCTCATTAATAAACCCAGACTACAAGATATTCACATCCATCTTGGCCAACCGCCTAAAAAGTTACCGTATTTTTCGCTCCATAACGCGCACTTTCTCCTCCTAAAAAGGAAGGGGGGAAGTCTGTGCTCGTTATGGAGCGAAGGCGCTGGCCGGCAGCGGGATCCCTCGGGGCGGGAGAGGGGTGGACAGGTGTCCCCCCCTTCGGAGGAAATGGAAGGATCGGAATCCGTTGGTGACATCAGCTCAGAATCCCAGCCTGACAGTTGGGCCTTGACAGTTGATGCCCAGTCTTGGATCAAAGCCTGAAGAGTGATGGCTGGGGAAATGGTGAGAGCGCCAACAGGCAGCAGCCCCCCGGAAGAAGACGGAAGCCAGAAGGAGAGCCCGAGACCACGTTGGGAAGACCTGCAGGAGAAGGCAGAGGAAGAGGGGTCTCTAGGAGAACAGCCTGGCACCCTAGAAGATCCTAGCAGCCAAGGGCCGCCCCACAATTCACCTGTGGATGCTGCGGAGGGGCTGTGGCCCCCCTCTGTCAAGACTGAGGGGGGGCCCAGAGTCATCATGGTCGCCCCTCGCAAGCCAGAGCGGCCGGAAAGTCCCTCCAGGAGCTCCGTGCCCTGCTTCTTCTACGGGGACGACGAGGAGTTCCCCCGCTCCCAACCCAAGTCCCAGCTGCAGGGCCAGCCCTCTCTGTGCAGGCTGGAGAAGGAGGCGGGAGCTGTCCAGGGTCATTCTGACAGCAGGGAGGCTGCGGGAGGCGAGCAGCAGCTGGGCATCCTCATCACCACCGCCCGTGACTTCTGGGGACCCCGCAGCAGCCCTCCCGCGCCCCGGCCAGCCTGGAAGTCCAGCCAGAAGAAGCAGAAGCACGTCCGGTGGGCAGATGAGCAGCAAGACCAGAGCTCTCTGCCCCGCGCCCCAGAGGAGGCGGCCAAGCAGCCAGAAGATCACCTGGAGCCCAGAGGGAAGAAGAAGACCAAGCGGAAGACAGGGGCCTCCTGCTTCCACCTCCGCTCCCTCTTCTCCTGGGTCCGCAGGGCCTTCAGCAGAGCGCCGCCATCGCCATGGCCCCCTCGGCCCCCACCGAAAGCCAGCACCAGCGGGAGGAGGAGGCCGCTGGGCGCGCGGCTGAGGCGCTGCTTGCACCCAGAGGTTCTTTGAGGCCTCTGGGCGCCATCGCCTCCATCCAGGGACGCTCCATGGACTGGGCATGGCTGCTCCAACCCCAACTCCCCTCATCCTGCGCGTGGAAGGCAACGATGGACAGCTCGCCGAGAAGAAAGGTTCGTCCAATCGGAGGCGTCGCCCTGGCGGGCGGGAGAAGGGAGAAGGGAGTTGCTTCGGGGCGGAGGCTCCGGAATCGCTCCGGGGTCGAGGGGCGGGGCGGAGGCGGCGCGAAGGGCAGGGCAGTTGGGCGCCGCCTGCCTCTCTCTCTCTCTCTCGCTGGTTCCCGGAGAGGCTGGTGGGCTCCGCGCAGCGCCCGCCGAGGTGAGGGCGGAGGGCGGCCCTGCCAGAACGTGGCCTTCTTGGCTCGCCCCTTCTTTCCTGGCTGGTGGGGAGAGAGAGGGAGGTGGAATTGGTGTGTTTAGATCCATGTTTCTGTCTCTCTCACTAGGTTGGAAACGAGAAGCGGACACGGAAAAGGGCGACGCACAGCGGCGAAACTTGACGTCCTCACATTTTGCTGCTGGTTTTTCTTTGCAGATAAGTAGCCATTTATTCTGAGAGGGAGGGGTTTTTGTGGGGGGGGATCCAGGAAGTAATAGACCAAGCTTCCTCAACCTCGGCCCTCCAGATGTTTTTGGCCTACAACTCCCATGATCCCTAGCTAGCAGGACCAGTGGTCAGGGATGATGGGAATAGTAGTCTCCAAACAGCTGGAGGGCCGAGGTTGAGGGACCAGCAGTTAAAATTCTGCCTTTTTAAAGAACATTTGGATGAATATCATCCAGCCTTGTTAACTTCTAAATCTTTCCCTTTAGTGGACACAATATTTTGATGCACTAATAGAAAAATAAACAGGATTGCAAAAAGCATTGTGAAAAATTTAAGACCTCCTTAAGAACATTGACATTCATCATTATGAAATTGGGCAGTAAAATCCTAATCAAGGTTATTGTGCAGGATGCAGGGAGGATTGCAGCTGCTGTTTCCACAATGTATTCAGGGCATTATGATATATGTGAGTTCCCTTTAGTTGCTGTCCCCATAAGAACTGTTGCTGTAATGTATCCATTTATTGCTCCAATACATGGGCGTAGCCAGGGGGGGCAGAGGGGGGCAAGTGCCCCCCCCTAGAAGCGAGAGAGCTTGACGAGCGAGCAAGCCGAGGTGAAGCTTTTTACCGTGACGCTGGAGGCTGACGGGGAAAAGCGTCCCCTCCCGCACAGCTTGCCCCTCTTCACCCCCTCCCTCCTTCCCTCCTTGCCTCCTCCCGATCTCCCCTTTCAAGTTCCACCTTGAGGCTGCTTGATAAGAACTATTAACGCCTAATCCCAGTTGCTAAAACTGCCTCCTGCCCCTCCCCCTCGTCCCATTGTTATGATCTCTGGAATCTGGAAGGGAAGAAGGAGCTTTCTCCACAGCGATCTTTTTGTGAGTGACTTTACTTTTGTGAGTGATTGGTTTAATTATCCTAACAGGAGTTATAATTTTTTTACTGTTTGATATTTTGTTTTGAGGTGGAATGTGCTGCTGCTTGTGAGACCAAAAATGTTTTTTTGGGTGGGTGGGGGCCTGCTTTAAATAAGAGTTACCTTAAAAGGCTAAAACAAAATAAAAAAATTCCTTCCAGTAGCACCTTAGAGACCAACTAAGTTTGTTCTTGGTATGAGCTTTCGTGTGCATGCACACTTCTTCAGATACACAGATATCTGAAGAAGTGTGTATCTGAAGAAGTGTGCATGCACACAAAAGCTCATACCAAGAACAAACTTAGTTGGTCTCTAAGGTGCTACTGGAAGGAATTTTTTTATTTTGTTTTGACTATGACAGACCAACACGGCTATCTACCTGTAACTTAAAAGGCTAAGAAATTTAGTATGGTGTAAGCCAGTGGTGTCCAAACTTTTCAAAGAGGGCCAGATTTGATGAAGCAAAGGGCCGTGAGGGCTGACCAAAGTTGTTAACCTTTTTTTTTAGGGTTGAAGTTGTTGAGGTTTTTTTAAGGATTTTACCCCAGGAAATAACTGCCACAGGGGCTGGATTAAACCAACTGGTGGGCCGAATTAGGCCCCCGAAATGGATTTTGGACATGCCTGGCTGAAATATCAATTCAATGGAGCTGAATAAATAAATAGCTGCTGTGGTGTTTTTTGTTTTGTTTTTTATTTTGGTAAACCACTTTGCAGGTTTTTAAAAATAATTTTATTAAATAAATAAACAATACAGTGGTACCTCTGATTACGTACTTAATCCATTCCGGAGGTCCGTTCTTAACCTGAAAACGTTCTTAACCTGAGGTACCACTTTAGCTAATGGGGCCTCCCCCTGCCGCTGTGCCGCCAGAGCACAATTTCTGTTCTTATCCTGAAGCAAAGTTCTTAACCGGAAGCGTTATTTCTGGGTTAGCGGAGTATGTAACCTGAAGCGTATGTAACCCGAGGTACCACTGTAAATATAAATAAAATAACACAAGCCAAAACAGTCCATCCTGTAGATTTAAGTATCTGTCCATAGTCACCTACTTGTTATCAGAGGCCCAGAATCCACATTCGTTTGTAAGAAAATATGAAATAATGTAAAACCTTTTTTGCAGGCAAAAAACAACAACACACAATGTTGGGGGGGGGGATGACAAGAAATTTTCCGCACCGGGTACCACCTGACCTTCCTACGCCTCTGTGCCGAGCGGAGCGCGGCGCCCGGGGGAGCTTTGCGCACCGCTTGGAGTGAAAGGCGCCGCCGCGCATAAAGTCGCCCTTGCGCCCGCCCAGGCTTGCCCGGGGAAAAGGCTTCCCAGGGATCGGGAGAGAGATGCCTGCCTGCCTCCAGTCTGGTGCCTCCGCCTCTGGCTCCCTCACTTACGCTCTCCCTGCGTGGTGGCTCTGTGGGGCAGCCCAGTGCTCCCTCTGCACGGCACTGCTCAGGGAGAACCCGCAAGCCAGCCAAGGCGGTGTAAGATTCCCCTCTCCCTCTGCTCCCCAACCTGCTGCCCAAAGGGAAAGGGGTGAGCAGGAAGATGGCAGGTTATTTTATTTTGATTTTGTTACAGGAATTTCTATACTAACCTTCACTGGAAACCCCCAGGATCATTTGTGTGTCCATGCGCATGGATTAAAATGCAGGCAATATACAGCAGAACAGTAATAAAACCCAGCGAATTTATGCAAGCAAGCAAAGAATCCACAGGGATAAAATCAGCTCTAAAAGGGCTGGGGAAATGGAAAAGTCTGCCTGGAATGGAAGGATGACAAAATAGGTACCAAGTGGACCCCTCTACAGATAACACACACTTCACAACTGAGGCACCACCACTGAGAAGGCCCTTTCTTTGTGGAGCAGCTGCCTTGTCTCAGTTTGTGGGGCCACCCCGAGAAGACGTTCTGTTGAAGTTCTGAATGTTTGGGCCGACACATAAAGTATTCTGAGTCCTAAGCTAGAAAAGGCTTTAAAAGTCAAAGCAAGCACTTGTGCTCAGAAATTGGGAGCCAATGCAACTGGCATAGCATCACTGTTACATTATCCTAATAAGCCTATCCCAGTTGGTGATCCAGCATTCTGAACTAGCAATTTCCAAGCCATATTTCAGAGGCAACCCCACAGAGAGTGTATCACAGTAGTCTAACCTGGTACAGCATAATCAATCACAAGACACGGCACACACACACAATTTCAATGGCAATGCCTATGAACTTTGGGGGCCCCCAGTCCCCTCAAATATTTTAGGGGAGCCTAAGGGACCTCAGTCCCTAGGAGTTGGTCCCTATGAACTTGGAAGTTATTAGAGTACGGATCACTGATGCTAAGCTCAATGTACAATTGCTGCTTGCTTTCAATTTCCTGCTACACTGCCCAGAGACAGAAGATGAGGGGACCTGGGGAGCTAGTATCTGCTCCTCTCACTTGCCTTTGAACTCACCGTAGGCGGTGGGGTTTGGCTCCACAGGGAGAGCACAGGCAAAGTGCAGAAGCCATGGCTTCCAAGGAGCGCCTCTACCAGCTCTGGATGCTCTATTTAGCCAAAGTAGGCGCTTCTCTTTTGCGCTTCCAGACTGGGTGCGCCCCTATTTTGGGGGGGTGAGGCTGCACCCCTATTTATTTTTTTTGAGGGGGTCCGTTTCCTTCGCCTTTGGAAACACCTGCACCGACTCCTCGGGGATTGAAATGAAAGTTTTGAACAAGTTTTCTTCAAACCCAATAAAAATGATATTAGCATAAGACATGTAACTAGAATAAAAATTCAAAAAAAATTTCAAGCAAATAATTGTAATAACTACTGTAATAAAGCGCTGCTATAATTATATATAATTTTCTTAAAATTTTGGTTTCATTCGCCTTTTCCATGCTGAAATGTCACATGAACGACCATGGCTTGCCCCCCCCTAGTTTTGATCCTGGCTACGCCCCTGCTCCAATACATCCATTTATTGGATTAAAAGAAGTTTATTCTTTTAAGAATGCATATGCCAGCTTTGGATACCAACATTTCCAGGACAGTTTATAAGTTAAAATAAATAAATACCGGTAAATTGGTGAACAATAAAACCTGCCCCCCCCTTTTTTTCATTTCAGGTATAAACTTGGGTTTTGTCGCTTTTGCACAGTAAAATACACACCAAGTACAAGTGAATTAGACAACAGGCTTGTGCATCTTACCAATGTTGCCATTCAGAAGCATGGGGTAAAGTTGGAACATTTTTGTATAATGTATATTTAGATTATTTTGAATAAATTTATAAACTGAACATACGTAATAAAAATATAGTTCCCCAGTCCCTTGGTTACAACCTCTTTCCCATTGTTGGTTTAGTGGACTTACAGTAAGGGATGTTAATCCCTGGGAGTTCTACCTCTGAGGGGAACAGGGTTCTCCTAACAACTCTCAAACCCTTAGCAAACTACATTTCCCAGGCTTTTTGGCATTGGGGGGGGGGTAATGACCTGTTTAAAGTGGTACAATTCTGTTTAAAATGCATAGCGCAGATGGGGCCAATGGCTCTGCTTCTCAAACTAGCTATCCTGCATATAAAAGCTATTTGAAGATCATTGTGACAGCTCCCTTTATCTATTCTTTCACCACAGTATTGCTGTCCTTACAGTATAGCTGTGCGGTTTGAATGCCCGCCACGGGGTGAGCTCCCGCTGTTCGGTCCCAGCTCCTGCCCACCTAGCAGTTCGAAAGCACGTCAAAGTGCAAGTAGATTAATAGGTACCGCTCCGGCGGGAAGGTAAAGCGGCTTAGGGATGCTGGCCACATGACCTGGAAGCTGTCTGCGGACAAACGCCGGCTCCCTCGGCCTATAGAGCGAGATGAGCGCTGCAACCCCAGAGTCGTCCGCGACGGGACCTAACGGTCAGGGGTCCCTTTACCTTTATATATAAAATATCTTCCCCACAAAGAAGTGTTCTCCTTCATATGCGTTCAATATGCATGGCGTTGGGGGAAGGGGGTTATTGGTTGGTTGGTTTTCTGTTCTCATTTTTATCATGTATTTTTGTGCTGTGAACCATCCTGATATTGTGGACGGAATAATAATAATAATAATAATAATAGGCAGATAATTGGCAAGCATTCAATTCCTCCATCTACAACCTGTAGTAGTTAAGGCTCGGAAGAGCGGCACCACTTGGTTCTGATCATTGTTTAGCCCCCCTGTGAATCCCATGGGACAATAATGACTTTCTCTTTGCCCTTAGATACGATGAAGAGATGGCGCAAAGTGAAGAGTCAGATCGTGATTTGAGAAGTCGCTCTGGGCAGTCCATTGGATTGAAGGGAACTCGAGCCAGAGACACTGGAAAATCGGGGCCCCTTACATGGAAGTAGCTGCAGACTGAAGTGGGCGGGAAATCCTCCACCTTCGCCCCGCCATCCCGCCCTTAATTCTAGCTTTGAGATTGCTATGGACTTCGGTTGGTCGCCTTGGTTAGCCAGGGGGCCTGGTAGTTCTTTTTCCCATTTGGGTTTTTTCACCTACCTCATAGCAATCTCACAGCTCCTGGGTTGGCGGTTAGGCATTGGACAAGGACATTGAAGGACTGGACAAAATTGGTTTATTAGCATGTATATGTATATGTATAATCAGCTCATTGCAGTTTTACTGCAGGACTGTTATGCTGCATGTTGTATGAAATAGTTGTATTAATATAAACTATGAGTTAATATAATTGGAAATGAGCTTTTTAATAAATTGCTGTGTCTTGCAAACAAGTGGTTGCTTTCTAACACATTGCTACCATCGTGGTCCCCAATACTTTTCGGTTCAGGGGCATTTTTTTGTTTTGGAATTCAAAATACCCATTTCATAGGGTATGTATGGGAAGAGATGCAGCAAAGTAGTGAATTTTTGCACCCCAAGTACTTTATCTTTCTTTTTTTCTTCTATTTCTTCTATTTATCTTCTTTTTCTTCTTTTTTATTGACGAAAGGTGTATGGAAAATAAAAGTAGGAGGGTGAAAGAGTAAGGAAGGGAGTGAATGTTAGGATTAGAAGAAGTTGGTATGTTGAGATAAGGATGGGTATGAATGTTGGAGAGGATAAATAATTATGTATGTAGAATGGAATGTGATAGGTAGAATGTATGGATCGATAGTAGGAGGTAGGAGTATGTGATATGATATATGAAGTATGAAAGATGGATATTTGTAAGATGCTTGTGGTAATGTTATATGTTGTATTAATGTGATTCAAATAAAGATCATTTTAAAATTAAAAATAAAAAATAAAAAAAAGATATCCCCTCAAAATAAGCCATAGTGCGTTTTCTGGAGGAAAAAATATATAAGACGGTGTCTTGCAATAGGGGAAACACAGTATTTAGATATGTTCTTGGGTTTCTTAGAGACGGTGCGGATTGCTTTTAGGAAAGGTGTGAATGGTGGTCTGGAAGCATATCAGTGAAGGCAAACACATCAGCGAGGGTGAAAATGAGTTTGTTTGCCAATTTCCTCAGGTCGTGATTAAAAGGGGATAAGGTTTGATTCCCTTCTCTGCTAATGGCGTCTCTGGGGCAATATGGCTTCTTCGTGTTGCAAAATGGCTTCATTTATGACAGTAATAATAATAATAATAATAATAATAATAATAATAATAATAGCAGCAGCAGCACCTCTTTCCCAGGCACCTACAACCTGCTGGCAAAATCAGCCGGTGCTGCAGAGGAAGTTCTGTGGACCCAGGCGGGGAGTCAGGGCCATGGGGCCACGATTCCCCAGCGCCTGGTGCCCGGTGAGGTCTTGGGATCGAATCCAGCCTTGGGATCGAATCCTCATGAATAACAGCACCGGAAACTATTTTCTCTCCGTTCCAGGTGACCTTTGAGCTGATCCGCGACGGCTTCGCGGGAACCGCGGCACTGGACGACGTAGCCCTGGTGCCCGGCGCCTGCGCCACCCCCCTCCACTGCAACTTCAAGGAGCCCGGTGCCTGTGGGGTTTTGGGAGGAGGGTGGGCGCCTCCTTGGGGCAAAGCCTGCCCTATGACCGCACCCTGGGCCCTATGACCGCACCCATCTCTACATTTCCCATTTCTGGGGTTTCCAAATATAAGCCGAATGCATGAGTAATTAAAACAAAATCAGCAGCTAATTTTTACTTCACAATTCTTTAAATGAAAAAAATGGTATCTTAAAACAGCTAAATGTAGAAGCCTCTCCCTTAAAGTTGATTTGAATTTTTTAAAGAGGCAAAGTGTTGCTTGAAACATGACTCTTGTTGCTACTATTTTATGAGTTATGAAATCAAAATGAATTAATTCCAGAAAGGAAATGCTGCTAATTGTAGGTCAATTAACTGTATCTAGTTCTTTGAGAGAGCACAGATGATAACCAAGATTTTATTTTTAATAAATGAGTGCTGAAAAACCATATGTAAGTACATTTTTAATCCATTAAAACAGGCAGGGATAAGGATGTACTCGCTTTTTAAAAAAATCATTTTATTCAGAAGTTTAAAAGTTTGGGTCACAATCTTTTGGATATTAATATCCAAAACAGCCACCTGTCAGCCACCTTGACAGCCACCTGTCAGGAATGCTTTGATGGTGTTTCCTGCTTGGCAGGGGGTTGGACTGGATGGCCCTTGGGGTCTCTTCCAACTCTAGGATTCTATGATTCTATGATTCTAATATTTTGGATATTAATATTTTATAGTAAATTGAATTTTATGTTGGTGAAATAAATAATACACAAATGGTGCATAAAACAGAAATCTAGATGCCTCTTGGGGTCCCATTTCAGGAGTCAGACTACATGCCTCTCAGGATATCATTTTGATGTATTTTAATGTTTGTTGGAAGCCGTCCAGAGTGGCTGGGGGGACCCGGTCAGATGGGCGGGGTACAAATAATAAATTTATTATTATTATTATTATTATTATTATTATTATTATCATCATCATCATCATCTCTGCATTCCTGGGGGTCAGACTAAATGCCTCTTCGAGTCCCATCTCTTCAGGGGGTCAGACAAGATGCCCCTTGGGGGGGGGACATTTTTCCATTTCAGGGGATCATTCATACTAGATGCCTCTCGGGATCCCATTTCCCCATTTCATTGGCTACGAGACCTCCGAGTGGCGCGATGCCGCTTCCATCCACCAGGTGTCGCTGCGGGCGGCGCGACGCTTCGTCGCCCCGCCCTGCCCGATCCGGATATAGAACCCCCGGCCGCCGGAAATGCTCTCCTTTTGCGTCGAGAGGCCGCAGCCATGGTGAGCGCTCAGGCGTCGGACCGGCGGAGCGATCCGTCGCCATCCGAGGCGGCGGCTCCGCCGAGCGCGGCGCTTTCGGGGCCGGGGGCGCGGGACACGCCGCTCTTCCGTGGGGCGGGGAAGCGGGGGCGCAGGAGCGGGGGGCTTGCTCGGCGTGATCATGCGCAGTGCGGGCCGCAGGGAACAAGGCATGCTCTCTAAAGCGATCGCTTGGGAAGTGGGGCTTGGCGGGGCCGGGGGAACTGCCTGCCGCTGGACAGGGGCGCAGGAGCGGGGCCGAATCCTGATGGGGGTTGCCCTAAGGGAGAAGGGAGCCCAGGGGCCGGGGGAACTGCCTGCCACTGGACAGGGGCGCAGGAGCGGGGCCGAATCCTGATGGGGGTTGCCCTAAGGGAGAAGGGAGCCCAGGGGCCGGGGGAACTGCCTGCCACTGGACAGGGGCGCAGGAGCGGGGCCGAATCCTGATGGGGGGTTGCCCTAAGGGAGAAGGGAGCCCAGGGGCCGGGGGGACTGCCTGCCACTGGACAGGGGAGCAAGAGCGGGGCCGAATCCTGATGGGGGGTTGCCCTAAGGGAGAAGGGAGCCCAGGGGTCGGAGGAACTGCCTGCCACTGGACGGGCGCAGGGGTGGGGAGCTTGCTCGGGCGCAGGAGCGGGGGGCTTGCTCGGCGTGATCATGCGCAGTGCGGGCCGCAGGGAACAAGGCATGCTCTCTAAAGCGATCGCTTGGGAAGTGGGGCTTGGCGGGGCCGGGGGAACTGCCTGCCACTGGACAGGGGCGCAGGAGCGGGGCCGAATCCTGATGGGGGTTGCCCTAAGGGAGAAGGGAGCCCAGGGGCCGGAGGAACTGCCTGCCACTGGACAGGGGCGCAGGAGCGGGGCCGAATCCTGATGGGGGGTTGCCCTAAGGGAGAAGGGAGCCCAGGGGCCGGAGGAACTGCCTGCCACTGGACAGGGGAGCAAGAGCGGGGCCGAATCCTGATAGGGGGTTGCCCTAAGGGAGAAGGGAGCCCAGGGGCCGGAGGAACTGCCTGCCACTGGACAGGGGCGCAGGAGCGGGGCCGAATCCTGATGGGGGGTTGCCCTAAGGGAGAAGGGAGCCCAGGGGCCAGGGGAACTGCATGCCACTGGGCTGGGGCGCAGGAGCGGGACCGGATCCTGATGGGGGGTTGCCTTAAGGGAGAAGGGAGGCCGGGGGCCGGGGGAACTGCCTGCCACTGGACTGGGGAGCAAGAGCGGAGCCGTATTCTGCTGGGGGTGGGGTCGCCCTAAGGGAGAAAGATGCTCAACTAGAAACTAAATGGGAATCACTGAAGAGCTGGGTTCATAGAACAGGGTCATCCAGTCAAGCCCGCCGCCTTACGAGAATGATCCGCTTAAACATCCGGCCACATTTGAACCCATGCCCTTTGCTCCCCCCCCCCCAGGCTCGAGGACCCAAGAAGCACCTGAAACGGGTGGCAGCCCCCAAGCACTGGATGCTGGACAAGCTGACGGGAGTCTTTGCAAGTATCTTTTCCCCTACTTTGTATAAAAGGGGCTTCTTTGTTTTAAATAAGGAAACGAAATTTAATAAAGTTAAAACGCCTTACCCTTAATTTTGTTTCCTTATTTACGTATTCCATTTCTTGCGGTGGTTTATTGGAATTTCTAATCTATAAATTCATGGTGGTTTCTTATTAAATCCCGCCGTTCATCCCGGGATAGTTTATAGCGGAAGAATGCAAAATTAGAACACAATGCAGAATAACAAGAAGAGCTAGCTGAGAACCAATTACAGTTGTAGAAGTTCAGACAATCTTTAAACTCTTATTTATTCTTACTTGTTTTGTATCCATATTTACATTGTACTCAATTCTCAATATTGTAATTATCGGGTTGTATTAGATGATGGAGTTTTTGCAAAAAAAAATAAAATATATATAACCAATTACAGAGGAACTAACACAACATTATAGATCAAAATAACAGAAATGTAATAATAATAATAATAATTTATTATTTATACCCCGCCCATCTGGCTGGGTCTCCCCAGCCACTCTAGGCGGCTTCCAGCAAACAATTAAAAATGTAGAAAAATAAAGGATCTTCGGCAGATTAGATAGATTAGATTAGATAAATTTATTGTCATTGTCCGTATATACACAGTATACACGACAACGGAAATCAAACACCCAAAGACCGGATTTACCGTACACATTTGCACATATCTCCAACACTCATCCTATTAAGACATAATCTATTAAAACATAACATAATCCAGAATATAACATAACCTATTAAAAGCATAACATAACCTAAAACCTATCTCATTCCTTACTACTCACTGCTTGCTATTCCTTACTACTGGCCCTGAGATCATTATTTAGTACAATCAGAGGCACCCCCAAACTGCGGCTGTCCAGATGTTTTGGCTTACAACTCCCATGATCCCTAGCTAACAGGACCAGTGGTCAGGGATGATGGGAATTGTAGTCCAAAACTACAATGGGGATGCCTGATCTTGGGGAAGGATAAGTTGAGTCTGTCGAACATTGTGACAAAACAATGAAGGGATGTCAAATATTATCTGGGGAAATGCAAGAATAAAACACAAAACAAATACATAGATTATTGAGCTGCCATGCCCAGCAGAAGTCGGTCTATATTACATAGATAGAATTTGGAGAAAAAAATGCACACGAAAAAAATGCCTACAGATTTTTTTTTTCTCAACGTTGCATCATCATCATAGCAACAATTTATTTTCCGGATTTCTGGGAGTTGCAGCTTCAGGCGCTCTAGGTTTGCCGCCCTGTAACCTCCCCTTTCCCTTTCTCTAGGCGCCGCGCCCGTCGACGGGACCCCACAAGTTGCGCGAGTGCCTCCCGCTCGTGATTTTCCTCCGCAACCGGCTCAAGTACGCCCTGACGGGCGACGAGGTCAAGAAGATCTGCATGCAGCGCTTTGTCAAGATTGACGGCAAGGTCCGCACCGACGTCACCTACCCGGCGGGCTTCATGGGTGAGACCCTAGGTTTCTAGTGGCGGGGTTTGAAATGCCAGGTTTCCAGAATCCCACCGTGACATACCACCCTCTCCCCCCCGCAGATGTCATCAGCATTGAGAAGACGGGAGAACACTTCCGCCTGGTGTACGACACCAAGGGGCGCTTTGCCGTGCACCGCATCAGCCCCGAGGAGGCCAAGGTGAGAATTGCTTGGAATCCTTTTCTTACCAAAAGACTCAGCTTTGCTGGCATCTTAAGATGGACAACCAGAGGAAGGAATGATAAATGAAAAAAAAAAACCCACAAAAAGTGATTTTAAATCCCTCGTGAGTTAGTCTAGATTCAAATCCCTTTTTTACAGGAAGACTGCCTTGCTAGCATCCTCTTAACATCCTCTTAATCCCCGCAGTACAAGCTGTGCAAAGTGCGACGCATCCTGGTGGGCACCAAGGGCACCCCCCGCCTGGTGACGCACGACGCCCGCACCATCCGCTACCCGGACCCCCTGGTCAAGGTCAACGACACCGTCCAGGTCGACCTGCAGACGGGCAGGATCACCGACTTCATCAAGTTCGACACAGGTGACGGTTCCTCTGAGCGCCTCAAGAGCGCTGGAATCCTTCCCCAATGGCCCTGGAAGCCATTTTATTTTATTATTTCCATATATATATTATTATATCTATTATTTCCATATATATATATGGAAATAATATATATAATAATATGTATATCCCTTGTTTAGTCGTTTCCGACTCTTCGTGACCCCATGGATACCAGGCCCTCCTGTCTTCCCCTGCCTCCCGCAGTTTGTTCAGACTCATGTTGGTTGCTTCGAGAACACATCTCGTCCTCTGCCGTCCCCTTCTCCTTGCGCCCTCCATCTTTCCCAACATCAGGGTCTTTTCTAGGGAGTCTTCTCTTCTCATGAGGTGGCCAAAGTCTTGGAGCCTCAGCTTCAGGATCTGTCCTTCCAGTGAGCACTCCGGGCTGATTTCCTTCAGAATGGATCGGTTGGACCTTCTTGCAGTCCATGGGACTCTCCAGAGTCTCCTCCAGCACCAGAATTCAAAAGCATCCATTCTTCGGCGATCAGCCTTCTTGATGGTCCAGCTCTCACTTCCGTACATCACTACTAGGGAAACCATAGCTTTAACTTATACGGACCTTTGTCGGCAAGGTGATGTCTCTGCTTTTTCAGATGCTGCCTAGGTTTGTCCTTGCTTTTCTCCCAAGAAGCAGGCGTCTTTTAATTTCATGACTGCTGTCACCATCTGCAGGGATCATGTCCGTCCGTCTCCCCGCCCAGTCCCAATTCCGCCTCGCCAGGGCCGTTGTTGCCCAGGCGGCACCTCCTGACCCTTTCCCTCCCTCTTCTCCCCGACAGGCAACCTCTGCATGGTGACGGGGGGTGCCAACTTGGGGCGCATCGGGGTGATCACCAACCGCGAGAGGCACCCCGGCTCCTTTGACGTGGTCCACGTCAAGGACACCAATGGCAACAGCTTTGCCACGAGGCTCTCCAACATCTTTGTCATTGGCAAGGTGGGTGGTTTTTATTTAATATTTTAAGTTTTCTGGGAATTTATTAAGACCTTTTCACCCCCCGAGATGCCATTGTGACCCTTTTCCATGGTTTTGAACGTTTGGTGGTGTTCTATGCCTTGCGGCTTGCTCCTATTTTTATTGGTTTATTTTTTTTATTTTTTTTTACTGAACTCTAAAGTCGCCGTAACGTCAAAATCAACACCTGATACCAAATAAAGCAATAATCCATTCGAATCTGATAGGAAACAGTGAAATTAAACACCAAAAAATAATAATTAAACAGTTTGCGCTTATTGATTACAAGGAAGAATAGAAATTTATGCCATCATCTGACATCTATGTCAACTGAGGGCTTCCTAGACAGGGACCCCAACGGTCATCTATTCTAATCCCATGCGATGCAGGAACAAAACCTATTTTATATCAAACAACTTATTTTACTGGTTCTCTTGCCTGTTTCCCTCCCTGTGCCTCGCCCAACCTCCATTTCGACCCCTCGTGTCCTGGTTTTATATTGTTGCAAACAATATAAGTCGTGCAACACTGGATCGAGGGTGCGACTTCTTTGAATCTTTCTGGTGGATCTCGTAGATAGATCCAAAAGAGAGAAAGATAGAAAAATAGCTTTGAAATGTTGGGAGGTTGCAGAGGTTACCATGGAATGGTTGGTTGTTGTTTTTTAAAAGTGACTGTTATGTGAGGAAATTTAGATGATGCATTTTGTGGCGTATATTTTGATTTTGTAATAAATCCAGGGGAACAAGCCATGGATCTCTCTGCCTCGCGGGAAAGGCATCCGACTCACCATTGCCGAGGAGCGAGACAAGCGGCTGGCAGCCAAGCAGAGCAGCGGATGAAGATGCACAAGGAGGGCAAAGGAAACCAGATTGGGACACTCTCCGTTTCATAGTCTTGTATCTAGCCGGCTTCCCTGAGGTGCCAAGGGTTTTCCATCAGGCGGCATATGCCTTGTAGGAACCAAATAAAGAAATAACCAAAAAAAATAGTCGTTTGGGCGGATTCATTCCTTAATTTCCCGAGATTTGTAGCCTGCCGGATTGTCGAAAGCAATTCACAAGGAGGTAATGTGGGGAAAGCGAGGAAAACGCACATGAAAGTTAAAAGGCCTCAAAAGGAATTAAAATTTATCGCCGGGTTAGGCTTGTCGGAACAGGAATCTATGGCGCAGGTGCTGAAAAGACAAGGATCTCCAGAGCTGGGGATCTGCCTGCCCTATATATGAGGCAGGGAGTTCCGAAGGGCAGATGTATAAACAGAAGGAATGTACACAGGTTAATACATTGGCCTGGTTTTAAGAATACTTCTAATTTTATTATGAATTTTATTATGAGTAAGTCATTCAAATGGTTAAAACGTTATAATGGACATGTAGTACATTGATATATACAAGGAAGGGGTTTTTTTTAAAAAAAAATGGGTTTTTTATTGTTGTAAAATTAATAAAATGTTTTTTGGGGGGGAATGCAGGCCGAAAAGGGATGGCAAAAGCGTCCGGGGACAGGGCTTGGGAAGAAGCCGAGACACCTTGGCAATAATAATAATTTTATTTATTTATTTATACCCCACCCATCTGGCTGGGTTTCCCCAGCCACTCTGCGCGGCTTCCAACAATATTAAAATGCAATAATAATAATAATAATTTATTGTTTATACCCCGCCCATCTGGCTGGCTATTAAAAGCTGGTGCCATAATTATTATTTTTTAAATCCCCTATAAGCCACAATGCATAAGGGACTTTCAAATGTGGGTTGGAAAAGTGAACCGCTGGAAGGGTGGTTTTTCCATATGCAGTGGTCCTTTGCAAAGGCCCAAGGATTTATGGGAAATGAATGAAAAAAGATGTTTGGATTCCCCCCAAAATAAACCCCAAAGCCATTTTGCGAGGGATAATTGGGACGGAGGTTCCCCAGAAGGCAACAACCAGATAGGCATAGAAATGGGAAGAAAGCACCTCCGAATCGGAATCTGTAGCATTGGAAGGACTAGTATCTTGGCTCAAGCATCCAGGATAGATGGTTTATAAAATAACTGATTATGCTGACATGGTGAGATCCAAACGGGGAACTGTCTACGGGCAATTGGGAGGACTTGATTGGGCTATCCATCAGAATATTTTCATGCTAAGGAATTGTGTGCAGGGTTCGAGATACGAGCGGTGAAGAAAAAGGATGTTTGGGGGTTGTTGAGCAGGCATCCCCAAACTGCCCTCCAGATGTTTTGGGACTATAACTCCCATCATCCCTAGCTAACGGCCAGTGGTCAGGGATGATGGGAATTATAGTCCCAAAACATCTGGAGGGCAGAGTTTGGGGGTGCCTGTTGTTGAGTATCATACAGCCGAGCAGTGAAGAAAAAGGATGTTTGGGGGTTGTTGAGCTGGCATCCCCAAACTGCCCTCCGGATGTTTTGGGACTATAACTCCCATCATCCCTAGCTAACGGCCAGTGGTCAGGGATGATGGGAATTATAGTCCCAAAACATCTGGAGGGCAGAGTTTGGGGGTGCCTGTTGTTGAGTATCATACAGCCGAGCGGTGAAGAAAAAGGATGTTTGGGGGTTGTTGAGGTGGCATCCCCAAACTGCCCTCCGGATGTTTTGGGACTATAACTCCCATCATCCCTAGGCCAGTGGTCAGGGATGATGGGAATTATAGTCCCAAAACGTCTGGAGGGCAGAGTTTGGGGGTGCCTGTTGTTGAGTATCATACAGCAAGCATAAGGGTACAAACACCAGGCAAAAAAAGTGAATGACCGTATGGAACCGTAGAGTTCGAAGGGGGTCCCATGGTCATCTAGGAATAATTGGTGATAGCTTAATAAAAATTGATAATAAAGGATCACGGCTTGGTGTTTGCATCAGTTCTGAGAAACGAGGAACAGCTGGGAAGCTGGCTGAAGAGTCTTGGTGAGTGGCATTAAAAGCTGCCTGTGTCACTTGAGAATGTCCCCAGAGAAACGAGGAGGAGCCAGGCTTTTTCCCGGGGAGAAGGGGCACTTCCCGTCCATTTTGCTTGCCTGCCAGCTGGATGGGAAGTGTAAAAATGCCTCGCTCCCGGATCTACGACCCGATGATTCTAGGTTGAGATTCCTGCCTGGACAGGGTTGGGTTGCATGAGCCTCAGGTCCCTTCCCAGATTCAATAAGGCAAGAAAAGTCCTCCCTCACCGCTACGCCCAGGACCCAGGATCATCCAGCACGACCGCTGGAGAGGTACTGCCAACAGTTTTCTACACATGTTGTTTCTTTATCTGAAGAAGGGTGCATGCACACGAAAGCTCATACCAAGAACAAACTTAGTTGGTCTCGAAGGTGCTACTGGAAGGGATTTTTTTATTTTGTGGTTTATTTAGTTTTCAAAAGTTTGCATGCTTCTTGAACAACAATACCAACTATCCACGATACATTTAATTTATCCATTGACTTCCTACCCCCTATGATGTTTTTAATGTGTGACGTTTTGATGTATTTTTAATCTTTTTTAGAAGCCGCCCAGAGTGGCTGGGGAAACCCAGTCAGATGGGCGGGGTACAAATCATAAATGATGATTCTTATTCTATACAGCCGAAATTATTCCATGCACACCCCTTGCAAATCAGGGGAAATTGAGTTGCAAATGCAACTTCTCTGGGCCTCTCCTGTCTCACGATGTGTTGCATTTTCAGCTGGCTGGGGGGGGCCGCTTCAAGCATCCGCCATGCGTTGGAGCTGTTTGCTCCTTGCAAACAGCTGAATGTCTGTAAATTTTGAGAAGAAGCCTGATTTGCTTGGGGTGGGTGGGTGGAATAATTTGGATGTACAGTATTTATTATTTATTGACTTTATATACTGCCGTATATCTGGAGGGCTCAGGGCAGCTTGCAGAACAAAACCCCACAAAATACATAATCAAAAATGACAAACCTATAACCTTCCCCACCAAAAAGACCACATTTTAAAAGGGCATAGGATATAATAATAATAATAATAATAATAATAATAATAATAATAATAATAATAATAATAATGTTTTATTTGTACCCCGCCCATCTGGCCGGGTCCCCCCAGCCACTCTGGGCAGCCTCCAACAGACACCAAAATACAATTAAAATATCACAAATTAAAAACTTCCCTAAATAGGGCTGCCTTGAGGTATTTTCTGAATGTCAGATAGTTGTTCATCGCTCTGACCTCTGATGGGAGGGCGTTCCACAGGGCGGGCGCCACTACCGAGAAGGCCCTCTGCCTGGTTCCCTGTAGCTTTACTTCTCGCAGGGAGGGAACCGCCAGAAGGCCCTCGGCGCTGGATCTCAGTGTCTGGGCTGAATGATGGGGGTGGAGACGCTCCTTCAGGTATACAGGACCGAGGCCGTTTAGGGCTTTAAAGGTCAGCACCAACACTTTGAATTGTGCTCGGAAACGTACTGGGAGCCAGTGTAGATCTCTCAGGACCGGTGTTATGTGGTCCCGGCGGCCACTCCCAGTCACCAGTCTAGCCGCCGCATTCTGGATTAATTGCAGTTTCCGGGTCACCTTCAAAGGTAGCCCTACGTAGAGCGCATTGCAGTAGTCCAAGCGGGAGATAACCAGAGCATGCACCACTCTGGCGAGACAGTCTGCAGGCAGGTAGGCTCTCATCCTGCGTCCCAGCCTCCCTGGATACAGAATTAACCTGCGCCTCCATGGACAGCTGTGAGTCCAGAATGACTCCCAGGCTGCGCCCCTGGTCCTTCAGGGGCGCAGTTACCCCATTCAGGACCAGGGAGTCCCCCACGCCCGCTCGCACCCTGTCCCCCCAAAGCAGTACTTCTGTCTTGTCAGGATTCAGCCTCAATCTGTTAGCCGCCATCCATCCTCCAACCGCCTCCAGGCACTCACACAGGACCTTCACCGCCTTCACTGGTTCTGATTTGAAAGAGAGGTAGAGCTGGGTATCATCCGCATCCTGATGGACACCCAGCCCAAACCCCCTGATGATCTCTCCCAGCGGCTGCATATAGATGTTAAAAGCATGGGGGAGAGGACGGGACCCTGAGGCACCCCTATTTAGGATACATCCTAAATAGTTATCTGTATCTGCCTGGCGTGCTCTGGTCCATGGGGTCACGAAGAGTCGGACACGACTAAACAACAACAAACCTCTTTCTGCTGCCATCTTTCCTATTTGAAATCCGTCTCGCGTTTTCCTGCCCTTGCAACCATGCTAGAGACTGACGAGACCGAGAAATGTCAACCAAAGAGAATAAATCGCTAAGATGACCCAGAGGAGTCAAGGGATGAGCGGAAACTCTTTTGAAAGAAGTACAACAGTCGGAGGAACTGGCAAGTAGGACTTGAGCTTGGAGCAGTAGCGGAAAGATATTGGGATATTCAGCATGGCTGGGAGGGATGGAGTACAAAATAAAAAATAAAAATAGGATATGCAGCAAGAGAAGGAGAAATTGGGAGACCACGGAGGGACAGTACAGACCTACTAGATGGATGGTGGCAATCCAAACTTTTATGGATTAAAATAAAATTAAAATATAGTTTTGTCCTTTTGATCCCTCCTTTTGGCATTTCTCATTTAGGCCCGTGTTGCAGACGCCTTTCTTCCGCTTCCTACAAGTGAACCCCAGTGTCCATGAGTTCCGCAGGGCAGCCACAGAAAGAAGGGGGGCTTAGTGCAGTGCTTCTCGTGCAGGGGCGTAGCAACGGGGGGGGCGGGCCACCCTGGGTTCCACCCCAGAGGGGGGTGACACTTTTTAAAAATAAAAAAAAATATTTTTTTTAACTTCATTAAAAAAAAGAGATAACACTCACACACACACACACACACACACACACACACACACACACACACACACACACACACACACACACAACCCCCACACCTCACAAAGTGGCGCCATCAGAGGGGGGTGACACTTTTTAATTTTTTTTAATTTTTATTATTTTTATTTTTTTAACTTTATTGAAAAAAGAGATCACACACACACACACACACACACACACACACACACACACACACACACAACCCCCCACACCTCACAAAGTGGCGCCATCAGAGGGGGGTGACACTTTTTAATTTTTTTTAATTTTTATTATTTTTTATTTTTTTAACTTTATTGAAAAAAAGAGATAACACACACACACACACACACACACACACACACACACACACACACACAACCCCCCACACCTCACATAGTGGCGCCATCAGAGGGGGGTGACACTTTTTAATTTTTTTAATTTTTTTAATTTTTATTATTTTTATTATTTTTTATTTTTTTAACTTTATTGAAAAAAAGAGATAATAGACACACACACAAAACCCCCACACCTCGCAAAGTGGCACCATCAGAGGGGGGTGACACTTTTTTATTTTTTTTATTTTTATTTTTTTAAATTTTATTTTTATTTTTTTATTTTTTTATTTTAACTTTATTGGAAAAAAGAGATAATAGACACACACACAAAACCCCCACACCTCGCAAAGTGGCACCATCAGAGGGGGGTGACACTTTTTAATTTTTTTAAAAAAAAATTAAATTAAAGTGGTGGGGGGGGTGACAAAAAAAATTCCGCCCCAGGTACCACCGGGCTTGCTACGCCTCTGTTCTCGTGATGAGGATTCATATTGATAGCTGGAGAGAGAACGCCAAGGATTCACATTCATAGCTGCCGAGAACGCCCAGGTTGCAGGTTCGAGAGGCGGCAGGATCTTATTGATGACGCTCAGGATCCCTTCTCTCATTCTCTCCCTCTGCTTTCTCTCCGCAGATGAGGATTTGCTTCTTCACCAGGAAGATGGCAGCAAGCGGCTTGCTGGCACCAGGTAACTCTGGACTTTGTACATTTCCCCTGTCTGGCTGTGTACATTTCCAACTTGGACACAGTCCAGTTTTCCACTCTTGTGGGTTGCCTGAACGAGCTAGAGCGGAAAGGGAGACGTAATTTGCGGTCAGGAGAGGATCCTTCAGAGATCCAGTCCCCTGACTTGCCTGGGTTTCTGGCTCCATGTCACGACGAAGCGAATGTCCTCCAAGCAGCCACTTCCAGAGCTCGAGCTGGAAGGGACCCCGGGGGATCATCCATCCTGACCCACTGCTAAGCAGCAATCTCAGCTCTTCCAACCCAGAACGATGGACAGGAAAGGGAGTTGGGCTGGATGACACTCAGGGCCCCATTAAGTTCTGCCATTCTATGCTACGTTTGGACTCCTGCCTTGCTGGGGGCTGTACGAGGTGACCCTCAGGATGCCATCCTATATAATAAAGAGCCTGTGTCCGTCCGTACTTTCCGTGTGTCAGTGGAAATCGCAAGTGGGCATGCGCTCCACTGACACACGGATTGGATGGTGCAGACCAATAGGCGATGGCGGTTACGCCTCTACCTCCCCACCTCGGCAAAGCAAAGAGCGGGGGCAGCGGCGCAAAGCGCCGCTTCCCGCAGCCTCCTGCCGCCGCCCATCTGCAGCGGACGGGCCTGCCGTTGCTGGAGCGCAGCTCTCCAGGACCCCTGCTCCCGCCCACCTGCAGCGGAGTTTGGGGGAACCGGCGGCAACCGCCGGCGCCCGCCCACCTCTGCCCGAGCCTCCCGCTGCCGCCTGCTACCTTGCCGCTGCCATCGCCTCCTTCCCCTGCTTGCCCAAAGCACGGGGGAAGCGCCGGCAACCGCCGCCGGCCCCACATCTCTGGCGGAGCCTCCTGCCCGGCCTCAGCCAAGCCCCCTCCCGCCAGCATGCAGCCGCCCTCCAGCGAGAGCCGCCTCCTCCTCTCTCCCCGCCCCGCCGGAGCAGGAGGACGAGGACGGCCGGCCCGGCCTGGAGGCAGCGGCGACGAGGAGGACGAGGACGCCACCCCGCAACCTCCTCGCCCCGGACGCCGCCGCCGGGCGCCTCCAGCTCCTTAGGCTGCCCGTCCGTGAGCGCCCCCTGCCCGGCTCTTCTCCTGCGCAGCCGGAGCCGCTGAGGGAGCTGTGCGTGCACGGCGGTGCCGGCCTCCGAGGGGGCGTCCGGGGTTGGGGGGCTCCCCGGTTTCCCCGCGCTCAGCCTCCTCCCACCGCGGCGGCAGGAGCGCAGCCGCGGCTGTGCCCCCCGCCCCGCAAGGCACGCGCGTGTGCTGCCGGGCTAGCGCCCGTTATCTCAACGGGCTTCAATTCACTAGTTCAGCAATAATAGTAATAATAACAATAACAATAATCATTTATTATTTATACCCCAGCCACTCTGGGCAGCTTCCAACAGAATATTAAAATAGCATAACCTATTAAACATTAGAAGCTTCCCTAAACAGGGCTGCCTTCAGATGTCTTCTAAAAGTCTGGTAATTGTTTTTCTCTTTGACATCTGGTGGGAGGGGGTTCCACAGGGCGGGCGCCACCACCGAGAAGGCCCTCTGCCTGGTTCCTTGTAACTTGGCTTCTCGCAGTGAGGGAACCGCCAGAAGGCCCTCGGCGCTAGACCTCAGTGTCCGGGCTGAACGGTGGGGGTGGAGACGCTCCTTCAGGTATACAGTACCGAGGCCATTTAGGGCTTTCAAGGTCAGCACCAACACTTTGAATTGTGCTCGGAAACGGACTGGCAGCCAATGTAGGTCTTTCAAGACTGGTGTTATGGGGGCTCGGCGGCCACTCCCAGTCCCCCGTCTAGCTGCCACATTCTGGATTAGTTGTAGTTTCCGGGTCACCTTCAAAGGGAGCCCCACGTAGAGCGCATTGCAGTAATGCACCACTCTGGCAACACAGTCTGCAGGCAGGTAGGGTCTCAGCCTGCGTACCAGATGGAGCTGATAACACAGAATTAACCTGCGCCTCCATGGACAGCTGTGAGTCTGATACGGAAAACTTCGGAGGGACAGCCCCCCCCCCCCGTTGCGACTGCAGCAGCCAGTGCGGGACCTCCCTTCCCGCTGATCTGCACCCCTTTACCCACTTTGCTTTCCCCTTTTCTCCCCACACCATGTTGTACAAGCACACACACAAACCCTCGCAAAACTCAGTTTCAAGTGGTTATTAATACTATTTGGATATATTGTATCAAGTTGAACTCTGAACATGTACAGAGCCTTTAAACCTTTAGAAATTCATTTTTTTATCGTAGCCTCCATGGATTTTCTCTGTTTCCGCCATAATCCTCTAAGCAGAAGACCAGGTACACACACCCAGGTTCCAGGAAATGCCACACCTTTCTCAAGCACCCATCCACAGGTTTCCAAGGTGCCAGACAGCCTTCAAGATGTTTCCCATTGTTCTTCCCCAGTAGATACTCAAGATGTATAGTAGACTCACCCAAGGGCCATTTACATGTTCCTGTAACCCATCACCTGTATGTTAATTCTGTTTACCCATATGTTAATCTTATTGTACCCTCCTACTCTCCACCCCTTCTTGACATTTTAGTGACATAGTTGTGATGTATTTCGAACTGTATTCTGGGTTATAGCGGGAAGTTTTAAAAGTTTCTGTCACCCTTTGTTCAGGGTTCAGTCTCTGGTACTCGAACCTGTTGCGCAATAAAGTGTCTTTGTCCTTTGCTCCAGTTGCTGGTTGGTCTCATCTTTAGTTTCGTAGTACCACGGACCTCCTGTCCGAAGGGCCAGGTTGCTGAGAGGACTCGTGCCTGGGATTTTTCCGTAACAAGTCCAAAATGACTCTCAGGCTGCGCACCTGGTCCTTCAGGGGCACAGTTACCCCACTCAGGACCAGGGAATCCCCCACACCTGCCCGCCTCCTGTCCCCCCAAAATAGTACTTCTGTCTTGTCAGGATTCAACCTCCATCTGTTAGCCGCCACCCATCCTCCACAGCTATGATTCTGTGTCCCTGTTTCTCTGCAGTGCTGCTCTGGCTGTCCTCCCCGTGGGCCAAAGGTGCCGTGGGGTCCCCTTTCCTGCTACGCGCTCCCAAGAACACGTCCGATCGAGGGCTGGCTGCTCTGTGGGGAAGGAATTCGTCGGGGGACATCCTGCAGCAGCACGCGGGATTCCCAGATCCATGGGTCACCCCCCCGGAATACCTTCGTAAGTGTGGCCAGGGGGATACCTAGGGGTGGGTCAAGCCCCCGCCCTCTTTAAGAGCCACCCCACTTGAAGGGGACGGGAATAATGTTGCAGGAAAGGACTACAAATTATTATTAAATATCTTAATTCCGGGGAAGGCAGGCTGGGCCCCGCACATGCGCTCCCTTTTGAACATTATCAAAAAATGAGGCGGGACAGACAACTCCCCCCCCCCATTTGCGTGAGGTGACCCCAGTGTCAGTGAGTTCCACAAGCAAGCTGCAGAAAGAATGCTGCCCCCAATTGAAATCTTGACGGTAAAGAAAGTAAATGCAGAGGAAAAATGGGGGACGTCTAAAGATCTGGTAGAGGTAAAAGAAGGGGAGTTTAAAATAAAGGAGTATAAAGAGATAAATCAATATCTAACAGGTTGGATCCAGTACCACCAAGTAAATAGCAAATTTAATAAGGATAAAACAGACAAAGGATTGCTCCATGAACCTTCTCTATTGGAAATACATCTATTGCAAAAGAATAAGAAGGTAATCTCGAGCATGTATAATATTCTGCTAGAATGGGAAGTGAAAGATGAAATGGTGAAAGAAACGATGATAAAATGGGCAATGGATTTGGGTAGAGCAATTGACCTTGAAAAATGGGAAAAATTATGGAAAGAATCATGGAGATTCACGGCCGCGGAAGGAATTAAGGAAAACTTGATCAAGATGTTTTTTAGGTGGTACATGACCCCCTATATAATTCATAAAATGTATAAAAACCGAGATAATCAATGTTGGAGATGTCGAAAGGAGGTGGGAACATTTATTCATATATGGTGGCACTGTGACGAAATAAAAAAATTTGGGATCCAAATTTTTGAAGAAATAAAAAAGATATTAAGGTATAATATCAAGAAAGAACCAGAATCCCTGCTATTGGGAATATTAGATGAAGAAATAAATAAGCAAGATCAGAAGTTATTTTTATATTTAACAGCTGCGGCCAGGATTCTAGTTGCCTCATATTGGAAAAAGCAAACTGTACCTAGTATTCAAGGTTGAAAACAGCAGACCTTCCTCTCTAGGCCTAACCGGGCAAAATGCTCCCTTCCGAGACAGGATTGCGTTCTTTGGGGCAAAAGGTTCCCGCCTTGCTGGGGGTTGGACTGGATGACTCCCCTCTTTAGGGTTCTTTCCCCCGTTTCCAGAGCCTCCTGCCCAGCCAGTCATCCGCAGAGAGCCTTCTCTGCAAAAGCCGGGCACCCGCTTATCGTGCCAGGTACCTAGCGGTGCGGTGGATGCCATCGAATGGAAAAAGGATGGGAAAGCGCTCTCCGGGGGCCAAAGGGATGTTGTTCTTCTCCTCCCTGGGATGGAGACATCCCACTGCGGCTCGTACTCATGCAATGCCAGCAACCACTGGGGCTGGAAGGAGTCATCCCAGCTGGACGTGACGCCGGGTGAGTAGCAAAGCAAAGCGGAAGCAGAGAATTCGAGCCCGCTCCTCTCCCGTTACCACTGGACATGTTTCGCACAGGGTCCCTGATCGAAAGATCTATAAACATCCTCCAGGTCCTGGATGCTTGAGCTGACATTCTTGCCTTGCCCAGGGCTAGATGACCCTGGGATCCCTTCCCCATCGATGATTCTATGATTCCCACCAACATTTCTCCGATGAAAAGAGGGACCTTTTATTCCCCCCCCCACCTGATCTATAATTCCCCCCAACATTTTGAATAGAATAGAATATATTTTATTGTCATTGTCCCCTTCGGGGACAACGAAATTACTTGGCTGCTCCATCCACCCAGATAGGGCACTCCACGTAAAGACAAAACAACTACAAAAACACTGATTAAAACCATACAATGATAAAACATAACAGGTAAGATTAGATGACTTCAAAATCATCTAAGGCCACGATCGCTCTGGAGAAGCAGCTGTTTCTAAGACAGCTTGTTCTTGTTGTCATCGTCCTATATCTCCGTCCTGATGGCAAGAGCTCAAAGAGACGGTGACCAGGATGCGATGGATCTTTCATTATGTCCAGTGCCTTTCTGTGGCACCTCCTGGCATAAATCTGCTCTAAGGTGGAGAGCGAGCAGCCAACAATGCTCTCTGCTGCCTTAACAACTCTGCCCAACCCCATCCTGTCCTGGGTAGTACAGCTTCCGTACCACACACATAAGCCATAAGTGAGCACGCTCTCAATGGCACAGTGATAGAAGGCAAGCAGCAGCTTTTGTGGAAGATGGTTTTTCCTTAGGACTCTCAGGAAGTACAGTCTCTGCTGCGCCTTCTTCACAACCCCCCTTATGTTTGCACTCCAGGACAGATCCTCCTGCAATTCAATGCCCAGAAATCTGAACATTGTTACCCTCTCCACACAGATTCCATCAATCAAAAGTGGCTGGACGTCGTTCTTCTTTCTCCTGAAGTCCACCACCAGCTCCTTTGTTTCCTTTGTATTTATGAGCAAGTTGTTAGCTCTGCACCACTTCGTCAGCTGCTCCACCTCATCTCTGTAGTTTGTTTCACCCTCCTTATCAGAGATGAGCCCAATCACGGTTGTGTCATCTGCAAATTTGACAACCCTATTACTAGGGTGAGCAGCGACACAATCGTACGTATAGAGAATATAAAGGAGCGGACTGAGAACGCATCCCTGTGGTGTTCCTGTGTTAGTCCTGAGCATATTAGTGGTATAAGGGCCCAACCGAACCCTCTGGGGGCGATCTGACAAAAAGTCCAGTATCCACCCACAAAGTGATAGCGGGAGCCCCAGATCTCCCAATTTAGACATCAGACGTTGTGGTAGAATGGTATTAAATGCCGAGCTGAAATCTACAAAAAGCAGTCTGGCATAGGCCCCCCCCCCCCCCCGCTGCTCCAAATGTGCAAGAACAGCATGGAGGGCAATTGCCACCGCATCCTCTGTCGATCTTTTCATTTTATAAGCAAATTGGAATGTGTCTAGTCCCTCTGGTAGGCAGGCAATGACATAATTTCGTACCAGCTTTTCAAAGCACTTCATGATTACAGGTGTGAGTGCTACTGGACGAAAGTCATTCACATTTTCCGGGTTAGATTTTTTGGGTATTGGAACAATCATAGAGGACTTTCCCCTATCATAGAGGAGATCCCTTCCCCATCGATGATTCTATGATTCCCACCAACATTTCTTCAATGAAAAGAGGGACCTTTTATTCCATCCCCCCCCTCCCGTCCCCCCCCCCAACATTTCTCCGGCGATAAGAGGCATGTAACAGGCCCAATGATTCTGCGGCTCCAGAAACAAAGGGAAAGCAAAAGCAACCTCACAATGAAGGGGCTGGGCACCCACAAATTTCGGCGCCAGGGCATCAAGTTGACACTCCTGGAGAGGGGAAGAGGAACATTGGTGTTTCCATCCTGAGGTGCTTGATGTCTCCTCTCCATCCTGCAGGGATCTCCATGATGCTGGGGGCGTCCTTCCAGCTCTCCGCCTCAGCCCTGGTGAGTGCCGCTTTCTCTGGATGGGGGATCCTCTTGCCGTTGTGCCAGCCCCATAAACTCCAGATCCGTGAGTATCTTTCTTCTGGAGGTCCCCCCAGGGGGGGAAGTCGGGGCTTCCGCCGACAGCTTTGCTGCGGGTTGGACTTGGGAATCCAAGCCTACCACCCTATGACTCCCGTCTCGCTCCCCAGGAGGGAAGGCCTGGAAGTGGCTCAGCATCTACGTCAACGGACTGACGGGCTCGGCTTCGGCCCTTGCCTTCGTGGCCCTGATCCTGTGGAGCTACGATCAGGGTGAGATGGGGCTTTCGGAGAAGAGAAAGCAGCTAATTTGCCGCTTAAACTAATGGGACAGCCTTTAAAAAAAGTCTGTTTCGTTTGGAAGGACTTGGGTTGGACTGGATGACCCACGAATGACCTTTAAAGCCCTACGCGACCTAGGACCCTCGTATCTAAGGGACCGCCTCTCCTGGTATGCCCCGGGTAGGACCTTGAGGTCCTCAAATAATAACATCTTGGAGATCCCGGGCCATAAGGATGTCAGGCTGGCAGCAACTAGGGCCAGGGCCTTCTCGGTTCTGGCCCCGACATGGTGGAACGGTCTGCCGCAAGAGACCAGGGCCCTGCGGGATTTGGCATCTTTCCGCAGGGCCTGCAAGACGGAGCTGTTTCGCCTGGCCTTTGGGTTGGTTGGAGTTTAACCTGACGTTTTATGCCTTTTGGGTTTTTTGTGGTGGGCTGCTTAAAATGAGGCAGCATTTTAAATTTTAATTGTATTTTAATCTGCATTTTTAAACGATTGTCTTGTGTTTTGTTGTGGTTTTATGATTGTTAGCCACTCTGAGCCCGGTCTTGGCTGGGAAGGGCGGGGTACAAATAAAAGTTTATGTTTATTATTATTATTATTATTATTATTATTATTATTATTATTATCCGACTCGACCGTTCCACAATTGTCCTTCCTCCCCAGGACTCTCGGCTGCCCTGATCCTGCCTCTGTTCCTCCTTCTCTACGTCGTAATGGTCACCCTGCTCGTTGTGGGCACCGTTGTCTTCAACCTGAACACGATCCACCAGATCACCGACCCAGCAGGTCGGTCAGCAGAGCTGGGCAGCATTCTCCACCCTCAGAGGTGTGGAAGCATCTGCCCTGGATGCTTGCCAGGGGTTGGGCTAGATGGATTTTCCATTCCCTTCTCTTTCTCTCCTGCAGCTCAGCGGCTGGTGGACTTCAGCACCCCGACGGGGGTGATCTTGGTCGCTGTGACGTGCAGTCTCCTAATCAGGCAGGTTGTGAAGTTGGAAGGTGAGACTGGCAGGTGGCTTCAATCTGTATGTCATTTGATGTCGTCTTAAATTTGGGGTAATTTGGCATGGATTTGTTCGCAACATAGAAAACTGATAAATACCATACGGCAAACAAAATCATAATGATGATTTGTTATTAAATTTGTATACTGCCCTATACCCGCAAATCTCAAACTATAACCACAATGATTACAATAATCAATAAAAATAACAGATCACCATGCGCAAAATACCATGAAATACTAAAAGCATGTAGGCTCAAATGGAGAAGCAAGGACACCCAACCTAAAATTATTTTTTATGATATCCCTGCACTCCTCTTCTCTCTTCCCAGCTGACGCTGCTGCCCCTAAAGTCCTGGTTTGGGGGGGAAGTTCAGAAAATATCTTAAAACTTTGGCCTGGCTGTTGTTTTCTTCACAGAGCAAGGATGCGCTGCACCGGTAGACCTGACGCCTGTCATCGCAGGAACTGCCGGGATATGCTTCCTCCCCTTTACAGCGATTGTTGTAGTCCGTAAGTAACGCCACCATTGCTTGCTGCAGAGGACTCCAAAATGGCGGGTTCAATCCCCGGCCTTGCTGTGGGTTGGATTGAATGACCCTTAGGAGTCCCTTCCAACTCTACCATTGTATAACTCTGTGTTGAGATTCCTGTACTGAAGGGCAGTTGGAGCAGACGAGCCTCAGTTCCGCCCAGTTCCTTGCCTAACCTCCTCCAGTTCAGGTCAATCAACCGACATAATATGGGCCTCTAGTCACAGGAGGAATTGTATAATCATAAAATGAGAGCTGTAAGGGACTCCAGGGTCATCTAGCTCAGCAAGGCAGGATTCTCAAGGTAGAAGCATTGAGTTGGAAGGGACCCCTGAGGGTCATCCAACCTGCCTCTTGGTTATGTTTGCAGACTGCGCAGATATGAAGAAGAGGACGGCCGAGGACCGAACCTCCAGAAGGGAAAATTGGAATAAGGTATGATTGGCCTGCCTGCCAGGTTGCAAAAAAAGGAAGCCCTTTTTTCGGCTGGGTGACCTGTTGCCCGCAGAGAAAACTTGTGGAAGCCACGGCCCCCATTCAAGGCAGAAGTCTCAACATGGAATCCTAGAAACAGTCGAGCTGGATGGGACCCCAGCCTAGGCTTCGAAACCTCCAGTGTGGTGTAGTGGTTAAGAGAGGTGGACTCGTAATCTGGTGAATCGGGTTCGCGTCCCCGCTCCTCCACATGCAGCTGCTGGGTGACCTTGGGCTAGTCCCACTTCTCTGAAGTCTCTCAGCCCCACTCACCTCACAGAGTGTTTGTTGTGGGGGAGGAAGGGAAAGGAGAATGCGAGCCGCTTGGAGACCCCTTTGGGTAGTGATAAAGAGGGATATCAAATCCAAACTCTTCTTCTTCTCACCCTCCTCTTCCTCCTCCTCCAAGGAGATTCCGCCCAGAACGTCTCTTCACCACGATGTCCCTTTCCTTTTCCTTGCAGGCCATCCAGAACGGGACCGTCCAGTTCCTCTGAGCTCCCCCCTGCATCTCGCCAGATATTTCCTGCCTGTGTCTCCCCCTTGCCTTCTAAAGGAATTCTCTGCAAACCAAACCCAGAGTGCCAATAAAAATATTATACAAGTCACCTCTCTCTTCTTTTTTTAACCTTTTTTAAACTGGCTGCTTTTATCCAGCTGGGCGGGAGAAGCATCCCGTTGGCACCTTAGAATGGGCAATGCGCCCCAAAATCACACATTGATTCAGCTGACGAAGTGGTGCAGAGCTAACAACTTGCTCATAAATACAAAGAAAACAAAGGAGCTTGTGGTGGACTTCAGGAGAAAGAAGAACGATGTCCAGCCACTTTTGATTGATGGAATCTGTGTGGAGAGGGTAACAATGTTCAGATTTCTGGGCATTGAATTGCAGGAGGATCTGTCCTGGAGTGCAAACATAAGGGGGCTTGTGAAGAAGGCGCAGCAGAGACTGTACTTCCTGAGAGTCCTAAGGAAAAACCATCTTCCACAAAAGCTGCTGCTTGCCTTCTATCACTGTGCCATTGAGAGCGTGCTGACTTATGGCTTATGTGTGTGGTACGGAAGCTGTACTACCCAGGACAGGATGGGGCTGTGCAGAGTTGTTAAGGCAGCAGAGAGCATTGTTGGCTGCTCGCTCTCCACCTTAGAGCAGATTTATGCCATGAGGTGCCACAGAAAGGCACTGGACATAGTGAAAGATCCATCGCATCCTGGTCACTGTCTCTTTGAACTTTTGCCATCGGGACGGAGATACAGGACGATGACAACAAGAACAAGCCGTCTTAGAAACAGCTGCTTCTCCAGAGCGATCGCGGCCTTGAATGGGAAGCCTGGACTTTGAAGTCATCTCATCTTACCTGTTATGTTTTATCCTTGTATGGTTTTAATCAGTGTGTATAGTTTTAATCAGTGTTTTTGTAGTTGCTTTGTTTTTGCATGGAGTGCCCTATCTGGGTGGATGGAGCAGCCAAGTAATTTCGTTGTTCCCGAAGGGGACAATGACAATAAAATCTATTCTATTCTATTCTATTCTTTTCTATTGAGAATATTTTGATGGAAGGAAATAGGAGGAGCATGAAAAGGGAATAAAGACAAATAAAAGATGTCTATGATATTATTATTATTTATTGAATTTATAAACCGCCCTATACTCAGAGGTCTCATATATGCAAACAACTACGATTCCATAGTCAATCTCCTCCAACACTTCTCCAGTGAAAATAGGGACATCCTGTCACACCTCTGATATTTCCCTGATGAAAACTGGGACATCCTAGTCCATCTCCTCCAACCATTCTCCCATGAAAATAGGGACGTCCTAAATAAAACTGGATCAAATCAGAAACTGGGACGGCGTCTGTAAATCTGGGACGGTCTCTGGGAAATACGAGGGTCATTCATTAAACCTTTCCCCTGTCCCACTTCCGGTTATCATAGGAGGATGAAATTGCACATGTATAATGATACATCTCCCCATAGGTAACGTCCTAATTTGTAGCTCTGAATGCCTAACAGTTTCTCTGTGTCTGATAATAGAACCAGTTGAATGCAGAGTGGTCATCAGGTTCCTGTACTTGAAAGGGCGCACACCACGAGAGACGTTTGATGAGATGAAAGGGAGGATGCCTCATCGTATGACGTAGTCAAGCACTGGTTGGACGTCGGTGGAACGGCTCCCATTCCTGGGCGACCACAGTCCGCCATTGATGAAGACATAATCTGGCAAGTGGAGGCCACCATTTTGGAGGATCGCCGCATAACTGTTTGCCAACCAGCTGCAGTGTGGGCCCTGTAGGAAAAAAAATCATCCATGCTGACGCCTTTCCAGAAACAGGAACGAGTCACATGCTCACGAGCTTTTTTGGCCATGTGTCATGAAAACCATGACGACTTCTTTGCTAGACGAATTACTCAGGATGAAACATGGGCCCACCATTATGACCCAGAGACTAAATCCCAGTCCAAACAATGGATGTACTCTGCCTCACCACCTCCCAAGTAGGCACATGTCCAACCATCAGCAGGCAAAGTCATGCTCACGGTCTTTTGGGACCAGCGTGGAGTAGCGATGATGGATTTCCTTGCAAAGGGTACCACAATTACCGAGATATACTATGCTTCACTGCTGCAGAAATTGCAGAAGGCCATCAAGATGATTGTATTTATTATTATTTATATTATATATATTACATTTAACCCATCATATTCTTATAATATGATATATATGCACAAACACTCTCCTCATCCTAGTCTCTCTTAAAAAGGCTGGGCAGCATATCCTTATCTTTTCTCTTTCCACCTACAGTTGTCATAAGAGAAACCATGGTCAGAGAGGGGAGTTGGGGAAATGACCCTGCTTATATCTAGGTTAGTTTTGTATTCTGCATTTATATGCTACCAGAATGTAAAAGACTGTGCTTAGGACTTCAATAATGTATCTGAATGGATGCATCCTATTCAATAACTAGTAAATTAAGCCCGTTGAGATAACGGGCTCTAGAAGATATGTGTTGAAACATTTTTTTAATAGAGACAGAAAAGAGAAACAAAGCAACAAACACATGCCACATCCCCTTCCTTCCACCCCCCCCCTTAGTTTAACAGGTTTTGGTAACCCTTTTCCCGATTCCTTTTTTACCCCCTATTATTATTTTTGTATTCCAAATTCTTCAACTTCAAATTTCTTCATCAACTATAAATCCCATTAACTTCTATTCTGCTGGATTTACTGAAGACCTGCTAGGTTATTCACTTGTTTATAGTGGTTCTGAAAATATTCAGCAAACATTTCCCAGTCCTCCTTTATATTCTTTATCAGCCTTTTATCTCTCTCTCTCTCCTTATATATATAATTTTGTTTTCAATGTCAAACATTCATTTTTACATCCTTAAGCTATAAATGACTCCCCTTCTTCTCTTTTCATGGTTCATTTTACGCATCATATAAATCCCTGCGTACTTTACAAAAGCTATACCATTCCTTATTCCATTACTGCATCCATCAAAATTTGTGTACACTGTTGAAATTATGTGAACGCCGGCAGCGTTTTCAGCTGCGATTTCTTTTTGTGTGTGTGCTGTTTTAGGCAGCTCTCAGCACTTCACTTGACAGCAAGCAAGGCGCACGGGCTTCGCTTTCTGAGCAGGCAGGGAAAGGGTTGCTGCCGCTGCTGCTGTGACCGGGTTGCGCGCACGATCCTTTCCCCCACCGACCTTGACGGGGCTTACTTCCGAGTAAGGCAGCACTAAGATCTGCCCCATTTTCAGGCTACCCATCCTACTGAAGCCCAACTTGGGGGGGGGCGGCGAGGGTGTTGCTTCTGGGCAGCAGGCGCTGCTTCCTTGAGCAGGGCTGCCTTCAGATGTCTTTTTTTAAAAAACCACATAGCTGTTTATCTGTTTGGCGTCTGCTTGGGAGGACTCTTGGCAAGGCGTTTTAAGGTTTTGACAGGCAGCCTCTACTCAGAGGTAAGGCGTACTGAATCCAGCGGGTCTTGCTCCAAAATCAGCGAGGTGTGGATCCTCAGCTGCTGCAAATTTGTCGTGTAAACCGCCTTGCACCGGGTGGGGAGGCCGGCAGCAGCGGAAGAAGACACATATGCATGTGTTGTTTTTCCCCAAATAAATAGGTTAGGTAGATAGCCTTGGTGCATTTCTATGGATGGCGTTGCGCAGTTAAAAATAAATCTAATTTAAGCTTTTGCATGGCCATTGCAACGATGCACTGAGGCAAACAGCTGATTAATTAGCCGGCCTCCTGTGAAAGCTACTCCCTTCTGGCGGGCAGGGAGCGTTTTCAAACTCCTGCACGCGAGGGTGGGTCAGACCCGGCGACTTCGCCCGATCCCGACAGGAGGGGGGAAAGGAGGGCGAAGCAATGGCGGCGCAGCGAGGGGCTCAAAGAGTGGGCTGCAAAAACCCCTCGGCGACCACGGCGGGTAGGCAGAGAGCTGCGGAGGGCGGTGGCCCCCAAGGGCCAGCTGCAGCTTTCTCGCGTGCGGGAGCCTCCAGTAAAGGGTCTTCAGGCGTGCCAAGCAAGAATCCGCGCTCGCTCTCCCCACCAGCCGGCCGGCCCTCAGCATGGCGGGCGGACCCGTCGCCGCGGCTCCCGGGGGGCTGGATCCGGCTGTCACGGCCGGAAAGAGCGACGGCGGGAGAGGCGGCGGCGGGGGCGGCGGCGGAGGTCCCAGGGTGAGCGACAGCTCGAGCGGCGGCAGCGGCGGCGGGTGAGCCGAGGCAGCCGCCAGGGACACTCCCGAGTCCAGCGGCTGCACCCCCCCAGGCGTGGACCCCAAAGCCTGCCACTGGAAGAAGTACCGCTTCATCGTCCTCAACTCTCCCGGGAGCAGAAGGAGAAGCGGGGGGAGGGGGAGGGGCGAAGTTGCGGAGAGAGGAGGAGGAGGAAGCCGCCCTCGAAGGCTTGCGGCGCCCGCCATGGACGTCCAGTGGCTTTGCAGGGGCCCGGCCGGCTTCGCGCCGCTTCCCCCGCGCTTCGGCGAGGGTGTGTAGGCGGCGGCAGAAGCCTCCATAGGCGGGCGGCGGCGGCGGCAGCGGCAATGGCGGCGGCGCAGTTTCGCCCGGCCGGAAGTGCCTCTGCATCGTCCCGCCCCCCTCTCCACCCCCTCCAATCCCTGCGTCCGTCTGTGCCATGCGTCACTTCCGTGACACACAGAAAATTGCCGGTGGACGCAGGGACACTTCAAGATTATAATATAGGATGCATCTGAATGCATCTTTTTGGTAAAGCCAAGAAAATGTGTCTAAATGTATCTTTCTATTTATGTATCTCCAAACCTGTATGACTGTGGTATAACCAATGATTTGTATCTCTTTTATGTATTTTTGTTAAGAAGTGTTTTTCTCCTATTGGAAAATGTAACTAGAAGAATGTATTTTATATTCCCTGTTATGAGATTTTGCATTACTGTACTGTTATGAGATTTTTGCATTACCCATCTTCTACCTTTAAGGCAGTGTTTCCCAACCTAATCTAGGCAACGGCACACTTGAATCAATGAAAAAATCTCGCGGCACACCGCTCCTCCCCCACCCGGCTGCGCCGGGTCTCCTGACCCAGAGTTACCTCTGGGATCACCTGTAGCGCGGCGCGCGCGAGGCTGCTGTTGCAGCAGCCAAGGGAGCAGCGCCGCCCTGGCTTCCGCTTCGCCGCCGGGCTCCAGCAGCGCCGCCGCCACGGTCCTGTGCAGCCCTGGGCTGCAGGTCCCTTTTTCCGCGGCACATCAGCCGGTGTCTCGCGGCACACTAGTGTGCCGCGGCACACCGGTTGGGAAACGCTGCTTTAAGGAGCTGTAGTACTTTCCAACGCCACAGCGCCACCTACTGGGTCTACAAATGACACAGTGAATGCACACAAAAATGCAACATAAAACCACTTTTTATGCAGATTTATGCCATGAGGTGCCACAGAAAGGCACTGGACATAGTGAAAGATCCATCGCATCCTGGTCACCGTCTCTTTGAACTTTTGCCATCGGGACGGAGATACAGGACGATGACAACAAGAACAAGCCGTCTTAGAAACAGCTTCTTCTCCAGAGCGATCGCGGCCTTGAATGGGAAGCCTGGACTTTGAAGTCATCTAATCTTACCTGTTATGTTTCATCATTGTATGGTTTTAATCAGTGTGTATGGTTTTAATCAGTGTTTTTGTAGTTGTTTTGTTTTTGCGTGGAGTGCCCTATCTGGGTGGGTGGAGCAGCCAAGTAATTTCGTTGTCCCCGAAAGGGGCAATGACAATAAAAATATATTCTATTCTATTCTATTCTATTCTATTCTATTCTATTCTATTCTATTCTGTTCTGTTCTGTTCTGTTCTGTTCTGTTCTGTTCTATTCTTTTTTAAATAAAAGTATGCAAAACGGAACTTCACACCAGAACTGATCATTATGCAGAACAGGACTTCACACGACACTGAAACCCATTTCCCAAGTATCCAGCCATGTAATCTGCATACTGATCACCCCAAAACTCCGGAATTCGTTCCTGAAAAATATAACCACACAAAGATCAGACTTTGCTTTGAAATTCCTCTTTTCAATCCTGACCGGTACGGAGCCTTCACAACTGTGCTCCTTCCAAGAGTCCGGTCCTCCTTATGAGGCTAGGACCCCCTTGAGGGAGGCACTGGTTTATTTATTTCACAGTGCCTCTCCTATTTTATTAATTAATTAATATTATTATTAATACCTGTAACAATAATTTACTAAATGTATATACTACCCTATTCCCGCAGGGAAGTTAACAAGACTAAATGACAATGTGAAAGCACAACATACATGATCAAAACAGAAACAGACGAATAACCTGCCCCCCCCCAAAAAAAAACACCGCACATACAATTTTAAAAAATTAAAAAGCACTTTCAAAGAATGTAAGGAGCCCGGTGGAGAGAGGCAGGAGCAGGTTTCCTTAAATCAACGGTTAATGCTGCCTATTCTGTTTTAATGGTTACATTAACTGTTTTCTGGTGCGCATTGCGTCATCATTCTGGGCCACGATTTAACCCTTTCCTGCCCTGCTATTTCTAATGCATTCAAGGCGAGGGCGATGCCGTATTGACTCGAATGCAACGCTGAAAGTTACGGTGCGCCTGCTCATCAGATGCAACGTCGAGTTTGGGAAAGACTTTTGGAGTTCAAAGGCTTTGAAAATTGACGTGCGCATTCCCTTCGCGTACATACGGCAGATCTAAGGTGACGTCATCCAGGAGAGTAGCCACTGTCGTTTATGCGCATGCTCTACAGCCTGGGCAGCCCCACCATCGTTTCTGCGCATGTTCCCCATCCCGGGCCTCCCCAATCGAGAGCAAGGGGCGTTACGCACACCAACCAGCCAATCCCGCGACGGCGTCCTCGGCGCCGGCCTATCGCTGCTCCGCCCCCTCCAGGCCAGGGAAAGCCGATTGGCGGGCGGGCTGGTCGGAGGCGGGACCTCTGTGACGAGCGCCCAATGGGCGTCTCGGACTGGGCGACGGCCTCTCACGGCGGCCGAGCGACCCAGAGCAGCGCCATGGCGGAGAGCGACTGGGACACGGTGACGGTGCTGCGCAAGAAGGGGCCCAGCGCGGCCCAAGCCAAGTCCAAGCAGGTGAGCGGGCTGGCGGACAAAGGCCTCCCGCGCCACAACCGCCGCCGGCCCTCTCACGGGGCGTTCTGAAGGGGGCCAGCCGGGACGCCCCCTCATAGCCCCTTTCCCGCCGAGACCACGCCCACCGGCGGCCCCCATTGGCTTGGGCCGTTCCCCGCCAAAATGGCGGCGCGCTAGGCCCGCCCGCAAGCCCCGCCCTCTCAAAATGGCGCCTTTCCCCCCGATTCTCCTCAGAAAGTCCCAATTTTCCCTCAGTTAATTAAAAAGAAATAAGTTCCATTGAATTTAAATTTAATTAAAAATGAGCAAGCTCCATTCAATTTAAATTTAATAATAAGTTGCATTCAATTTAAATTGAATCAAAATTAACGAGTTGCGTTCATTTTTAATTTGATTAAAAATAAATAAGTTGCATTCAATTTAAATTGAATTAAAAATAAGTTGCATTCAATTTAAATTTCATTTGAAATAACATCCATGAAATTTATATTTGAATAAAAATAAATAGATTTCCTCCCTCAGAATGTCAATATTTTCACAACTTCTTCTCAAAAGGCCTTGTTTTTTTACTATTACATGTCAAAATGTTGGGATTTTTAGGCTTTCTCCCAAATGTCCCCCCCCCAATTCACCGCCTCAAAAGTTATTGCAATTTCTTCCCCTCAAAAGTAATCATTTTTTCTGCAATTTCCTCCCCTCAAATGTCATTATTATTATTATTTGCAATTTCCTCCCCTCAAGTCATTATTACTATTACTATTATTATTGCAATTCTCTCCACTCAAAAATAATTATTTATTCATTTTTTCCTGCAATTTCCTCCCCTCAAAATATATTATTATTATTATTATTATTATTATTATTATTATTTAAATCCAATTTCGTTGTACTTGTACAATGACAATAAAGATAAATATAAATAAATAAATATAAATAAATTATTTTTATTATTGAAATTTCCTCCCCTTAATAGTCATTATTTTTTCATTTCTTTTGCAATTGCCTCTCAAAAGGTCATTTTTTTTAATTCCACGACAAAATGTTGGGTTTTTTTAGCCTTTCCCCCAAATGTTTCCTCCCCCCCCCTCGAAAAAGCCATTAGTTTTCCATTTTTCTGCAGGTTCCTCCCCCAAAAAGTCACTATTTTTTTCTTAAATTCCCTCCCCGCAAAAGTCATTATTTTCTTTTTTAAATAAATGCTTCCATTTTTCATTTTGCAACAATGCATGCAAATTAAGAGGCCCCAAAGTAAGAATAAATCAACTTTCCACCCCATTCATGCTTCCTTTGCTTTTATCTCTACTTCTGCATATCTACCAAATTCCTAAATTATTTGTTTCCTCTTACATTTTTGATACATATTAACAAAACTGCTCCTTTTATGTTGACGCTAACATTTCAAGTTGTTTCCAATCAGTTTTTAAATAATCAGTAAATGTTCCATATAGTCCAGTAGTTTATCATGGATCTCCTTGTAGAAATCCACTTTCCCATCATTGGGTGCATAAAGTCCCAGTATTAAAAGTTGTTCGCCTTGCACTGTAATTTGGATAATAATAATAATAATAATAATTTTATAATAATTTTATTATTTGTACCCCGCCCATCTGGCCACTCTGGGCGGCTTCCAACAAATATCAAAATACATCAAAATCAAAAGTTAAAAACTTCCCTAAATTGCAACAAATCTTCCTTCTTCATCTTTAAACATCCTTTTTGGGTTATATTTTTCTTGGGCATAAATTACAACTCCTCTTTTCTTCACTTTAGCTGATGAGATCAATTCTTGTCCCAATTTCTTATTCTCTAGCACTCTTCTATGGATTCAGACCACATGTGTTTCCTGTAAACAGATAATGTCCAAATTTTGTTTTTTCAAAGTGTGAAATACCTGGTTCCTCTGTGCATATTCCATCGGTTTTATCTGCCAGTCCATCCTGGCAGACCCAAAGTTTTCTATTTCCCCCATGATTGTGGTGATTATATTAGACAGGACCCTGGTTGGATTGTGATGAGGATGAAGTTAATGCCAGGGTGGATTTGATTTAAATCACGATTTAAATCACTAGTCAGTAAGGCTTGATTTAAATCACTAGTCAGTACCGGTAAGACTTGATTTAAATATTTTTTTTACAGAAAGACTCATTCTTGCTGGTATAATCTTAATATTTACAACCATATGAAAGTTTCATTTTTGGAATAATAAATTTTGCTGGTATAATCTTAATATTTACAACCATATGAAAGTTTCATTTTTGGAATAATAAATTTTCAGAGTAGATTTGAAAGTTATATCAAAAATGACTGATTTGGTTATACTACTAGAAATACATAGACAGATAATTATGAAATTATGGTGAGGTTTAATAAGTGAACTGTTTATATTTGGACAACTTTTCTGCTGTACTTTCTTGGAAGGAGAAAAATAATCATTTCCTTAATAACCATTTAAACAATTTATTTAACTAAAACAATAACATGATAGCGTATGTATCCATGTTTGTTAACCGATGTGGTTAAACATTTTTAAAAAAAACTTAGACGGGAGTTTTAGCACACTTGATCAACTTAAAACAAATCTTTATTTCCTGATGAATAGCCTTTGGACTACAATGTAACTTCAATAGAAGACTATATTTAGAAAGATTTTTCCTCCAAAAGCATTTTATTTTAAAAATCAAATTTAAATCAAAAAAATCCGATTTTTTTTATTTTTTTTAAAAAATCATTGATTTTTATCCACCCTGGTTAATGCTCAGCTTCACCTACCTCACACGGTGGTTGTTTTGGTGGGTTCGAATGAGCAGGCAGAGCAGCACAACGGCTACTTTACTTTGAGCTCTGGTGGGGCAAAAGGAGGGGTTTGTTTTAGCACCAATTTAATCAATCAAATAACAAATCTGAATCAATAAAAATCTGTAAATCCCTATATAAAATCCCAAGAATAAGAATTACCCGTAACTCTACTCTGCACTGGTCTCCTAACAAATGGAACAGATCTGCGGAGAAGACTTTACAACGTGGGGGGAAAGAGCATGTGCTTTTGCAAACCAAGATATTCTTTAGTAGACATTATTAAATACATAATTCATTAATTGAAAAGAAGAATTAATCATCATTCTTTTTAGGGCTCCTCTAACGTCCCTCTTTTCTTTCCCAGGCTGTCCTTGCGGCTCAGAGAAGAGGCGACGACGTGGAGACCTCTAAGAAATGTAAGTTCCCCCTGCTGCCTGCCATTTTTCAAGGTATTTTGTTTGAGCTCCTTGTCTGGAGCTGCTTGGAGGTTTCCTCCAGCGAAATTTATTCATTATTATTATTATTTATTTACTGCCCTATACCCGCAGGGTGTGATAAGGAATTTTTTACTGGGGAAGAGAGGGAGAGAGACGTAGGTAGCATGTTGGCTTCCTGCCTGGGCAGGAAGTGATGTCGCCACGGCTCCCCCTGCCTCTGTGTTGATGCCTCTATGTGTCCCTCCTCGCAGGGGCGGCGGGCCAGAACAAGCAGCACTCCATCACGAAAAACACGGCCAAGCTGGACCGCGAGACGGAGGAGCTGCATCACGACCGGGTGCCCCTCGAGGTGGGCAAAGTGATCCAGCAGGGGCGGCAGGGCAAGGGGCTGACCCAGAAGGACTTGGCGACGGTAATGATCAGAAAACGAGAAGCTGCTGTTGTTGTTGTTGTTTTGAAAAAGGCATGTGCTTTTGGTCCTGTTCAGCCATGGTAATTCTGGCCAAAACACTCTCATCACGTGACTGAACCCAAAGGGTGCTCATCAATGGCTCCTCTTCATCCTGGAGAGAAGGGACTAGTGGGGTGCCACAGGGTTTTGTCTTGGGCCCAGTCTTATTCAACTTCTTTATCAATGACTTGGATGATGGGCTTGAGGGCATCCTGATCAAGTTTGCAGATGACACCAAATTGGGAGGGGTGGATAATACCCCAGAGGACAGGATCACACTTCCAAATGACCTTAACAGATTAGAGAATTGGGCCAAGGCAAACAGGGTGAATTTTAACAGGGAGAAATGTAAAGTACTACACTTGGGCAAAAAAAATGAAAGGCACAAATACAGGATGGGTGACACCTGGCTTGAGAGCAGTACAAGTGAAAAGGATCTAGGAGTCTTGGTAGACCACAAACTTGACATGAGTCAACAGTGTGATGCAGCAGCTAAAAAAGCCAATGCAATTCTGGGCTGCATCAATAGGAGTATAGCATCTAGATCAAGGGAAGGAATAGTACCACTGTATTCCGCTCTGGTCAGACCTCACCTGGAGTACTGTGTCCAGTTCTGGCCACCCCAGTTCAAGAAGGATACTGACAAGCTGGAACGTGTCCAGAGGAGGGCAACTAAAATGGTCAAAGGCCTGGAAATGATGCCTTATGAGGAACGGCTTAGTGAGCTGGGTATGTTTAGCCTGGAGAAGAGAAGGTTAAGGGGTGATATGATAGCCATGTTCAAATATATAAAAGGATGTCATATAGAGGAAGGAGAAAGGTTGTTTTCTGCTGCTCCAGAGAAGCGGACACGGAGCAATGGATTCCAACTACAAGAAAGAAGATTCCACCTAAACATTAGGAAGAACTTCCTGACAGAGCTGTTCGACAGTGGAATTTGCTGCCAAGGAGTGTGGTGGAGTCTCCTTCTTTGGAGGTGTTTAAGCAGAAGCTTGACAGCCACCTGTCAGGAATGCTTTGATGGTGTTTCCTGCTTGGCAGGGGGTTGGACTGGATGGCCCTTGGGGTCTCTTCCAACTCGACGATTCTATGATTCTACGTGGGATGCCCCTCTCTCTTTCAGAAAATCAACGAGAAGCCGCAGGTCATCGCCGACTATGAATCGGGCAAGGCCATCCCCAACAACCAGGTCCTGGGCAAGATCGAGAGAGCCATCGGTAAGCGGGGCCGTTTTCCGGGTTCGGGGGGCCGGGGAGTCCTGGGGTGCATGGCTGACCCCCTTCTCTTGTTTCCCGCCAGGCCTGAAGCTCCGTGGGCGGGACATCGGGAAACCTCTCGAAAAGGCCCCCAAGGCGCAGTGAGGACAAAGCCTCGAAATCAGGGGAGGCCCGAGTGATCTCGGCCGGGCGCCCTGGGGCGCCCAGGGTCTCCCCACCCACCCTCCCTCCCTCCCACTGCTTCCCTCTCTCCCTTCTGCTTCTATTAATGGATGGGAAAAGTCACGTCTCAACTGGTAGCCCGTTTCCTCTTTCCGCAGATCGAATAAAGCGAATAAAAATTGTTTGCGCATCTCAAACCTGCGGCCCGTTTTGTCTGCTCGCGCGCTACGACTCCCGGAATTCCTTTCGGGGGGGGTGCCACACTGAAAGGCCTGTCACGGTGCTCCTTGGGAGGGTCGCCTGCTCGCCCTTAGACTACAGCTCCCAGAATCCTTTGCGGGAATGCCGTGTTGAAAAGCTGCTAAGAGGGTGCCTTAGAAGCCTCAAACTACATCTCCCAGAATCCTTTGGGGGGTGCCCACTTGACAGGAGGCATTAGGAGTTCAAATGAGAGGGAAAAGGAGAGAGATACAATGCCACCGGTGGAACTTCCGCCCGCTGGCGCTTACTGGGTGCCAAGTCCAGCCGGCTTTCCAAAGAGGAACAGATGGAGAGAGAACATGCCAGGGGCAATGCAGGAGAAACGCTATATCACAGCCTCCGTTTTGGTGTGTGCATGTATTTAGAATTTAACTTTTTCACATCCATGCCTACGATTCTACACACACAAACATATTAATAATAATAAATTGTTTTATTATTTTTCCAGGTGTCAAGCCGATTAAAAAAAGCACCTAAAAAGCTTGGGGGGGGGGTTAAATAATCATTAAAAACACACAATAAAACATGGATACAAGCTGTATACAAAAACACAAACACAATTTAATAAAACTATTCAATTAATACTAATATTGATCTCTTAAAACGGCAACAGTAATGATAATGGAAGAAGAAGCCCCCTGAGCAGCAAATCATCCTTATCTGGCTTCACTGCTTCCCCGGTTGGACTTCTGCCTGCTGCCCTTGAGTGGCTTCACAGCCTGGATTGATGTAGCTTCATTGCTTGGGCTCCTGCTTGCCTTGGGCAGCAGCTCCCCAAGTCAGGTGCCTCCTCTATGGATTTGGGTCTTTGCAGGTTGGGCTCCCGCCTCTTTGTGCTGCACCAGTTGCACACCTGCCTTCCGCTAACCCACATCTGCTCCTCGCCCGGCTTCATTGCCTGCTGAGCTAAGTCTCCACCTCCGCTCCCTCCAACAGGGTTTCGCCCATTGGGCATCCGCCTGCTTTCCAACCCTCCCAGTTGGACGTCTGCCTGCTGCCCTTGGAGGAATGCAGGTTCATTGCTTGGGTTTGGGCAGCAGCTCCCCAGGTCAAGCGCCGCCTCCACTGATCTGGAACCGGTTGGATTCCTGACTTTGCACTGCACCAGTTGCACATCAACCTTCCGATAATAATAATATCTCTGGAAGAACTATACAGTTCCCGTTGCCTTTAAAAAGGTTAACAATATTTTAAAGGATCCATCTCATCCAGGATATAGTCTCTTTGCACCACTGCCTTCGGGCAGAAGATATAGAACAATTAGATCAAGAACAAATAGATTGAAGAACAGTTTCTACCCAAGAGCTATAACCATCTTAAACGCTGTAACCAGATAATATGACCTTGGAGAGCTGTGATGGGTGTATGTGTGTGTATGTGTGGCTTTTTTGGGTGGGTGTGTGTTTTGTGCTGTTTTGTGTTTTGTTTTTTCTTTCTGTTTTTACGGGATGGCATGCCATTTCGTTGCACTTGTATAGCGTTGTGCTTGTACTTGTGCAATGACAATAAATTATCTATCTTATAATAATGTATTTAAACCCCGCCCATATGGCTGAGCTTCCCCAGCCACTCTAACGCACACCTGCTCTCTGCCCAGCTTCATCGCCCGCCTCACCTACGTACCTGTTGAACTACGTCCCAACCCTCCCATTGGACATCCGCCTGCTTCCCTCCCCAGCCATTTCCCAGCTGCGGCCCCTTTAAGGCGCTCTTTCTTCCAGCGGCCACGCGGTGGCGCTGCAGGGCTGGAAAGCTTCCGCCACTGCGGCGGCGCCGGAGCGAACAGGTGAGGCGACATCGGGCGCTTTGGGCCGCTTCAATTACACCTGACCGTGCGGAGGGGGGGGGAAGGGAATTGGCATAGACCATCGCCCTTTCCTCCCTGTCCGGTAGGGAGGGGCGCCGATCGCCGTTGAAACGATTGCCGGGGGGGGGTCTCCGCCCTCCTTCTCGAGGTGGCTCGTGCCGCGGTGACGTAGGGCCCGCAGTTACCCCACCCCACCCCACCCCGCCATCCGCGCCCGATGGTTCGGCTCGGCCGCAGGCGGGCGGGAGGCAGATGAGACCATTTGCGGAGGGAGGGGGAGCGGGGTGGTCCAATTGTGGACGGCGAAGGGGGGCAGCCTGGTCCAATTGGGGGGGGCAGAGGGGGAGCAGCCTGGTCCAATTGTAGGAGAGCAGCCTGGTCCAATTGTGGGGGGTGGCAGCCTGGTCCAATTTAGTGGGGGGGCTGCCTGGTCCAATTGTGGGGGGCAGAGGAGGAGGAGCCTGGTCCAATTGGGGGGGACAGAAGGGGAGCAGCCTGGTCCAATTTAGTGGGGGGCTGCCTGGTCCAATTGTGGGGGGTGGCAGCCTGGTCCAATTTAGTGGGGGGCTGCCTGGTCCAATTGTGGGGGGCAGAGGAGGAGCAGCCTGGTCCAATTGGGGGGGACAGAAGGGGAGCAGCCTGGTCCAATTGTAGGAGAGCAGCCTGGTCCAATTGGGGGGGCTGCCTGGTCCAATTGGGGGGCTGCCTGGTCCAATTGGGGGGGCTGCCTGATCCAATTGTAGGAGAGCAGCCTGGTCCAATTGGGGGGGCTGCCTGGTCCAATGGGGGGGCTGCCTGGTCAAATTGGGGGGGCTGCCTGATCCAATTGTAGGAGAGCAGCCTGGTCCAATTGGGGGGGCTGCCTGGTCCAATTGGGGGGGCTGTCTGGTCCAATTGTAGGAGAGCAGCCTGGTCCAATTGTGGGGGGGGGGCAGCCTGGTCCAATTGGGGGGGGTGGCAGCCTGGTCCAATTTAGTGGGGGGCTGCCTGGTCCAATTGTGGGGGGTGGCAGCCTGGTCCAATTTAGTGGGGGGGCTGCCTGGTCCAATTGTGGGGGGCAGAGGAGGAGCAGCCTGGTCCAATTGGGGGGGACAGAAGGGGAGCAGCCTGGTCCAATTGTAGGAGAGCAGCCTGGTCCAATTGTGGGGGGTGGCAGCCTGGTCCAATTTAGTGGGGGGCTGCCTGGTCCAATTGTGGGGGGGCAGCCTGGTCCAATTGTGGGGGGTGGCAGCCTGGTCCAATTTAGTGGGCTGCCTGGTCCAATTGTGGGGGGCAGAGGAGGAGCAGCCTGGTCCAATTGGGGGGGACAGAAGGGGAGCAGCCTGGTCCAATTGGGGGGGCTGCCTGGTCCAATTGTGGGAGAGCAGCCTGGTCCAATTGGGGGGGGCTGCCTGGTCCAATTGGGGGGCTGCCTGGTCCAATTGGGGGGGCTGCCTGATCCAATTGTAGGAGAGCAGCCTGGTCCAATTGGGGGGGGCTGCCTGGTCCAATGGGGGGCTGCCTGGTCAAATTGGGGGGGCTGCCTGATCCAATTGTAGGAGAGCAGCCTGGTCCAATTGGGGGGGCTGCCTGGTCCAATTGGGGGGGCTGCCTGGTCCAATGGGGGGGGCTGTCTGGTCCAATTGTAGGAGAGCAGCCTGGTCCAATTGTGGGGGGGGCAGCCTGGTCCAATTTAGTGGGGGGCTGCCTGGTCCAATTGTGGGGGGCAGAGGAGGAGCAGCCTGGTCCAATTGTAGGAGAGCAGCCTGGTCCAATGGGAGGGGCTGCCTGGTCCAATGGGGGGAGCAGCCTCACCCTAGTGGTTGGTCATCTGACTCTTAGGTTTTATACCAGGGGTCAGCAACCTTTTTCAGCCGTGAGCCAGTCCACCGCCCCTCAGACCACGTGGTGGGACGGACTATACTGTATTTTTTTGGGGGGGGGAGGAATATGAGCGAATTCCTATGCCCCACAAATAACCCAGAGACGCATTTTAAATACTGTAAAAGGAAACATTCTACTCCTGCAAAAACACGCTGACTTCCGCGGGCCGGACTGAGAAGGCAATTGGGCCGCATCTAGCCTTGGGTTGCCTACCCCTGTTTTAGACCCAAGCTAGCCAAGGGTGCCCCTGGGTATGTGCAGAGTGTGTTTGCCTCCCCCCCCCCGCAGCTGACCCTTGTCGCCCCCACCTTCCATCTTAATGTTTCGAAATCTAGGGTCCTCGCCTGACACCTGGGGAAGCAGCATGGAGCGCCGGGCTCCCAACGCCCTTCGATGCATGCCAGGCCAGGTAGGACCCCCCCCCCCCCGCTCTGGGTAGCTGCGAACAGCTTGAATTTAAGAATCAAGGAGTTGCCAATCTTTATCTGCTACCTATCAAGAGGCAGGGAGTTCCCCAGATTGCCAGATAACCAGAAGCAGGGATGCCCTATTTTGCCCTGCTAGATTTTGTCTGCCGCCTATCAAGAGGCAAGGAGTTGCCAGGGTTTTGTCTCTGACGTATCCCCTCAGAGATAGGAATCAACATAAGGCTGCTAGGATCCTGGGAACTGCAGTTTCCAGGCGCTAAGCGTCTTTATACATGGGGTTCTGTATGAATAGGGATTTATAATAGGGATTCTGCAGTTCCCAGAGAGGTTCAACCATTGGTCTCTCTCCGTGGGGAATTCTGAAAACGGCAGCTTTGCACACACCTCTCCGCATGCCAGCGAACTACAATTCCCAGAGCACACCAGAGGGAAACTGCATTTCCCTCTGATATAAGCTATGCGCCTTCACTGCCTTAAAACTCTCACAGGTCTTTTTCCACCACGGGAAAACAACCCTGGAAGGCAGGAATCTATGTGCTATAAACGGCGGAACCCCCTGCCACTTGACCGTTCGCTCTGTCTCTCCTTTCCTTCCCGAAGGATTCGCATTGAGGACGGCACGCCGAAGGGCCTGCCTTTTTGAAAATGACCCGCACCGACCCGCCGGATCTCCTGTCGTCGACGGTCTACCGCGACGTCCAGACGGCCTCGCCCTTCCCCGTGCCGCCCCGGCCCGCCATGTCGGCGACACCGCAGCCCTTCCACAAACGCCACTGCCGCAGCTTCGACTTCCTGGAGTCGCTGGACGATGAACCGCCGCCCGCCGCACGCAAGCCGCCGCCTCGCCGCGGGAGAGACGCCCCCAAAGACCCGGACCCGGCGCGGCGGGCGCGATCCAAAAGCGCCCCCCGGACCCCTCCGGCATTCGCCCCGGCCGCCTCGCCGCCGGCCCGCCGCGGACGCAGCCTCGCCAACGAGCTGCACCCGGTGAAGCTGCAGCCGCAGCGCAGCCGCATCTCCCCTTTCCCGGGCGCCCATTACGGCGCCAACGCCCCGCCGGCAGAGGCGAGGGCCCCGCGCCGGCGCCTGGACATCAAGCCCGACGAAGCAGCACTCCGCCACGCCGCCCGCGCCCCGGGAAGGAGCGACTTCCCTCCCGCCGTCCGTGGCTTGGCGGTGCCCGGCGTCTGGCCCGCGTCCCGCACACCGACGCCCAGCGACACCTACAGCGGCGAGCAGCGGGCGCCGGGGGAACTGCACAACGCCGGCGACAGCGGCTGCCTCCCGTACCCGCAAGTGACGCCCCTCAAGGTATTCTACGCCGACAGCTACGACGGAGGGTACGCGCCACCTTACGGCGGCCCGTTTTACGCCGACGAGCCACCCCCCCAAACCGGCTTCCGCCCGATCCCGGCAAGGACCCTTTTCGTGGACTCCCACAGCGGGACGTACCCCGTCCAGCAGGCACCCGGGCGGACGTACTATGGCGCCGAGCCGCCCTTCTACGGCGAAGACCCCCTGGCCTTCTACGGCCAGGTCCGGGAGCCCCTCTCGCGGACATACCCTCACCCGAACAGCGCGCCTTACGACGGCTGGTACCCGCCCGCCCGGCCAGCGCCGCCCTACCCGACTTGGCAGGTTTGCCGTTACCCGCCGGCGGCCCCCCGCGCCGCCCTGTCCTCCTGGCCCGCCGGCGCGCCGCGCTTAGGAGCCGACACACGCAGCTACTCCAAGTCGTGGGACAACATCCTGACGCCGCGCGGGCGCCCGGAGCAGCCGCTTTGGCGCGGGCGCAGCTATGAGAACCTGCTGGCGCGCCGCGAGGCACCGCGGGCGCTCTCCCCCGACGCCCGACGACCCTCGCCCGTGGTGGTGACGCTCTCCAGCTCGCCCAAGCGCTACGCCGCCCTCTCGCTGTCGGAGAACTCACTGCTGGAGAAGCCGCCCGGCGACGGGCGCGCCGGCTGGTTCGTGACGCCCGAGATCACCATCACTGACAACGACATCCGAGCCGATGGGCGCCGGGACGCGCCCGAGATCTCGGCGCGCCAGCGCAGCCTGGAACAGCTGGACGAGCTCATCACCGACTTGGTGATCGACTACAAGCCGCCACCGCCGGGCCAAGCGGGCGACTTCTCTGAGCAGCTCCGGCGCCTGATCGGCGTCGCCCCGGAGCCGCCGGGCCGTGACGCCAGCTCTCCGGACGCCAGCACCGACGAGGACGACGTCCTCATGTGCTCCAACGCGCGCTGCGGCCGCACCGAGGCCATGTTCCACGCGTGCCTCTACTTCAAGTCGTGCCACAGCTGCCGCACCGTCTACTGCTCGCGCCACTGCCGCCGCCAGGACTGGGCCTCGCACAAGGAGCGCTGCGTCTTTGGGCGCGCCGGCAGCGCCTGCCGCAATGTGCTGCGCTTCTGCCGCGAGGACGCGCCGGCGCACCGGGCCTTTTCCCGCGTGGCGCGCGTGGGCTTCCTGTCCCGCGGGCGCGGCGTGCTCTTCCTCGGCTTCCCCAGCCCCGGCTCGGCCGAGAACTTCCTCCGCTTCGGCTTGGAGAGCCTGCTCATGTCGCCCACGTACCTGTCGCTCCGAGAGCTGGGCGCCTACGCCGCCAACCTGGGCTCGTACGCGGGGGATTTGCGCCGCGCCGGGGAGGACTACGACCCCGGCGAGTGCTTCGTGCTCAACGTGACCGTGGCGGTGGGCGGCAAAGCGCCGCCCGGAGAGCGCCCGGCACCCGTGGTCCGCAAGCACGCCAAGGTGGCGCTGGCTTCGGCGCCCGGGCCGGCACCCGGCGAAGGCGACCTGGAGACGCTGATCCTGACGCCGCCGCCGGGGACGGCCGACCTGGGGCAAGAGGGCGAGGCGGGCCGGCGCGCCCGGGAGGTGTGCTTCGTGCACATCCAGCGCGAGCTGCGCGCCCGCGGCGTGGTGCTGCGCCGCGAGTTCCCGCAGGTCTACGAGCGGCTGTGCGCCTTCGTGGAGGGCGGCCGGCGCTTCACCCCCACCACCATCTACCCGGTGGACAAGCGGACGGGCAAGCAGTTCCTGTGCATGATCATGGCGGCGTCCGAGCCGCGAACTCTCGACTGGGTCGCCAGCCCCAACCTCCTGGACGACCTGATGTGAGCCTTCTTCAAGTGGCGGGGAGTTCTGACGGGAATAACTCCTCGCAAACGGGCACAGAAGAGACGCGGGCTCCGTTGCTTTTGCTGCAGTTGGTGCGACGTCTCTTTGTTCAAGTGGCGGGCAGTTCCAACGGAAAAAACTTCTCCCAAACGGGGAAAAAATCAGACATGGGCTCTGTTCCTTTTGCTGCAGTTGGTGCGACGCCTCTTTGTTCAAGTGGCAGGGAGAGTTCCAATGGAAACAACTCCCAAACGGATGAAAAACAGGCATCCATTTCTTTTGCCCTCCGAAAATGGGGTTCGTTCCTTTTTCTGCCGGCTCCTTCCTCAAGTGGCAGGGAGTTCCGACGTGGAAAGAGATACAATCGCCCCCCAAAACGAATCCTGGCCTTTGACATCTCTGCCTCGCCACGTTTCGTCAGCTTGCTGTTTTCAATTCCTCGGAAATCCCAGATTTATCGGTGACGTTTTGTATGATTATTTTGGTTTTTTGATATCTCTGCAACCGAAGGGATGATTGAAACCCCTGGGTATAGGGTGGCATATAAATTCAAAATAATAGTAATAGTAATGTTGTAAAAAGGGGGGCGCATTGACAGAGCCAAAATCCGCAAAAAGGGACCTTTATGGATATGCCAAATCTTATCAATATGTTTTATCGGACAATTACTATGATAAATATGATTGGTGGCGTTTGGAAGTATTCTTGCACTTTTTAAGGCTGTCGAAACAGAGGAACATGGAGGACGAAACTGTACAGTGGGCACATTGAATGTCGTATAAAAAAGATATTTTTTATTTGACAGTTCTGGGAAATGATTGATATTATGGGTATTATTATTTCACTTATGGCGCATCTAAGAACAGGTGTCGACTGTAAAATGGGCGCATCAGACGAACGAAATGTATGTTGCTGGAGAATGCCAAATCCCATCGAAAGGTTATTTTTTATTTGAGGACGGAACAGTTTATAAATTGTGCGGAATAGAGGACTGCATGTTCTATTTATTTCCTTAAAGAAAGAGAAATATATATACTTGCCAAAATATTGAAAGGTATTTTCTGCTGGGGAGATAAAGAAGCATGTATATGTACGTTTATATGGAAAGGTATAAAAATGGAGAAAAAAGAAAATATTTCCCTGAAATAAATATGAAATGGAACTCGAACCCACAACCTCGTAAGCCTTCGTTTGCTGTTCCCTTGGAGGCTGTGCTTGGGGGCCTCATTTCCCTTGCCACCCTCTCCAGCCAGCCCTTTCGATTATTTGTATTTCTTTCGTCCAATTGACCCCAAAAAAGACAAAGCCTCTCGCAGCATTTTTCGATCATGCCAAAGGAAAATCAGCAGCAATAATTTGCTTGTTGAATTTCTTCGCTAGCCCTTCATCTGTGCCCACCATGGGATTCACACAGAATTGATTTCTATTAAAGGTTTTAATGTGGGGTATAGGGCGATATATAAATTCAGTTACTTAATCAATAGTTTATTTATATTTATTTTAGAATAAATAAATTGTTTTTATTTATTTATATTTATATATAATGTATATTCATATATATATTCATATATATATATATATATTATTCAATAATTGAATATATATATTATATATAATTATAATTAATCCTATATAATAAAGTTCCTGTGTCTCTGCGTCCAGTCTGTGTGTCAGTGGAATTGCGCTACTGCGCATGTGCTCCACGGACACAGGGATTGGACGACGCAGAGACACTTCAAGCGGCCGGCCGAAACTGCGCCGCCGCCACTGCCGTGTCCGCCTCCACCTCCTCCTCAGGCCGCCGCCGCCTCAGCCCCGTCGGGCTGGGCAGGGTCCTGGGCAGAGTCCGGCCCAGAGCGAGGCCTGTGGCTGCCGCTCTCGGGAAACACCTCCCCCCCTTGCCCCGGGCCGGGCGCCTTCATTGCGGGGAGCTCCCTCTGCTCTCCCCGTTAGCTTCCTCGGCCTGAGGGGGCCTTCAATTCCGCGTCTGCCGCCGCCGAGCTCTCCGCTTCGCCCATGGCCGCCGCCTCCTTCACGGAGAGCGGGCCGGGCGAGAGCGGAGCGTCCCCTGTCGGCCTCCCTCCCCGAGAGAAGCGGAGAGCGGGAAGCTGAGGGGAGATCCCTCTCCGCGGGGGGAGAGCAAGAAGGCGTCCCCGGCGCACCCCGGTAGCCCCGAACTCGGGCTACCTGCCCGCTCGCTCGCCTTCCCCAACTTCCTAGGAGCGCTCGCGGCCGGGACCGGCATGCGCGCTCCCGGGGGCCTCTCTAAGGTGGAGCTGGCTGAAGGGCGCGCGCTCCCGCCCGGCCAGTCGCGTGGTCTCCTTGCTTCTCCATATTGCTGCGGCTGCATTAGAGGAGACGAGGAGGGGGCAAGCCAGCGTTTGGTTTCAAGGGTGGGGGGAGTAAGCCGGCGGCTCGAGCCCCCACCCCGTGGCTCCGGGGTGCGCATCTGACTGAGGAAGGGGTTGGGGGGGCAGAGAGAGAGAGAGAGAAAGGCAGGAGAGCTCTGGGCGAGGCGAGGTGGTTTTCGGGGGTGGGAGGGGGAAGTCGTCAAAGTTTGAGCGGGCGCGTGTTGTCTGGGGAGAGCCTGGAGCCAGGGTCCAGGATGACGGAGCCGTGGTCGCAGACACCGAGGAGGAAGAGGCTGGTGGGGGCGGGGGCGCCGTCGTTGCGAAGGAAGGAACAGGGAAAGAAGAACGGAAAAATGGAGGGAGGGAGGGAGAATAGAGAAAGGGAGGGAGGGAGGAAGGAAGGAAGGAAACATGGAAGGAAGAATGGAAAAATGTAGGGAGAGAGGAAGGAAGGAAGAACAGGGAGGGAGGGGGGAGGGAGAAACAGGGAAGGAAGAACGGAAAAATGGAGGGAGGGAGGAAGGAAGAACAGAGAAAGGGAGGGAGGGAGGAACAAACAACAAAACCTAACCTAACCTAAACATTAGACCTAAGCATTACAAAAACATCCTTTCCATGATGTTCTAGCGCCCGTTAATTTAACGGGCTGAACGTCCACTAGTTATATATAATATTATATGACTCTGAAAATTATTATTAAAAACAATTACACATTAATCCTATATAATAATTCCCTAATGTCCCCACGTCCGTGGTGTGTGTCAGTGGAAATTTTCCACTGCGCATGTCCCAGACAGACGCTGGGATTGGAGCGTAGAGACCACGCCTCTACCTGCAGGGATTGGACGATGGGAGAGGGGGGCGTGTCTGAGAGGCGGCGGCGCACGCGCGTTCTCAGTTGCGCCAGCGCCGCTGCCTCACACGGACGCAGAGGGCCAGCGCTCCCTCGGCGGATCGCTCAGCGGTGACTGAGCGATCCGGCGAGGGAGCGCCGGCTCCTGAGGCTGCCCATCCGTGCGGACAGCGAGAAGGAGCAGCCGCTGGGCGTCGCTGGGCCTCCGAGCCCCGCTCGCTCGCCCTCCTCCTCCCCGCCGCCCTCGCTTCCTACGCCGCCGCCGCCGAGCCCCCCATTCCCACTAATGCCCTCTTCTTCTTCTCCCCACACCCCGCGCCCCTCGCCTTGCCAGCCCTCTCGCCTTCCCGCTCCTCCATCTGTGTGTGTGTGTGTGTGTGTGTGTGTGTGTGTGTGAGAGAGAGAGAGAGAGAGAGAGAGAGAGAGAGAGAGAGAGAGCTTTCTAGCGCCTGTTTTGCTTAACAGGCTTAATTTACTAGTAGAATTATATTTTAATTATATTTTAATTATATTTTTATGTCTTTCTCTTTTATGAAATGATTGGGTTGAAATTATGAAATTATATTTTAATTATATTTTTATGTCTGTCTCTTTTATAGAATGATTGGGTTGAAATTATGAAATTCATATGAAATTATCAATATGAAATTGTACATGCATACACACATCATCTTCTCTTCTCTTAATCCCATAGGAATAATGAACTCTGTTTCTCTCATGTCATAGATGGTTTAGTTGAAATTCCTGCATTGCACGGGGTTGGACTAAATGACCCCCAGGTTCCCCTCCAACCCAATCCTATATAATAAAGTCCCTGTGTCCCTGCGTCCAGTCCGTGTGTCAGTGGAATAGCGCTACTGCGCATGTCCCACACGCAGGGATTGGAGCGTAGAGACCAATAGGCGATGGCGGTTACTTAAACGACGGTGTCTCTCTCCAATCCCGCTTCGCCTCTACCTCCCCACAGAGACTTCGAGCCTCGGATTGGCCGGGAGCGGACGGGGGCGGGGCTGTGCCTTTCCGGGGTTGGCGGCTCCTCCAGCGCTGTTGCCAGTCGCTCGCTGAGCCGCCCGAGGGTGCGTGCCTGTTCTTGCAGGCAGAGGGCCACTGAGTTGGCCTCCCTCCTTCCTGCCCCTGACAGCGAGACGCCGCCGCCCCTCTTCTTCCGCGTCGCCTTCTGGCCTCCGCGGAGGACGACGATGACGAAGTGGTGGGCAGCGAGCCGCTGCTTTCCCTCCCAAGCCGGGCGAGCATGGCAGATGGAGCTCACTCCCCGCTCGGGGGCTGCGGCGGGGCGCCCGTGCTGGACCTCGCCGCCTCCGCTGCTCTCCTCCGCCCGCTTCCCCGAGCCAGGCGAGCAAGCGCCGCCGCCGCCAGCCCCCCGGAGCCGAAGTGCAGCGCCGAGGAAGGGCAAGCGTGCCCTCGCCGCCTCCGCTGCTCTCCTCCGCCCGCTTCCCCGAGCAAGGCGAGCAAGCACCGCCGCCACCAGCCCCCCGTTAGCAGGTCAATTGCCAAAGCCAAGGCACAATCTCTTACTCAGAACTCAGCCTCCCCGAGTTCAATGGGGCTTCGTCCCAGGTATGCAAACCAAATATACCGAAAGCAGGTGTGCGTGAATGTAGCCAGAAAGACCCAATTAGGATCAGGACCACACCATACAAAGTAAACCCTAAGAGTTTGCATTGAACTGTATCATTTACTTGATGAATTTGATTAATACTGCATTTTTATATATCTTACAACAAAGCATCTTACAAACTTTTTAAAATATCCAGTGACTTCCCTTCTTCTCTTTCCATGGTTCATTTTACATATGTTCTAGTGCCCGTTAATTTAACGGGCTTAACGTCCACTAGTCATTCTATAAAAGAGACAGAGACACACAGAGAGGGCATCCAATCCCAGAATAAATACCCACAAATACATTTCCAAATGCATGTATATCCTATATAATAAAGTCCCTGTGTCCCTGCGTGCGTCTGTGTGTCAGTGGTTTTTTGCCACTGCGCATGTCCCACCACACGGACGCAGGGATTGGACCGGAGAGACTGAGAGGCGCTGAGAGGAGAGGAGGGCAGCGGCGGCCATTTTGAACCGAGCCCCGAACGGAGCGGCGATGGCCGGGCAACCGCGACCCCGTGACGGGGCTTGAGCGGGGGGGATATGGATGTGCGTAACCTGCGCGTCAACGAGCTGAAGGAGGAGCTGGGCCGGAGGGGCCTCCACACCCGCGGCCTGAAGGCGGAGCTGGCCGAGCGGCTGCAGGTGGCGCTGGAAGCGGAGGAGGCCCGCGGAGGAGCGCCAGCTACAGGCGGCGCTCGACTCCGCTCTGTGGGAAAGGGGCGAAGCGGGCGCGCGGAGGTGGGGAGGCGCGGACGAGGCCTGCTGCCGGCTGCGCTGCCCACCCGGGCCGGACGGAGGGCCAGCCTTCTTCGGGGGGCTCTTTTTCTCCTCAGTCGTCGCAGCAGCAGCAGCGGCGGCTTCCCTTCCCGTCGCCGTCGGAATCCAAGCCGCGGCCTCCTCCGCGTCTGCCGCCGCCGCTGCTGCCGCCTCTTTTTCTCCTCAGGTTTTTTTCTCCCCCCCTCCCTCAGTCTCCACACACACACGCACACGATATGGGGCAGGAGGGGTCGGGGCGTTATGAGGCAGGAGGGGCTGGTGAATGTGGGAGTATGGGGCAGGATGAGTGGGGTGTTGGGGGTATGGGGCAGGAGGGGGTCGGATGTGGGGAGTATGGGGCAGGAGGGGCTGGTGAATGTAGTGGGATATGGGGCAGGAGGTGTTGGGGGTATGGGGCAGGAGGGGGTCGGATGTGGGGAGTATGGGGCAGGAGGGGTTGGTGAGTGTAGCAGGGGTATAGGGCTAGAGGAGTGAGGGGCTATTGAGCGAGAGAAAGGAAAATGGAAGTATGGGGCAGGAGAGAGTGTGGGGGTGTGAATTAGGAGGGGATGAGAGGAAAGGTGGCAGGGTGTGTGAGAGAAGTGGGTGTATGGGGCCCGCCCTCACACTCTCCCCTCCCAGCGCACGCAGCCTTCGCCTCCAGGGTAGCGGCAGCGGCGGCAGGGGGGGGGAGATAGGGGGATGCAGCGTATTTGCACGTGGGGATGCGAGGTGTGGGGAGGGTAGAGAAGAAGTCTGGCATATCACATATAATCTAGCGCCCGTTATTAACGGGCTAAATTCACTAGTAGTTAATATTTCATTAATATTCTATCAGTGTTGAATACTGATTAAACTTTGCAATGAATTGATATAGATGTATAGGAAAAAACCCGAAGAACCAGAACATGAGTTCAAAATAGAATCATAGAATCCTAGAATCCTAGAGTTGGAAAAGACCCCAAGGGCCATCCAGTCCAACCCCCTGCCAAGCAGGAAACACCATCAAAGCATACCTGACAGGCGGCTGTCAAGCCTCTGCTTAAAGACCTCCAAAGAAGGAGACTTTATTACAAAATAGATTTGTAATAAACGCTAGATCTTTAGAACCAACAGTAAAATAATAACATGAATGTATGATAGATTAGTAATAGATCTTAAGGGAGTCCAGATAATCAGCAATGAAATAATAATAATAATAATAATAATAATAATAATAATAATAATATAAATTACCCATGAATAAAAGCATATTTATTTATCTTTTCCCAAATGTTATGGGAACGTTCACAGAAACATAGTGCTGTTTAAAAGGGCAGCGATTTCCATACTGGGAACTGTAGTTTGCACCCGACGCCGGTATTCCCATGCCAGCCCTCCAATCACGAGAGTGGATCCCCCTTTTCAAAGGGGGTGGGTGGGAATTATAGCTCTCCATGGGAAGAAGGCGCACCCTTGGGGTCTCAGTGCCTGGAAACTACACTTCCCAAGGTGCACCTAGAGCTTTGAACAGCGATTCAAAGAGCTCTTCTAAGCCTTGGAATGGCCAGGAGCCAAAGTATCATGGGAATTGTAGTTCGCTCAGGACACACGCCTTTCAAACGACTTGACTCCGCCCTCCGACTGGGTAGGGAGGCCGGTAGAGCGCGCCGATTGGCTGACAGGCCTATCAAAGAATTTAACCCCGCCACCGGGGCGGTGCTGCACGTCAGCCTGTCCACGATTGGGCACGCGAGCTAGAAGCGGTGCACCCATTGGCTGACCCTTTCTTCGCCGGCCTGTCAAAGGCCTTAACCCCGCCCCGCCCCACCATTGGGCCCGTGCCTGTTTTCGCGTGCGCGGATTGGCTGGACTGCTCCAGCTCCTCCGTTGCAGGCGCAGCAATGGCGGACGCAGACCTGAAGCGCGTTCCCGACGTGGACATCGACGACGACGGCGTCTTCAAGTACGTCCTCATCCGGGTCACGCCGCGAGGCTCCGGGCCGGGCAAGGACGTCGTGCGCGGCTACGCCTGGGCCGAGTATCACGGTGAGGGGACGGACGAGGCGGGCGCAGAATGCCGGTAGCGGTTTCCGATTGGTCGAGGCGTAGGCACGTGGACGGTGGAGGCGGGGAGAGAACGACGGTAGCGACTTCCGATTGGGCGAGGCGTAGGCATGTGGGAGGTGAAAGTGGGGAGAGTACGACGCTTGCCGGCTCCGATTGGGCGAGCCGTAAGCACGCGGACGGTGGAGGCTGGGAGAGAACGACGGTTGCCGGCTGTAATTGGGCGAGGCGTAGGCACGTGGGAGCTTAAGGTGGGGATGGAACGCCGGTAGCGGGCTCCAATTGGGCGAGAACGGAAGGGGCAGAGTGGCACGTACGCATTGCGGTCTGATTGGTCAAGGCAGGTCGACGCCGTGCAGGAAGAGCGGGGTCAAAATTTACCCGGATATTTTTTTGATTTATTGTGAACAGAACATGGCACTTGTTTTTTTCTGTTTGTAGATAGTAATAAGATTATTTAGTAATATATATTATTCGATATTTATAATGTTTCTGTGTATACATATATGAAACAAAATAGATACTATAAATAATAGATTGCTAAATAATATTATTACTATATGCATATTAAGTAATATGTATCTTATTATTATTTAGTATTTTATTAAGTAAAATTATTTTATTATTTATTCTGATATATATAAAACAAACTAATACATTATCATGTATACTTAATATTTTTTACCTATATCTAAGTATGTAGAATATATATATATACATGTGTGTTATACACACACACAAATAGTTATGGGTATATATATATATATATATATATATATATATATATATATATATGTATATATATATTAAGCAATCTGAATTATTTAGCAATCTTATTTATAGTATCATATTTTCTTTTGTTATACACACACACCTATATCTATAAATATATATTTCTAATAGATACATAGGTATATTCTATAAATTATATACACACACATACATACACACAAATACCTACTGTACATATATACCCACAGCCGACACTTTTTATTCTATTAATGTTCAATGCTTTTCTATTTATATTATTTATATATTTTATTCTATTTTATTTCAGTTTATTCTAATTAATTCTTTATTTTTATTTTATTTTATTTTACACACATAGATATAATGAACACACACACAAACACACACAGAAAAACCTTTTATTCTTAAAGGTTCAATTGTCTACTTGATGCTATACTAAACACACCCGTTAATTCTATTTCATTCTTCATTTATATTTTTCACACACGCAAAAGCCTATATTTATATGCACATCTTTTTGTACACACAACCCTGTAAGAAATTTCCACACAGCGCTCTGTATTTAAATTCACAAACACCCCTATATGTACAAACTCTCTCTCACACACAAAGACCCCATTATGTATTCCCAGCTATTTACATCCACACTTTTTGGGCACACAAGCCTAAATACACTCACACATTTATATCCTCAATTGTACGGACAAATATACATGCAAGCACACACTTACAGGGACACATATATTCATATGCACAAGTATACGCATAAATATATACGCAAGCACACACTTACAGGGACACATATATTCATATGTGCAAGTATACGCATAAATATATACGCAAGCACACGCTTACAGGGACACATATATTCATATGCACAAGTATACGCACAAATATACACGCAAACACACACTTACAGGGACACATATATTCATATGCACAAGTATACGCATAAATATATATGCAAGCACACGCTTACAGGGACACATATATTCATATGCACAAGTATACGCACAAATATACATGCAAGCACACACTTACAGGGACACATATATTCATATGCACAAGTATACGCATAAATATATACGCAATCACACACTTACAGGGACACATATATTCATATGCGCAAGTATACGCATAAATATATACGCAAGCACACGCTTACAGGGACACATATATTCATATGCACAAGTATACGCACAAATATACACGCAAACACACACTAACAGGAACACATATATTCATATGCACAAGTATATGCATAAATATATACGCAAGCACACACAGGGACACATATATTTATATGCACAAGTATACGCACAAATATACACGCAAACACACACTAACAGGAACACATATATTCATATGCACAAGTATATGCATAAATATATACGCAAGCACACACAGGGACACATATATTTATATGCACAAGTATACGCACAAATATACACGCAAACACACACTTACAGGGACATATATATTCATATGCACAAGTATACGCACAAATATATACGCAAGCACACACTTACAGGGACACATATATTCATATGCACAAGTATACGCACAAATATACATGCAAACACACACTAACAGGAACACATATATTCATATGCACAAGTATATGCATAAATATATACGCAAGCACACACAGGGACACATATATTTATATGCACAAGTATACGCACAAATATACACGCAAACACACACTTACAGGGACACATATATTCGTATGCACAAGTATACGCATAAATATACACGCAAACACACACTTACAGGGACACATATATTCATTTGCACAAGTATACGCACAAATATACACGCAAGCACACACTTACAAGGACACACAACCCTAGCTTAACCCACTTCTCTCAACATAAAAGTGCATTTTGTCACACACTTTAACCCGCAGCCGGCTCTCCCCCTATCCTTCCCTTGCAGCCGACATCTACGACCGCGTCTCTGAGGATCTCTCCCGGCTGGGCTTCAAGTGCGAGTGCCGGGGCGGCGGGCGGATTTCCCGCCAGAGTGGCGCCCACCGGATCCATGTCTATGGCTACTCCGTGGTGAGCGAAACCCAACCAGATGGGCGCAGTGTGTGTGTGTGTGTGTGTGTGTGTGTATATACTATTAGTTGTAGTAGTAGTATTGACTTCTAATCCTATATAATAATCTTGCTGTGTCCCTGCGTCCACTTTCTGTGTGTCACGGAAGTGCGCAATGCGCATGACTGGGACTCACACGGACGCAGGGATTGGAGCGGGCGGAGAGGGAGGCGTGTCCGCGAGGCAGCGGCGGCGCACGCGCATTGTCATTTGCGCCAGCACCGCTGCCTCGCACGGTCGCAGAGGGCCGCCCCATCCTCGCCGCCGCTACAGCCTCCCCCGGGGAAAACGAAGGGGGCGAGAGCGAGCAGTGCGGCCTCCTCCTCCGCTGCCGCCGCTGCTACCTCGACGGAGGAGCCCCGAGGAGGAGGAGGACGGCCGGCCCGGCCTGGAGGCAGCGGCGACGAGGAGGACGAGGACGCCGCCCCGCAACCTCCTCGCCCCGGGCGCCGCCGCCGGGCGCCTCCGGCTCCTTAGGCTGCCCGTCCATGCTGCTTTCAAGCAGCACGGACAGGCAGCTCCAGGAGCCGCCACTCCCTCGCCGGGAGCTGCAGCGCCGAGCGGGATGCATCCCGCCCGCCGCTCCTGCTCCCGTGGTCACTGAGCGACCGGCCGAGGGAGCGTCGGCTCCTTAGGCTGCCCGTCCGTGCTGCTTTCAAGCAGCACAGACAGGCAGCTCCAGGAGCCCCCACTCCCTCGGAGGGAGCGGCGCTCCCTCGGCGGATCGCTCAGCAGTGACTGAGCAATCCGCCGAGGGAGCGCCGGCTCCTGAGGCTGCCCGTCCGTGCTGCTTTAAAGCTGCACGGACAGGCAGCAAAAATCTTCTAGAGCCCGCAATTTTACGGGCTTAATATACTAGTATAACCATAACAGCAATAAGAATATAATATTTAATGATAAAAATGATACTGCAGTGCTTTAAGAACAGCCCTGTTTACCAACTATTATTACTATTAGTTAGTAAACTATTATTATTATTAGTTAGTAAACTTTACCTGGGTCCAAGAACGGAAGGCCAACGGTGGAAGGGCACCGGTGGCGGGAGGCCTCATTAGGGAAAGAAAGCGCGCCTCGGTTTAAGAACGGACTTCCGGATTAAGTTCGTAAACCGAGGTACCACTGCAATGATATATATCACTAGTAAATTAAGCCCGTTAAGATAACGGGCGGGCGCTAGCCCCCTCCCTGTCTGCCTGCGAGGGGATTGCTGTAGTGGCCTCCGTGTGGAGCTGCCCTGGGAGACACTGGGAAACTGGTCTGCAATGCAGCAGCCAGACTATGGGCTGGGATCCCTCTCTTTATTTCTGGCCTTTCTCTCCCCCCTTTCCTTCCTTCCTCCATGTGGTGTTTTTTGGGGGGGGGCTAGTCCCCCTCCTCGTCCAGCTTTGGAGAACCATCTGCACATGTTTCCTCTGTTGTGCAATGACGATGAGCGACGTCACACAGAGTTAAAGTCCTAGGGACTCCTCTGTTGAAAGAAGGGAGAAATGAGTTTGGGATCCTCTGATCTCCAGGAAGGAGAGCGTTGCAGACCTCGCCCCTCCCTGGCAGGACCCTCTCCTCCCCCTGCATGAGCAGATCAGGCCCCCCAGGCATCCTCCCCCCCCCTGGGACCCCCACCGTCTCCCCACTGCACCCTCTGGGGGGGGGAGAGAGAGAGGAGTCTCACCAGATCCCAGGAGGGGACAGCCATGCAGCCCTTGCAGGAAAGGACTGGGGAGGAAGAGTAAGAGTCCTCTCTAGGAAGGCAGCTCGGTTCTCTTAAACCCTTGCAAAGCAGAGTCCACCCAGCTCAACCCTCGCTAGAACGGAGAGGAGGGCCGGGGCGCCGCGCATCCCATCCTCCCTCGTTCCCGGCAGGGCCGAGGAGGGAAGCGGCCGCGGTGTTCCCTCGGCCCGGCTGTGAAGGTAGGGAGAGGGGGGAAGCGCGCGCGGGGGGGGCTTGGTTGTGGGGGGGTTGTGTGTGTGTGTGCAAGTGTGTGGGCGGCGGCGGCGGGTGGGCGGCGACCCTCTTCGGCCTCCGGAGCACCCGCGCTCCGCGAGGCGGGTCGAATCAGGCCGCTGGGGGGTGGAGAGGGGCTCCCTCCCCCTTCTTCTTTTTCCCCGGGGGCAGCTGCAGCGGCGGCGGGGATGGGGCGGCCCTCCTTGGCCTCCGGAGCACCGGCGCTCCGCTGGATGTCGAGGCGCTCCTGGCCCGCGGCGAGCAGGGCGGAGGGGGCTGGGCTTCCTGGCAGCGGCGGCGGCGCGCTTCGGAGGGAGCCGGGTGCGCAGCATGAGGCAGCCCCAGCTCCGTGCGAGGCAGCGGCACTGAGGCAACTGACGACGTGCGTGCGCCGTCGCTGCCTCTCGGACAAGCCCCCAGTCGCCTATTGGTCCGTACGCTCCAATCCGTGTGTCAGTGGAGCACATGCCCACTTGCGAAAGCCTGTGACACACGGAAAGTGGTACGTACGGACACAGACTCTTTATTATATAGGATTCTATAATACATTGTTGTTTTGTTGTTGTAATTAAATAATAATTAAACAATATTTATTGAATTGATATACTGACCTGTACCTAATATATTATTATTATTAATATTAATATTAATATTCTCAGGGTCTCGGGGCGGTTCACAGAATACTATTATATACCGGTACTATTATATGTCTAAAAAGAAAAAAGAAAGAAAGAAAAATTGGATGAAATCCCAAGACACATTATCAGCATTATCAGCTTTTTCAGCATCAATAAACATCATTGCTGCTTTTTAAATCATTTTTTACCTCCACAGCGGGTGGTGCTGTGGGTTAAATCACAGAGCCCAGGGCTTGCCAATCAGAAGGTCAGCGGTTCGAATCCCCGTGACGGGGTGAGCTCCTGTTGCTCGGTCCCAGCTCCTGCCAACCTAGCAGTTCGAAAACATGTCAAAGTGCAAGTAGATAAATAGGAACCGCTCCGGCGGGAAGGTAAACGGCGTTTCCGTGTGCTGCTCTGGTTCGCCAGAAGCGGCTTAGTCAAGCTAGCAACATGACCTGGAAGCTGTACGCCGGCTCCCTCGGCCAGTAAAGCGAGATGAGCGCCGCAACCCCAGTCGTCTGCGACTGGACCTAATGGTCAGGGGTCCCTTTACCCTTTTATGTCTAAAAATATAGAAACATATATATAATAATCATAATAATAATTACAATAATATGATAATCTTTAATAATAAAAGTGGTCATAATATATATGGTTCTATAATATAGAATACATATATAATCATACATATAGATATAGCTATCTATCTATCTATGTAGAATTATATAATTCTATGTCTACAAATATCTATATTATACAACCATATATATTATGAGTATTATTGTGTTAGTATTAATGTTAGTGTTACTATTGGCATATTTTTGTATAATTTTATATCACTATTTATTATAGCATTTGCATTTTATAATTATACAGTTCATTCTTGTACAATATAATTCACTATAATCTGATTCACTCCTATAATGCTGTGATTACTCTTATTGTATCTGATCGCTTGATGTTGCATTAATAGCAGAATTAAATTACACTATATTATTATTATTAGTTTGGTATTACAGTACTATAATTTTCTTCTGATCTTTTAGGGCTTTGGGCGCGCAGAACATTCAGTGGCCACCGAAAAACTGAGTGCCACTTTTCCAGACTACGAGGTCACCTGGGCAGACGACGGCTACTAATCTACAATATTTCATTTTCCCGCACCATTCGCATCTGGGACCTGGTGTGAAATAAACCCTTCTTGGCGCAAATGCTTCCTGTCCCATTATTGCATACGCCATTTTGGTCATCTGGCGAGGATTCGAACCCCGGTCCCAGCCTCCGCTTAGCTGCCCCGCATCAACCCCTCCAGGTAGTTTCTCATAATCTGTAAGAAACTACAGTTCCCAGGATGGGACATGGAAAGCCAGCCATATTCGCCCTGTTCTAAACAGCTACACCTTGACCGAAACCACGCCGGGAACTGTAGTACCCTCAAGCTACCAGAGTTTTCAGGAGGCGCCTCAGAAAACTACAATTCTCTACTTTGGAAATCTTGGCTCTGGGAATTCTTTGTGGTTTGGGGCTTGACACCCAAAACAGTCTTCCTGCCCGCCCCCAATTCTGAAAACCGTAGTTTCCAACAGCCGAAACACCCTCTTCTCCTAGAGCTACAGTTCCTAGAGAACCGTAACGGTCCATCCTTCTTGCCCAGGGAACTCTGGGAGTTGTAGCTGCTGGGAACTAGAGGTGCCCTGAGCAAACTAGAGTTCCCAGAGCACTGCCTAAAACGGGAGCAGATTGCTTTCAAGATGGGTCATGGAAACTGTAGTTTGCTATGGCTGCTAGGTATAACCAGGAGACGACCTCTTCCCCTAAACAGCCAATCCCTCTTTCCTACGGGTCTCTGGTGCCTCCTAGTTATTGGCACCCCTGAGCATACTACACTTCCCAAGGCACCACTGAGCATACTACAGTTCCCAAGGGGCTTGCGCTGGCGGAAATGATTAAGACGCATGGCGCAGACACTGCCCAAGGCAGGTCCTTTGCTTTCCACAAAGCAAGGCGCCGGTCTTTGCAATCCTGAAACCAGACGCCACACCCCAACGAGCTACAGTTCCTTTCCGAAAAGAGGCACCAAAGAAGACACGGAGCCACGAGGCCTTGTGCAACCGGGACCTTTATAAGTCGATGGGTGCAGAGGGGCGGGGCGTAAAAGAAAGGGCGGGACAGGAAGCAGAAAAAGAAGGAAGGAAAGAAGGAAGGAAAGAAGGAAGTAGCAGAGGATAGAGGAAGAAGGGGAGGAGGAAGAGGAAAAGGGAGAGGAAATGAGGGAAATTGGGAGAGGAAAGAGGAAAAATGGAAAGGAAGAAGAAAGAGCAGACGAGATGAAGAGGAAAGAGGAAGAAAGGGGATGCGGTAGAAAAAGAAGAAAGGAGGAAAACTGGGAAAGATGAAGGAGGCGGAAAAGGAAGAGGAAATAGCAGATGAGATGAAGAGGAAAAGGAAGGAAGAGGGAGAAAAGGATGTTGAAAATGGGGAGGGAGAAGCAAGAGGAAAGGGAGAGTGAAGGGGAAGGAAGTGCAAGAATGCGAAAGGAGAAGAGGAGGAGGAAGGAAGGAAGCCAGAGGGAGAAGGAAGGAAGGATGGATGGAAGGAAAGAACGAAGGGAGGAAGGAAGGAGGGAAGAAAGGAAGGAAAGACCAGAGGAGAGGAAGGGGGGACAAATGCGGAGCAGAGAGGGGGAAGAGGAAGAGCATGCCAGGCAAAAAGGAGAAAGAGGGAAGGGGAAACCCAAGAGAAGAGGAGGAAGGAGGGAAACAGGGAAGAGGAAGAGGAAGTGAAGAGCGGGAAAGGAAGGCGTCCTGGCTCAGCTGGAAAAGGGCCCCGGGGAGCCGCCAGCCCCTTTTCCCACGGCCCCCTTTTTTCACGGGATCAAGCAGGCCAGAAAGGGGGGAGCGGGGGATACCTGAGTCGGCGGCCTGTTTCATGCACCCCGGGAAGGGGGCGGCCCCCAAGCGGGCAGGGGGGGCGGGGCTTCCTTTCCCCCAGCGCCCCCCCAAAGCAGCACAAGGCAACGGAATGCGCCGGAAGAATCGTCCCTGTGGCGTTTTTTGGGGGGGGAGGGGGTCCACAGCACTGCAAAAAAAAAAAAAAAAGCAGGGGGGGCCACGAATCCAGGAAGGTGCCCCAAACATGCGTCTCCAGACCCCGGAACGGCAACGGGGGCCTCCCCCCGACTGGATCCGTCTATCCGTCTCGTACAAAATAGTGTCCGTCAAAAGGGGCGGGGCCTCCCATCGAGGGGGCGGGGCTACAGCTCCTCGTAGTCGCCGCCCCCCCGGGCCTTGCCCCCCGCGCCGCCGCCCCCCAGGAAGGCCTCCAGCTCGTCGATGGTGCTGCCCCTGGCCTTGCCCCGCGCCTTCTTCCGCCTCGAGCCGTCCTCTTCCTCCTTGGCCTTTTTCGGCCGGCTCTTCTTCCTAGCTGACTTCTCGTCCTGGGGGGGGAGAGAGAGAGGGGCTGGGAAACATAGAGCCTCGCACTCGCGCTGCGGTTCCCGCGCCCAGTTTCAAAGCCTACCTCCTTGCTGCTCCGCTGCTTCTTCTTCTTCTTCCTCTCCTTGGAAGGTGGCTTGTCCTGATCTATAGGAAGAAGAACATTCATTTTATTTCATTTTTTCTCACAATCAGACTTTTAGAAGACATCTGAAGGCAGCCCTGGTTTAGGGAGGCTTTTAATGTTCAATAGATTACTGCATTTTAATGTTCTGTTGGAAGCCGCCCAGAGTGGCTGGGGAAACCCAGCCAGATGGGCGGGGTATAAATACCAGCAATAAATAATAATAATAATAATTATTATTACTCTTTTTCTTTTCTTTTCTTTCCTCAATTTATATACCGGCACAGTGGGACCTCGACTTACGAAGATAATGCGTCCCGACGTGATCTTCGGTAGTCGAAAACACTCATAAGTCGAGTCCCCATAGGGATGCATTGAGCGGAAAAAATTCGTAAGTCGAAGCAACCCTATTCAAAAATTCGTAAATCGAAGCAACCCTATTCAAAGCGGCCGCGACTTCCTTTCGGAAGTCGAAAAATTCGGATGCGGCGGCCATTTTTCTTCTTCCAGAAGTCATTCGGAAGTCGAAAAACACGTAAGTCGGGTCACTCGTAAGTCGAGGTCCCACTGTACTACCCTTCTTGTAAGATGTCAGCGCCGTTCACGGACTATAATAATAATCATCATCATCATCATCTATATATATAAAAATGTTCCCATTGCGCGTTTGTCCGAAACACCCTTGCTCCGTAACCGCTGGACCAAATCGCATCAAATTTGGACAGAGCGTTTCCATTACCATGCCATACTAATCTGGCGTAATAAAATTCCGGAAAAACCACACCTGTCATACCTAAAATAAAAACCGCAAAAAAATCTGTCGCAGGCATTATACATCACCAGCAGAAGCTCTGAAGACACCAGCAGCAGCCAATAGAAACGCTGTCACCTGCAAAAGCTCTGAAGGGTGGCGCCAAATGATGACGTCATCAACCGAGCAACTGAAACCACCAAGGCGGCCATGACCAGACAAAGGCAAACGGCCAAACCCAGAGCCACAGCCCCAGGCCGCAACCCAAAAACACTCCCCCCCTCCCAGGCCTTGCCTCTACTTTACAGACTATCCCGAGTGGAGCCGAGTGGGGGGGGAGGGGCCCGAATAGGTCATGGGCTGACCCAGGGTGGGGAAAGTCACAGGGATGACTCGGGGGGGGGGACAGTTAAGAGGAAGGCCTAAACTCTCCTTCCCAAGCCAGAAACGTTCTTAGTAGTTTCGGCTCCAGTAGGGTGGATTTGATTTAAATCAAATTGATTTAAATCACGATTTAAATCACTAGTCAGTAAGGCTTGATTTAAATCACTAGTCAGTAAGACTTGATTTAAATATTTTTTTTACAGAAAGACTAATTCTTGCTGGTATAATCTTAATATTTACAACCAGATGAAGGTTTCATTTTGGGAATAATAATAGTTTTTACAGTTATATCAAAAATTACTGATTTGGTTATACTACTAGAAATACATAGACAGATAATTATGAAATTATGGTGAGGTTTAATAAGTGAACTGTTTATATTTGGACAACTTTTCTGCTGTACTTTATTGGAAGGAGGAAAATAATCATTTCCTTAATAACCATTTAAACAATTTATTTAACTAAAACAATAACATGATAGCATATGTATCCATGTTTGTTAACTGATGTGGTTAAACATTTTTTAAAAAAAAACTTAGACTGAGTTTTAGCACACTTGATAAACTTAAAACAAATCCTTCTTTCCTGATGAATAGCCTTTGGACTACAATGTAACTTAAATAGAAGACTATATTTGGAAAGATTTCCCCTCCAAAAGCATTTTATTTTAAAAATCCAATTTAAATCAAAAAAATCTGATTTAAATCAAAAAAATCCGATTTTTTTTATTTTTTTTAAAAAATCATTGATTTTTATCCACCCTGGGCTCCAGGCAGGAAAAGGTTTTTAGGCCCGGGCCATACCATTCCTTATGGCGGGGGGGATGTAGGATGAGAAAGCTTGGCAACTACGCTTCGCTCCCTATCCTGTCTCCACACACAATCCTTTCTGCACTGCTGTATCGCTTTACACACGAAGCTCCAGTTATCAGAAGAGGAAAAAGGGCCGCACACAAATGTATAAGGAGCCTAGCAGTTCCCCATCACCCCTCCTTGCATCGTTATGGTCCCTTCTGACCCCAGGCTCAATGCCAGAGCGAACTGTACCATGTATCAGGTTTCCGGAGGGGGTGGTGGGAGAGGAGATGGTAAATCTAGGGCAAGGGTTTAATTCTATTAAAGGGGAGGGCACGCATTTTAGAGAGAGACCAGGGTTCGAAGCTCGCTACGAAGCTCGCCGAGTGACCCTGGGCCAGCCTGAGCTACAACACAGGGTTGTTGTGGCTGGGGCAAACAAGACGTAAGTCCGGGGTACAAATAATAAAGGAAGGAAGAACGGAAGGAGGGAGGGAGGAACAGGGAAGGAAGAACGGAAAAATGGAGGGAGGGAGGAAGAACAGAGAAAGGGAGGGAGGACGGGAGGGAGGGAGGTCAAAGAAAAGAAAGGAAATAGTGAACGAAGAAAAGAGAAAGGGAGGGAGGGAGGACAGAGAAAAGGAAGGAGGGACGAAGGAAGGAAGGAAACAGGGAAGGAAGAAAGGGAAAATGGAGGGACGAAGGAAAGAAGGAAGCCGGGAGACGGTCGGATGACTCCGCCCACCACAATGATTGGCACTGAGGTGGCCTTGCCTGGGGTTGGGCTGGATCACCTTTGGGGTTCCCCTGGACACAGAAACCCCCCTTTTTTACATGCCTGTATATATTATACATAATCTAACCTAACCTAAACTCAACATTAGACCTAAGCATTACAAAAACATTTCAAAAACCACAGCAACGCGTGGCCGGGTCAGCTAGTGATATTAATAATAATAAACATACATAAGATACTAGGGCACTTCATCAAAAACTTTTTGGGAAAATGCCTGCTCCAAAGGTCTTACCTTACTACACTCGGGGTTATATAACTACTAGTGGACGTTCAGCCCATTAACATCAACGGGCGCTAGAACATATTTCCGGTAGGGACTTTATTATATAGGATTATTTGGGGGGATCCAGTTCACCTCCTCTGCAGCCACCACTATTCCTTTCTCCCCACACAAAGGGATGTGTGGGTCTCTCTCCCATAGGAGACACCCCATCCCATCTCTTCCACCCCCTCACCCCATTCTTCACTCCCCCCAACTCCCCCCTCACCCACCAAGCCTTTCTCCTTACAGGCCGCCATGACGCGTAGAGCGGGGGGAGTGAAAGGGGGCGGGGCAGACGGGGACACCGGAAGCGGGCCGAACGGCGCGTGGCGGCGGCAGCGCCGGGAGACCGCGGAAGCCGGGGTTTGTGTGTGAGGGAAGCGGGGAGCATGCGCGCATGCACGGTGAGAGGCGGGCGCGTGAGCGCGCGAGAGAGGGAGGGGGAGGAGGAGCCTTTGTGAAAGCCCCCGGTGCCTGTGCAGTGGCGTCCGCCGCTGTTGGCCGGTTGCGCCGCGCCTCCGCCTCCACCTGGCCGGTGGGTGTTTCTCTCACGGAGAGAGAGGCAGCGCCGGGAGACCGCGGAAGGCGGGGTTTGTGTGTGAGGGAAGCGGGGAGCATGCACGGCGCGTGAGGCAGGCGCGTGAGCGCGAGAGAGGGAGAGGGAGGGGGAGGAGGAGCCGTTGTGGAAGCCCCCAGCGCCTGCGCAGTGGCGTCCGCCGCTGTTGGCCGGTTGTGCCGTGCCGACGCCTGGCCGGTGGGTGTTTCTCTCACGGAGAGGGAAAAGAGCGTGAGGCGCTGCGGCCGGGTTCCGTCAGAGGGCGTGCCGCTGCAGGTCACCGCCATCGGCGCGGGAGCTTCGGCGCGGCGGAGCGAGCGGCTTCCGTGTGAGGGCGAAGGAGCGGCCAGCTCCGTGCGAGGCGGCGGCACTGACCCAACTGACGCTGCGCCTGCGCACGGCCGTCCTCTCTGACACGCCCCCCTCTCCGCCCGCTCCAATCCCTGGCCGCCCGAAGTCTCTGCGTCCTCCAATCCCTGCGTCCCTGTGGGACATGCGCAGTGGCAAAAAACCACTGACACACGGACTGGACGCAGGGACACAGGGATATTATTATATAGGATATGTGAAATTCCATGCTCCACTGAATTGAAATTTCAGCCTTCACGACACAGGAAAACGGCCAAGTAAACAGCTATTTTCGTGGAGGAAGGTCAAGATATTAACTGATATGCCTGAAATTTCAGATATAGCTATAGTCAAAAAAGTGTAGTCAAAGATATAGTCAAAAGATATAGTATAGTCAAAAAAGACCTTTGGGGCAGGCACATTTTTTATATATATAAAAAAGGGTTTTATGAACTGCCCTAATACATACATACAGGTACATAACTAAGGGAAAGGGAAAGGGAAAGGGACCCCTGACCATTAGGTCCAGTCGTGATCGACTCTGGGACTGCGGCACTCATCTCGCTTTACTGGCCGAGAGCCAGCGTACAGCTTCCAGGTCATGTGGCCAGCATGACAAAGCCGCTTCTGGCGAACCAAAGCAGCCACCCGCGTCCCCTACATAAGTAACTAGATATGATATAAATACTAAGAGCCTTACGATGTAAAAATGCAGAACGAAAGAAACAAAGCATAGCTGCAAGCCTAATATATGAAGAGCCCTGTGCATCTCTAAAGCTTGTGCACCATAGCATAAAATTAAAAGACACAATAGTCAAATTCATAATCCCAACTGATGAAGAGCCCTGTGGGACTCTAAAGCTTGTGCACCATAGCATACAATAAAAATACAAAATAATCAAATTGATAATTCCAACTGGGGAAGAGCCCTGTGTGGCTATAAATCTTGCAGCACCGTAGCATAATAATAAATAGTCAAATTCATAATCCCAACTGATGAAGAGCCCTGTGGAACTGTAATGCTTGTGCACCATAGCATACAATAAAAATACAAAACAATCACATTCATAATCCCAACTGATGAAGAGCCCTGTGGGACTCTAAAGCTTGCGCACCACAGCATACAATAAAAATACAAAATAATCAAATTGATAATTCCAACTGGGGAAGAGCCCTGTGTGACTATAAAGCTTGTGGCACTGTAGCATAATAATAAATAGTCAAATTCATAATCCCAACTGATGAAGAGCCCTGTGGAACTGTAATGCTTGTGCACCATAGCATACAATAAAAATACAAAACAATCACATTCATAATCCCAACTGATGAAGAGCCCTGTGGGACTCTAAAGCTTGCGCACCACAGCATACAATAAAAATACAAAATAATCAAATTGATAATTCCAACTGGGGAAGAGCCCTGTGTGACTATAAAGCTTGTGGCACTGTAGCATAATAATAAATAGTCAAATTCATAATCCCAACTGATGAAGAGCCCTGTGGAACTGTAATGCTTGTGCACCATAGCATACAATAAAAATACAAAACAATCACATTCATAATCCCAACTGATGAAGAGCCCTGTGGGACTCTAAAGCTTGCGCACCACAGCATACAATAAAAATACAAAATAATCAAATTGACCATCCCAACTGGGGAAGAGCCCAGTGCAAATTTAAACACCCAAGGGCCAAACCCACTGGAAGAGCAGCCCGGTGCAACCCTCAAGTCTGTGCCTGTTCCCTGCTTAGGGAAGCTTTTAATGTTTGATGGATTTTAATAAATAGTCAAATTCATAATCCCAACTGATGAAGAGCCTTGTGGAATTGTAATGTTCGTGCACCATAGCGTAAAATAAAAATACAGTGGGACCTCGACTTACGAAGATAATGCGTTCCGACGCGATCTTCGGTAGTCGAAAACACTCGTAAGTCGAGCCCCCATGGGGATGCATTGAGCGGAAAAAAATCGTAAGTCGAAAAAATCCTATTCAAAAATTCGTAAGTCGAAGAAATCCTATTCAAAGCGGCCGCGACTTCCTTTCGGAAGTCAAAAAAATTCGGTTGCGGCAGCCATTTTTTTTCTTCCAGAAGTCAGTTTTCTTCCGGAAGTCATAAGTCGAGTCACTCGTAAGTCAAGGTCCCACTGTACAAAGTAATCAAATTGATAATCCCAACTGGGGGAGAGCCCTATGTGACTCTAAAGCCTGCGGGGCAGGGTATGTATGTATATGTATATGTATATGTATATGTATATGTATATGTATATGTATATGTATATGTATGTGTGTGTGTGTGTGTGTGTGTGTATAAAAATAATTATTATTATTATTATGTGCCGGTCACCTTCCTCGCTGCTTTCCTTGTTCCGTGGCTCGTCCGGGCCCAGCCCAAAGAGATCTGCCTCGTTCTTCGGCCTGAAGGAGGGGAGGGCGGGCGGGGGGAGCTGGGGGGGCCCTTCATGGCCGTCCGAGGCGTCCGAGAGGTCCGAGAGCACGGGGAACTCGTCCTGGAGGGAGGAGACAGAAAGTGGAGGGAGGAGACAGGAAGTGGTGGCCCCAGGGATCCACACCAGAGGGGGGCTGCCCCCAAACCCACCCTTCCCCGACCCCGACTTACACCTCTGGCCTTCCCGCCGCCGGCCGACGTGTCGCTCTCGAAGTCAGGGTCATCCATGACGAAGGAGAGCATCTGCGCCGCCACCGGGCCTTCGGCCTCGCTCTCCGACTCCTCGCCCTTCGCCCTTGGGTGCCGGGCGCCGGGTTCCCGTTGGGCATCCGGGGCGGGGGGCCCGGAAAGGTCCCCCGGGGTCGGTGCCGGTTTGGGGGACGACCTTAAAGGCGGGGAGGGGGGGCTGCGAGGGGGAACGGGAGCCGGGAGGAAGGTTGTATATTATCATGATAATAAGGGAAAACGTAACGGTGCCGATAATTACAAGAAGAACGACTGTTGGGCCATTCCATGAAAAATGAGCCTGATAAGAAAATAAATTATTTTTAAAATATACTTATTTTACCTAAACATATTAAAGTTCAATATTCCAAAGGGAAAAAAAAAAGAATTGGATTTTTTTTTCCCATGAGAAATTTTAACTTGAAGTTTCAGTATCACTTTTCTGATTGTGTACCTTAATTCTGTTCATTTAGGTTGGCATTACTTTTTAAAGATAAAAAAAATTGTGGTTGTCATTGTTGGTATATTATTAAAGTGAAGAACTACATTGGACTTGAAAATTTTTTAATAGGTAAGTTATTTCAATTTTATTTTTACTATTGAATGGGGTGCTGTTTCAGTGTCCCACCTGTGACAGCATTTTGTTCCTCAATTTTGTATCGTTAAATTTCTTAAACTTAATTTCTGATTGCATAGTTGTAACCAATAAACATGGATTTAAACAGATATGCTGAGTTTATCATTGATTCACCTCCCAACTCACAGAGTTTTTCCATAAATCAAACTGATCTCAAGCTCCGTGTCCTTTTTTTGTCCCACCCGTGACAATACTTTAACGTTTAATAAAATTGTCAAAAATATCAATAAAAATAATAAAAAATTAGTAAAATGTTCAGTATCTTATTAAGAACGTAGTTTGAATTTTGGTTGTTAATTTTTATGTATATTTACATTGTTACACATGTGTGCATACCAAAAAACATGGTCCAAGTGTCCCACCCGTGACAATGGAATGGCCCAAATGTACATTATGTGTGTGTGTGTGTATGATTATAAATTCATTTATAAACATAAATATATATTTAAGTTACAATTGCAATCAAAATTAATCCACCCCCCGCCAATCGTTTATCGTTGCAATTATCATTGCCCTTACAATCATCGTCAGCATAATAATTCAATAGGTTTCTCAGAGTGGGGAGTTCCTGCCTCATGGAATGCAATAAAAAATAACGAAAAGCTAGGTTTCTCAGAGCGGGGAGCTCCTGCCTCATGCAACGCAATGAAGAAATTATTATTATTATTCCTACCATTTTTCCCCCTCCAGCTCTGGCGCGATATCTTCGTCCCCCAGGATGGCGAAGGTGGCCGGCCGGTCCGCGTCGTCCTCGCTCGAGGGCGCCCCGTCCTTGCCGGGGGGTGGCGCCGTACCTTCCGGCAAGCCGAGGGCTGGGCTCCTGGGAGCGTCGCGCTGGCTGCGGGGAGGAGCAGGGGGGTGAAGGGGGGTGTTCGGGCACCACCCTCCCTTCGCCCCCCTTTTATGGGGAGAAACCCCTCACCTGCTGCTTTCCGGGGGGCCCTTGTCTCTCGGCGGCGCTGGGTCCTCCAGGAACCCCCCCTCCAGGCCGTCGTCCGGGGCAAAGTCCTCGACTGTCGGTGGCAGCGGGGTGATGGGGTCTGCGCCGGGGGGGGGAGGATGCGGTGGTCAGAACCAGGGAGGTACCATTCACCCCCCCCCAAATGCAATGCAATTCAAAATAGCTTCAGGAGCTAGGTTTCTCAGAGAGGGGAGCGCTCGCCTCATTCAATGCCATGCAAGGCAGTCAAAAATACCTTCAGGAGCTAGGTTTCTCAGAGCGGCAAGCGGCCGCCTCGCACAATGCAATGCAAGACAGTCAAAAATAGCTTTAGAAGCTAGATTTCTCAGAGCGGGGAGCACCCGCCTCCTACAATGCAGTAAAAAACAGCTTCAGGAGCTAGGTTTCTCCGAGCGGGGAGCACTCGCCTCGTACAATGCAGTAAAAAACAGCTTCAGGAGCTAGGTTTCTCCGAGCGGGGAGCGCCCGCCTCGTACAATGCAGTAAAAAACAGCTTCAGGAGTTAGGTTTCTCCGAGCGGGGAGCGCTCGACTCGTACAATGCAATGCAGTAAAGGTGCTCACCCGGCGTGGGGGCAGGTCCCTCCGGTGCGGCCCCGAAGATCCGCGAGATGAAGCTGCGCCGGGGAGGCAGGGCGGCCGCTGGGACCTCGGGCGTGAGGGGATCAGCGGGCATTGGGGTGCCCGGGCTGTTTTCAGCGGGTGACTGGGGTCCCGGGGAGGGGCTCTGCCCGTTGGGGGCCGGAGACGCGCCCCCCCGGCCACGGGCTTCCATGGCTTCCAGGAAGCTGTGCGGAGAGAGAGTGAGAGAGAAAAGGGGGGGAATCAGTGCGTTTGGGGGGGCATGGCGCGGGGTCAGACTGGATGACCCGAGGGGTTTCCATTTGGACGTACATCTCATAGTTCTGGTCCTCCGTCTCCTGCTGCACCGACAGCTCCTCCAGGGTGGCATCAATGTCCAACTGGTTGGTCTCGAGCTGCCGCAGGAGCGTCTCTCTCTGGGGGGAAAAAGAGAAATAATAATAATAATAAATAATAATAATATATTTTATTGTCATTGTCCCCTTCGGGGACAACGAAATTACTTGGCTGCTCCATCCCTTGCAGAAAAGGCCCACGGGTCATCCAGTCTGACCCCGCGCCGCGCTGCGGTTTCAAGTCAAGCGGGCCAAAAAAGGGCCAGAGTTGGATTCTCATTCGGGGCCGTTTACCTGCAGCTGTAAGAAGGGAATGTTGAAGAACTTGTGCAGGTACTTGAGGCCGAAGCTGTTCTTCATGGAGGACTCGGCGTAGCGCACGTAGGAGGCGCCGGGAGGCCTGCTCGGCGTCCCGGGAGAGGTAAGATTAAATAAATAAAATTTAAAAAATGAAATGAAGTGAAACACTGTTATAAATAGCTGTAGGAGCCATGTTTCTCGGAGCGGGGAGCGCCCGCCTCGTTCAATGCAATGCAATGCCATAATGAGAAATAGCTTCAGGAGTTAGGTTTCTCAGAGCGGGGAGCTCCTGCCTCCTGCAGTGCCATGCAATGCAATGCAATAATAATAAATAGCTTCAATGCAAAGCAATAATAAGAAATAGCTTCAGGAGTTAGGTTTCTCAGAGCGGGGAGTCCCTGCAATGCAATTTAAAAAAATATCTTGAGGAGCTAGGTTTCTCAGAGCGGGGAGCTCCAGCCTCCTGCAATGTAATAAAAAATAGCTTCTGGAGCAAGGTTTCTCGGAGCGGGGAGCTCACCTGTCGATTTTGCGGATTAGGTCCCTGACGTCGTCGGGCAGGATGACCCGGTGCTCTCCCATGTCTCGGTGGTTGCCCAGCACGCAGACGGGGACGTGGTTGGGCACCTTGGGCAACTCGCGGAGGACGTAGTCGAAAGTCCTGCGGGGAAAAGGGGCGGGTCATTCCCCGGGTGGCGGGGGTGGGGGGGTAACGGCCAGCACCCCGGGGTGGGGGAGCACCTCACCACTGCTTGGTGATGTCAAACATCATGACCACGCCGTTGCAGTTCTTGTAGACATCCAGGAATTCGGCGTCGAGGGCCATCACTGCCTCGGCCTCAGGTTCGAGAAAAGAAAAAGAGAGGGAGAGGTAGACTGGCTCTGGAGGGGGAGGCTCTCCGTGGAGGAAAGGAGGTTCGCATGCCGCTGCCGCTCACCTCCTGGGGGTCGTTCTCCAGCTTGAGCCCATCGCCGCGCCTCTTGCACTTGCCTGCGACGCCAAACATAGAAAAAAGATTTTATATCAAAATAAAAAATGCTTTTCTATAAAAAAAAGAAATAGAAATATAAAATAAGAAATAAGCAGAAGTATAAAATAAGAAATAGAAATTAAAATAGAATAGAATAGAATATAAGAATATATTTTATCCTATATAATAAAGTGCCTGTGTCCCTGCGTCCAGCTTTCTGTGTGTCACGGAAGTGCGGGACTGCGCATGTCACACAGGGACGCAGGGATTGGTCAGCTCTACTGTTCCCCCCCCCAACAGGGACGCAGGCATTGGAGCGGCCGGAGAGGGGGGCGTGTCCGGAAGTCAGTGGCAGCGCACGCGCGGTGTCAATTGGGGCAGCGCCGCCGCCTTGCACGGAGCCTCCTCCACCCCCTCCGGCCGCCCTGAGGTTTCTGCTGGGCGGGGGGCGTCGTCGGGGCCGGAGAGCGGGGGGGAAGCGGCGCGAAGCGGCGCTCCCGCCTGTACTGCCTGGAAAGCGCGGGGGAAGCGGCGCAAAGCGCCACTCCCGCCGCCGGCCGCCTCCGCGCCTCGGCTCCCGCCACCGCCGCTGGCTGCCTCCGCACACTCCCTCGCCAACGCTGCTGCTGCTGCTGCTTCCCTCCCTGGCAAGGAGAAGGCGGAGGAGGTTGCCGGGGGGCGGCGTCAGGGCCGGAGAGCTTTCTAGCGCCCGTTTTCGTAACGGGCTTAATTTACTAGTATTCTATAAGAATATAAGAAAGAAGAAAGAAATAGAAGTAAAAAAGAAGAAATAGGGAAAAGAAATAGAAATATAAAATAAACAGAAGCATAAAAGAAATATAATAATAACAAATAATGTTTTTATATAATATAAATATGATTTTATAGAAAAATATAAAATTTAAAAATAAAAAATAAAAAAATGATTTTATAGAAAAATATAAAACAAAAATAAAAAATGATTTTCTATAAAAATGAGAAATAGAAATATAAAATAAGAAATAAGTAGAAGTATAAAATAAGGAATAGAAATTAAAATAGAATAGAATAGAATATATTTTATATTCTATAAGAATATAAGAAATAAGAAAGAAATAGAAGTAAAAAAGAAGAAATAGGGAAAAGAAATAGAAATATAAAATAAACAGAAGCATAAAAGAAATATAATAATAACAACAAATAATGTTTTATATAATATATAATCAAAAAATGATTTTATAGAAAACATAAAAATAATGATTTTATATAAAAATAGAAAATATAAAAATAAAAAGGGGCTCACCTTTGTCGACGACGTCCCACACCTCGACTTTCACAATGTCGTCGGTGGCTAGGGAAAGGGGAAAAGAAGCGGGGGGGGGGGGGTCAGGGATCAGGATTCGAACACAAGACCCGGACCACCAAAACACACACACCCGCGACTCACTCTTGTAGTTCCAGTGGATGCTGGTGACCTGGATTTCCTGTGTGGGGACGTAGGCGTCGAGAAACGCCTTGCCCTGAAGCCGGTGCCACAGGGTGGTCTTGCCCGTGTTGCGGTCGCCCCGGATGACGATTTTCACTAAGAATAAAAAGAAATAGAAAAGAAGAAATAGAATAAGAAGAAATATAAATATAAAATAAGAATATGTACACATATGTATATTGTGTTAGTTTATATATATAAATATATAAATATGTGTGTGTGTGTATATATATATATTCTCACACACGTGTTTTTTATATGTATATACTTATGCTTCATTGACTACGCAAAAGCTTTTGATTGTGTCGACCACAGCAAACTATGGCAAGTTCTTAAAGAAATGGGAGTGCCTGATCACCTCATCCGTCTCCTGATAAATCTCTATGTGGGAGAAGAAGCTACAGTTAGAACTGGATATGGAACAACTGATTGGTTCAAAATTGGGAAAGGAGTACGACAAGGCTGTACATTGTCTCCCTGCTTATTTAACTTATATGCAGAATTCATCATGCGAAAGGCTGGACTGGATGAATCCCAAACCGGAATTAAGATTGCTGGAAGAAATATCAACGACCTCAGATATGCAGATGACACAACCTTGATGGCAGAAAGTGAGGAGGAATTAAAGAACCTTTTAATGAGGGTGAAAGAGGAGAGCGCAAAATATGGTCTGAAGCTCAACATCAAAAAAACGAAGATCATGGCCACTGGTCCCATCACCTCCTGGCAAATAGAAGGGGAAGAAATGGAGGCAGGGAGAGATTTGACTTTCTTGGGCTCCATGATCACTGCAGATGGTGAGAGCAGTCATGAAATTAGAAGACGCCTGCTTCTTGGGAGAAAAGCCATGACAAACCTAGACAGCATCTTCAAAACCAGAGACATCACCTTGCCAACAAAGGTCCGTCTAGTTCAAGCTATGGTCTTCCCAGTAGTGATGTATGGAAATGAGAGCTGGACCATCAAGAAGGCTGATCGTCGAAGAATGGATGCTTTTGAATTATGGTGCTGGAGGAGACTCTTGAGAGTCCCATGGACTGCAAGAAGATCAGTCCTATCCATTCTTAAAGAAATCAGCCCTGAGTGCTCACTGGAAGGACAGGTCCTGAAGTTGAGGCTCGAGTACTTTGGCCACCTCATGACAAGAGAAGACTCCCAGGAAAAGACCCTGATGTTGGGAAAGATGGAGGGCGCAAGGAGAAGGGGACGGCAGAGGATGAGATGGTTGGACAGTGTTCTCGAAGCCACCAACATGAGTCTGACCAAACTGCGGGAGGCAGTGGAAGATAGGAGGGCCTGGCATGTTCTGGTCCATGGGGTCACGAAGAGGCAGACACGACTAAACAACTAAACAACAACAACAACAGGCAGATACTGTAGGTAGGTAGATAGATAGATAGTTAGATAGATAGTTAGATAGATAGATAGATAGATAGATAGAAGCAGTGGAAGATAGGAGGGCCTGGCGTGCTCTGGTCCATGGGGTCACGAAGAGGCAGACACGACTAAACAACTAAACAACAACAACAACAGGCAGATACTGTAGGTAGATAGATAGTTAGATAGATAGTTAGATAGATAGATAGATAGATAGATAGATAGAAGCAGTGGAAGATAGGAGGGCCTGGCGTGCTCTGGTCCATGGGGTCACGAAGAATCAGACACGACTAAACTACTAAACAACAACAACAAATATACTGTGTATACACACACACACACACAGTATATACATTCAGACACACATATGTATATGTGTGTGAGTGTTTGTGTTGTGTGTGTGTGTGTGTGTGGAGGTGCAATAATAATACTAATGATTGTTTGGTATTGCAGGGCCAGGAGGATGAGGACGAACGCCTTGTAATAAATACAATTTGAACAAATCAATACTAATGGATGGCTTGTAATAATTAACAATATTAACAATAATATCAATAACCAGAGCACTTTTTATGTTTTTTTTAATAATGTTTGATGTGTTAGCCGCCCTGAGTCCGGTCTTGGCCAGGGAGGGTGGGGTATAAATAAATAATAATTATTATTATTATTATTATTTACAGGTGTGTAGCCGTGTTGTTCTGCCATAGTTGAAACAAAATAATAGTAATAATCAAAATCCTTCCAGTAGCACCTTAGAGACCAACTAAGCACACATATTATAAATTTATAAATATAATAATTATATTTATATTACTTATATTATTTATAGTTACAGGTAGGTAGCTGTGTCAGTCTGCCGTAGGAGAAAGAAAATAAAAAATAAATAATATGCATATGAAAGCTCATACCAATAACAAACCTAGCTGGTCTCTAAGGTGCTACTGGAAGGATTTTTTAAAAAAAATTTATATTAATATTATGACTTCTGTTGGAAGAAGAGGAAAGAATCGTGATGTCAGCAATAATTCGTCCAGGTGGTTCACGTCTTTAATTATTAATTAACATCATGAATATTAATTAAGCAAGCATGACTCTCGTGAATATTCAGAGTCAGCCCTCGCTGGCCCCACTTACTGTTATACTGGACGCCCTTGGCGAAGCGCCTCTGCAGCGCCTGGTTCATGGACTGCAAGCCCGCCGGGATGGGCTTCTCCCGAGCGGGGCCTTGCTCCGAGCCCACCAGCTTCTTGAGCGCCGAGAACATCTCGGCCGGGAGGAGCCGGCGCCCAGGCCGGCCCAGCGGAGGAGCGGACGAGCGGCGAGGCGGCCCCTCACGACCAGGCCGCCGCCATCTTTCCCTTCCTTCCTCCTCTTCTTCGCTAAGCAACCGGGCAACGGAAGCGAGAGCTAGACTACTTCCGGCGGCGGACGGCAGCCGCCGAGGGACAAAGTTCCCACGCGGCAGGGTGATTTCAGCCAATGAAGTGCTCACGACGGGAAACGCGGTGACGTTGGAAGCCCGGGAGCTGGCTACGGTGGCCGGAGAGGGACAGGATTGGCAAGCGAGGCTACCGCGCCGGAAGCGGAGGCCTCGTCGCTAGGCAACGCGGCTCGCGTTGGATTGATATAACGACGCTGTTCCATTCTAATAGAAATGATAAAGTTATATAGACATTTTCTTCATGTAGTAAGTAAGATAAATAATATATGCATACCAATCAATTGATATGCGTGTGTGTGTGTGTGTGTGTGTGTGTGTGTGTAGGAATTAAATCAGGGCTAGGCAAACTCCGACCCTCCAGAAGTTTGGGACTACAATTCCCATGATCCCTGACCGCTGGTCCTTTGAGCTAGGAATGATGGGAATTGTAGTCCGAAACGTCTGAAGGGTCGGAGTTTGCCTAAGCCTGACTTGAAAGCGCTACCGGAGAGAAAGTGATGCTAATTTCTCTCTCCTCCGGCCGGGGAGGGCGAGGTACAAATAAAATTATTATTATTATTATTATTATTATTATTATTATTATTATTATTATTATTATTATTTCGCTACGGCGAGTAGGCCTCGTTGACCTCCCGTCGCTAGGCAACTGCGGCTGCCATCTTGTTTGCGCCTCCGTCGCTAGGCAACCGCGGGGCAGGCGGCCATCTAAGCAATCCGCAATTTAAAAAAACCAAAAAAATTGAAATGCATCGCTCTTTCTTTAGAGGTGCCGGGAAAGGGAAGAGAAATAATAATAATAATATAAATAATAATAATAATAATTATATATAATAATATAATAATATATATAATAATAATATAATAATAATATTAATAATAATAATATTAATAGGCAGGAGCCCGAGGAGGGCGGAGGGAAGTTGTCGACGACAAGCGGCAGGGGAGAAGTGGCCGCGAGGGTCAATTTTCACATACCCCAGCCTCATTTCCAAACGCCTAATTCTTTAAATAAGAATTTCCCAAACGCCTGATTCTTTATTGTTATTGAATAATCTTTATTATTGTTTCACACACCGCATGAATTGTTATTTAATATTAATAATATTTTGATGATTAATAATGAATTAATTTCCGTTGATATTAGTAATATTTGGCCTTCTTTCACTTTTTGGAGGCTCCCCTCTGCTTCTTCTTGACCACCTTGGTCTTGTCCTCGATGAGCTTCATGCCCTGCCTCTTGATCTCCTCGCGCCCGGGGATGTAGGTGTGGTCGATGTCGGCAAAGTTGAAGGCCTCTGTGGGGCGAGAGCGGGGGGTGGTATGGATGACCGTATGGGATCCCACCCCACAATCCCACCATCTGCCCTTTCTCTCCCCTTGGCAGGGATGGATGAAGGCTTGGGAACCCATCTCCCCCCATCCAATCCGGATCCTGCCAGTCCGGCTGGGAGTTGTAGCGCCGCCGTGCCCAGTGGGGGCCAATCCGTACCTCGGACGTCCTCGTCATCCTCGAAAGTGATCCTCAGGTTCTGGGCTTCCTCCCGGGTGCTTTCTTCCAGGACGTTCCTCACCTGGACAAAGGTCTGTGGAGGGTGACTTAATTATTAGTCCGTTATTAGTTAATTATATAAGTTCATCATCATCCTTTATTCGACCGTCAGTCAGAAAAAGATACATTTATCCATACAAAGTTAAAACATCTGAGAGGGTTTTTAAAACATAACCAACCCTAAAATGGGCTAGACAGATAGCCCCAGGTCAATACCACCCAGAGTGGCTGAGGAAACTCGGCCAGATGGGCAGGGTAAAAATAATAAATTATTATTATTATAAATTATTATTATATAATACATTCAATTTTACTGGGACAATCGGAAGAACGGCAAATTAAATGGCTCCTGTCAGACTCAAATTCAAAGGTGGCAAGATTTTGCGCCAACGCTATTAGAATCCGGAATGCCTACACAGGAGATACTCAAAATAACTCCTGATCTGAGCTAGACTGATTTCATTTTAATTTATAGTGAATAGTAAATAATTAATATAATCTAAGGATCAAAGGATGCTTGATCCCTTTTTAGATAAGTCATTTTAATTATTTTAGATAAGTTATACTAGTTTATACCTAAATATAAATATTGAGGATGTAATGAATTTTACTATGCTGGTCGGTGACCGTAATCCTATATAATAATATCCCTGTGTCTGTGCGTACGTTCTGTGTGTCAGTGGAAATTTTCCACTGCGCATGTCGCAGACGGACGCAGGGATTGGACGACGGGAGAGGGGGGCGTGTCTGAGAGGCAGCGGCGGCGCACGCGCGTCGTCAGTTGGGGCAGCGCCGCCGCCTCGCACGGAGCTCGCGCCGCTCTCCTCTCCTCAGGGCATCGGCGGGGGCTCCGTCCTGTGGAAGTTGCGCGCTCTCTGCCTAGCGCCGTGGGGCGAGGCGGCGAGGGGCTGCGCGAGCCCGGCGGCCGCCAGGAGCTTCAAAGGCCACGCGCTACAGGAGAGCTTTCCCGCCGCGGAATGGCCGCCCACTTGCCCGCGCGAGGGCGGACGGGGGGAGAGGGGGCGTGGGTATCTAGCGCCCGTTATGAACAGGCTAAATTCACTAGTAAAGAATACTTACTTACTTCAATTTTAGTCTCGCGACTCTTGAAAGCTTAAAAAAGAAATTTGGCCACCAAGGAGGCTGTATTTCTAGTAGCATTATTCAGCAAGTATAAAACCTGGTTTTCTCTGGATAAGAAGCTAAATTGGACTAAAAGTGGAGCTATAAGATTTTGCCTAAGCTCTCTATAAGAAGGGCAAGTTAGGAGAATATGCCCATGGCACAATTACATGTTCTCTGGGCATATGGTACTCCCCTGTACCTTCCCCACAATACCGCAGAATCAAGTCCACATAGTGGACTTCCGCAAGGTAGGGGGCTGATATGGTCTGGTGGATCTGGTCCCCTAGGAACATCCCTGGGCTATATCTTCTTGCCTAGCAATACCCTGTTTCTCCTAAAATAAGCCGTAGCAGGATTTCGACACATTTGCGAAATATAAGCCATACCCTGAAAATAAGACATAGGGATGTGGCGCCTCTCCCTTAAGACCAGGCACCCCAAAACTGCAGCCCTCCAGATGTTTTGGCCTACAACTCCCATGATCCCTAGCTAACAGGACCAGTGGTCAGGGATGATGGGAACTGTAGTCCCAAATGGTAGGTGTTTGGGGACTACAACTCCCATGATCCCTAGCTAACAGGACCAGTGGTCAGGGATGATGGGAATTGTAGTCCAAAATATCTGGAGGGCCGAAGTTTGGGGATGCCTGCTTAAGACGGCCTGGATAGGCGTGGCTATGCTGCGTACCGACGCGGAGCAGTTAAAATAAGACACCCCCCGAAAATAAGCCATACTGTGTTTTTTTGAGGGGGGGAAATATATGACGGTGTCTTATTTTAGGAGAAACACGGTATCGCTCAGTCTCCGGGAAATCACAGCTCTGGCTTGAATGTGCGTCATAGACTCGAAGTAGAGGTGTGACAATCCGCAGGATTGAACCTCATTAGTGACTTCCCTTTCCCACGATGATTGAAAATAATCCCTCAATATCAAGGGGGTGATGCCCACTGGTTTAAAGCAAAGCTTGAGCCCTATGCGGCCTAGGACCCTCGTACCTACGGGACCGCCTCTCCCGGTATGCCACGCAAAGGACCTTAAGGTCCACAAATAACAACTTTTTGGTGGTCCCGAGCCACAAGGCTGTTAGATTGGTGTCAACTAGGGCCAGGGCCTTTTCAGTACTGGCCCCAACTTGGTGGAACGCTCTGTCACAAGAGTCCAGGGCCCTGCGGGATTGGACATCTTTCCGCAGGGCCTGCAAGACAGAGCTGTTCCGCCTGGCCTTCGGGTTGGACTCCCCTTGGTTTTGAGTTTGGGCGATAAATGTAGTGGCATTGTAAATTTTAAATTGTCTTTTTAACCTGTATTTTAATTAACGGGTTTTTTTAATACTTTATTGTAATTTTACTGGTTTCGGCTGGGAAGGGCGGGGTATAAATAAAATTTATTATTATTATTATAGCCAAAGCTTCGTCTTCAGGGCCACATACCGTAGGGCTTGCCAGCCAACCTCTAGTCTCAGAGCCGCACCCGCTACAGAAGGATTTATATAAGTTACTAGTTGAAGTTAGCCCGTTGACTAATGGGCTCTAGAGGAAGAGGAGGCAGGAGGCGGCAGAGCGGCTCGCGGGGCCCCGGCGCGCCCTGCTCCCGGCCCCCGCTTCGAGCACGCTCCGGCCGCTCCCGCCTCGCCGCCCCTCCGAGCGGCTCGCGGGGCCCCGGCGCGCCCTGCTCCCCCCGCTTGGAGCGCGTTCCGCGGCGCCCACCAGCGCCCACCTCGCCGCCCCTCCGCAGGAGCAGCAGCGCCAGGGCGAGCTGGTTGGCTTCCCCCGCGCTTTGGCTGGCGCTGCTGCGGGGAGGAGGAGGGCGATCGGCGGCGGCGGCCGGATCCGAGCCGCGGCGGCGGCCGGCGGCGGCAGCGCGCTCAGCTCCATGCGAGGCGGCGGCAGTGAGGCAACTGACGACGCGCATGCGCCGCCGCCGCCTCTCGGACACGCCCCCCTCTCCAATCCCTGCTCCAATCCCAGCGTCCGTCTGGGACATGCGCAGTGGAAAATTTCCACTGACACACACCCGCGGACGTGGGGACATTAGGGAATTATTATATAGGATACAAGTGGACGTTCAGCCCGTTAAATTAACGGGCGCTAGAACATATGTGGTGAAACATTTGTAAAAGCAGACTCCCCCCACCCATGAAGGCACCCACAAAATCCCCCCACCCACCCATGAAGGCACCCACAAATGCCGTTGGCAAGGCCCAGCTGTCTGTCTCTCACACCCCCTCCCAGAGCATCTCTCCCTCACGCGTAGGCCCCTTTGAGGGCCTTTCAGGTGCAGCAGCGAAGGTGAGGGGGCGGGGCGGCGGCAGCGGCGGCCGAGAGCGGAGCGGGACCCGCCGGCCCGCTAAGGAGACCCACGCGCCTAGCGTTGGTGGCCGGACCCGGGGCGGTGGTGGCGGCTGCGGCGGCTGGGGGGGCTTCGCCGTCGAGCGCCAGCGTCGGCGGGAGGCTCCGCTTCGCCGACGGAAAAACGGGCGCTCACAGGGCGCGCGAGAGGCCTCAGAGGTGTGCGGGTGAACGGGCGCTCGCTGAGGAGAGCTCGCTGAGGAGAGCGGGTGGGGAGGTGAGGTGTGCGGGTGGGGAGGTAAAGGGAAACAGTGGCGGAAAAGGCGAACGACGGCGGCAAGCTACTGTCAGGCAGCGGCAAAACGGTCGCTCGCAGAATGACCGTTAAAGCCAGACAGCGTAAGAAAGGGCTCGGAGCTGCGGGGGTGGGGAGGTAGAGGCGAAGCGGGATTGGAGAGAGACACCGTGGTTTAAGTAACCGCCATCGCCTATTGGTCTCTACGCTCCAATCCCTGCGTCCCTGTGGGACATGCGCAGTGGCAAAATTCCACTGACACACGGACTGGACGCAGGTACACAGGGACTTTATTATCCTACTAGTAAATTAAGCCCGTTGAAAAACGGGCGCTAGAGGGGTGGCCCCCCCCGGCGGCGGCGGCTGCTGCCCCCCGAGATGCCGCCTCAGGCACAGCCGCGGATCCCGCGTCGGCCTGCTTGGCCCGGGATCCACCCGGGCGCTCCTCCTCCATCCCTCCGGCCGGGCGAGATTCGGCTCCGGGGGGCTGGCGGCGGCCGGATCCGAGCCGCGGAGGCGGCCGGCGGCGGCGGGAGCACCTGCGGCGCTTCCCCCGCGCTTTGTCTGGCGCTGCTGCGGGGAGGAGGAGGGCGATCGGCGGCGGCGGCCGGATCCGAGCCGCGGAGGCGGCCGGATCCGAGCCACGGAGGCGGCCGGTGGCGGCGGGAGCACCTGCGGCGCTTCCCCCGCGCTTTGGCTGGCGCTGCTGCTGCTGCCGAGGCGGGCGCCGCCGGGCGCCGCTAGCAAGAAGCGAGGGATGAGGCTCCGTGCAAGGCGGCGGCGCTGCCTCAACTGACACCGCGCGTGCGCCGCCGCTGACTTCCGGCCTGCGTCCCTGTTGGGGGGGGGGAACAGTAGAGCTGTCCAATCCCTGCGTCCCCGTGTGACATGCGCAGAACGCACTTCCGTGACACACGGAAAAGCAGGGACACTTGCTCTTTATTATATAGGATGTAATAAAGTGACTGTGTCCCTGCGTCCAACTTTCCGTGTGTCACGGAAGTGCGCTACTGCGCATGGCACACACGGACGCAGGGATTGGAAGCGTAGAGGCGATGGGGGTACGCCTCTTCCTGCCCACCCCAGCCGTTGCCGCCTACCATCCAGGGCAAAGCGCGGGGGAAGCAGCGCGAAGCGCCGCTCCCTCCGCCGCCTTTACTGGAGGCTCCCACCGCCGCCCGTTTTCGAGCAGAGCCTCCCGCTGCAGCCGCCTACCATCCTCGGCAAAGCGGCTCCCGCCACTCTGCCTGCCGCTCCTGCTGCTGCTGTACCTCTTCGTGGCCAGCGACGCCGACGAGCCGCCTTTGAAAGAGGCCGCAGGGGAAAGCCGGCCACCGTGCCCCTCCTCCTCCAGGTCCGGCGGGGACTTCGCTCCGGGGCGCTTCCAACCCGTCCAGACTGCGGAGCGAGAGGAGGTTTTTTATAGGTTCCTATCAGCCTTCAGCCTATGGGTATTCCTGGATTAATATCAAGCGACTCTGCGTCTGACGCTACGGTTCCCAGCGTTGCCTGGGGGATTTGGGTATTATTCTTATCGTTACCCCTGGTGCCACCATCCCCGTCGCCTTCAGGCGGAACGATATGATCCTTAAAAACCTCCGCCCGGCGCTCTCCGGACCCGGCGCTATGGTTCCCGCACCTCATCTGACTCCTCCTGGCTGAAGTCCAAACGCAGCGGCTGCGCCGCAACCTTCAGGAGGTGTAACAGCCGACCCTCGCAAAACTGCAGCTTCTGGAAGACGTCCCAGGCCTCGCCGCGGAATTCGTCCTGGAGGGGAGAGCGGGGGAGGGAACTTGGGAACTCCTCGCAATGGGAAATGCAGTTCTGGATCTGAGACTGTTTCAAAAAAGATCTTTGGGGTTCCACATGGGAACTACCTCCTGCGTCAGAGGGAGGCAAATGTTTGGAGAGCCACGGTTCTCTAAACTCCCCGCAGCATGAAATGTAGCAGCATATTTGGAGATTCGGGGTTGGTTTGATTGATTGATGGACTGAACTCCCCTCGGCATGAAAGGTAGATGGAGAGAACAAGGAATCGTGACGACTCCCAGTGCCCATAGCAAGGCAATTCCTGTTTGTGACTTGGGAACTAAAGTTGGCCAGGGTGCAGAGACAGCTACAGTTCCCAGAGTTGCCTGCTGCAAGGGATCAGCTCAGCACCCTGTGCAAACTACATTTCCCTGAAGGCATGCTGGTGGCATTTCAAAGGCCTCGCACCACGGGAACTATAGTATGGCTCAGGTGTGGAGCATTGCGAAGTACGGTTCCCTGTCAAGAGGAACTCGCAGTTAAACAGAACTGTAGCAAGGCGAGTGGCTACGCATAAACTACAGTTCCCAAGACCCAACAGCAAAGATGACTTTGGGAACTGTAGTTCGTCGTGCTGTGGTTCCCTACCTGCCCGGCCACTTGGACGCCGCACAAACGCAAGGCCAGGTTGTTGACTCCGTTCATGAAATGAAGCAGCAGCTCCTGGTGCTGGGAAACCTGGCGCTGCGCCTTAGCCAGGCGCCGGCTCTCGTCTTCCAGGGCTGCGCCCAGCTCCTCGGCCAGCTTCTGCGAGCTGCGCGGGAAAGGAAAGGCGCCCGTTTTTTTGGGAGGGGACCTTTGGAACTCCCTGCACCATGATCTCGTCAAAGCTATTCGAATTCGAACCAGTTACCTGAGGGCGCCGGGCGCCGGGTGGAATTTTAACTCCGCCCGCTGCAGCTCCAGCTCTCTCAAGCGGGACTTCAGTTCCCGCCGGCGTCTTTCGCTTTCGGCGATCTGCTGCTGCAGATCCTCCTCGGACTTCTTCTGCGCCAGGAAGCGCCCGGCGATATCCTGCGGGGAAGAAATCAGTGCCATAAATGATGATTGATTGACGGGTTGATGGCACCGAAGCCTTTAGTATTATTATTTGCTACCAATTATTAGGGTGGTTTTTTTCTATTTATTAGACGGGCAACCAATCATTAGGACTTGATGGGATTTCTTTATTGGACTGCAAATCGAATCGTATGCATTGATGTATTTGTTTATTATTATTGATGTATTTGTTTATTATAATAAATAATAATGATATTTATTCTTATTTGTTATTATTTATTTATTTATTTATTAAATTCACAGCCAATTATTGGTATAGAGATTTCTTATTTTTTTAGATTTACAACCAATTATAGATCTTGCTGAGATTTCTTTCTGTCTTGGATTCACAACCAATTCTTGTTATGGATCCAATTTCTTTCTTTCTGGAATTTACAACCAATTATTGGTATGAATGAGATTTCTTTCTTTCTTAAATTTACAACTAATTATTGATATTGGTGAGATTTCTTTCCTTCTTCAATTTACAGCCAATTGTTGGTATTGATCCAATCTCTTTCTTTCCGAAATTCACAACCAGTTCTTAGAATCATAGAATCCTAGAGTTGGAAGAGACCCCAAGGGCCATCCAGTCCAACCCCCTGCCAAGCAGGAAACACCATCAAAGCATTCCTGACAGGTGGCTGTCAAGCCTCTGCTTAAAGACCTCCAAAGAAGGAGACTCCACCACACTCCTTGGCAGCAAATCCCACTGTCGAACAGCTCTTACTGTCAGGAAGTTCTTCCTAATGTTGAGGTGGAATCTTCTTTCTTGTAGTTTGAATCCATTGCTCCGTGTCCGCTTCTCTGGAGCAGCAGAAAACAACCTTTCTCCCTCCTCTATATGACATCCTTTGATATATTTGAACATGGCTATCCTATCACCCCTTGACCTTCTCTTCTCCAGGCTAAACATACCCAGCTCCCTAAGCCGTTCCTCATAAGGCATCGTTTCCAGGCCTTGGACCATTTTGGTTGCCCTCCTCTGGACACGGTCCAGCTTGTCCGTCTCCTTCTTGAACTGGGGTGCCCAGAACTGGACACAGTATTCCAGGTGAGGTCTGACCACCTGGTCTGACAGTGGTACTATTCCTTCACTTGATCTAGATGCTATACTCCTATTGATGCAGCACAGAATTGCATGGGCTTTTTGAGCTGCTGCATCACACTGTGGACTCATGTCAAGTTGGTGGTCTACCAAGACTCCTAGATCCTTTTCACATGTACTGCTCTCAAGCCAGGTGTCACCCATCCTGTATTTGTGCCTTTCATTTTTTTTGCCCAAGTGTAGTACTTTACATTTCTCCCTGTTAAAATTCATCCTGTTTGCCTTGGCCCAGTTCTCTAATCTGTTAATCACTTTAGGTGATCGATCGCCCCCAAAGCTTTCTCGCCCGGGTGCCTGGAACTACAATACCCAGAGGTGGGAGCACTGGACTGCGGCCTTGATCTTGTCCACTTCGGTGGTCACCAGGCCCTGGTACTCGATGTGAGCCTTGGAGGCTTCCAACCTGGTCCCTGGGAGGAGAGAGAGAGAGAGGAGGCGGCAGTGGGATGACCGGGCGCCTCACGCTATTACTCCCGGGCGGGAAGGGGGCCAAGCGGCCCTTGCTTACCTCTCATCCAATCGCGGCCCATCAGGCTGGGGAAGTCCATGTCCCGGCGGCCTTGCTGGTGGAGAGAGGGAGTGGCGTGCAGTGGTTAGAGCGGCAGGGGGAAGGGGGGTAGGCGCCGCACCGGGGTTCCCAGCTCAGGGGCTCACCAGGATCCGTCGGTGCCTCTCAGAGGCATCCTTGGTGCGAATCCTCTCAATCTGTTTCTTCTGGATGTTGAGCGAGTTGTCGCGGAACTTCTTCTCTGCCACCATCTCCGTCTCCATGTTGACCATGTCAGCCTGGGATCGATTAAAATATTATGGTTTAATAATAATAATAATAATAATAATAATAATAATAATAATAAATACCCCGCTCATCTGATAATAATAATAGTAATAAAATAACCCGCCCATCTGGTTAATTCTTGACGGTCGTTTGCGAAAGAATTCACTCTAACAAACGCGCAAATCTACAATTTGGGACTACAATTCCCATCATCCCTGACCGCTGGTCCTGTTAGCTAGGGATCATGGGAGTTGTAGTCCCCAAACATCTACCATTTGGTACTACAATTCCCATCATCCCTGACCACTGGTCCTGTTAGCTAGGGATCATGGGAGTTGTAGTCCCCAAACATCTACCATTTGGGACTACAATTTCCATCATCCCCGACCACTGGTCCTGTTAGCTAGGGATCATGGGAGTTGTAGGCCAAAACATCTGTAGGGCTGCAGTTTTGGGGTGCCTGGTCTTAAGGGAGAGGTGCCACATCCCTATGTCTTATTTTCAGGGTATGGCTTCTATTTCGCAAATGTGTCGAAATCCTGCGACGGCTTATTTGATGGCTACGTCTTATTTGAGGAGAAACAGGGCAATCGCCGAGCGATTTCCAAAATCAAGTTTCCAGATCGGAAAAAGATTCTAGACCTCATTGCTGAGCCTGGGATGTCATAACTCCCACCTCTTGCGGGGGCTCAATTCGTGCCAGCGCCTTCTGTCCAGAGTCTGGGGGTAACCTTTGACGCCCCCCTTTCCATGGAGGCGCAGGTTGCGGCCACAGCCAAGGTGGCCTTTTTCCATCTCCGCCGTATCAGGCAGTTGGCCCCCTACCTCTCTCGCCCTGATCTGGCCACAGTGATCCATTCGACAGTCCCCTCCAGACTAGATTATTGTCACTCGCTCTACGCGGGGCCCCGGAAACTCCAGCGGGTGCAGAATGCCGCGGCGAGGCTCTGCGCCGCGGGATCACATTCATCCAGTGCTCTACCAGCTGCACTGGCTCCCGGTGGAGTGCAGGATCAGGCTTAAGCTGTTGGTTTTGACCTTTAAAGCCCTACGCGACCTAGGACCCTCGTATCTAAGGGACCGCCTCTCCTGGTATGCCCCGGGTAGGACCTTGAGGTCCTCAAATAATAACATCTTGGAGATCCCGGGCCATAAGGATGTCAGGCTGGCAGGGCCTTCTCGGTTCTGGCCCCGACATGGTGGAACGGTCTGCCGCAAGAGACCAGGGCCCTGCGGGATTTGGCATCTTTCCGCAGGGCCTGCAAGACGGAGCTGTTTCGCCTGGCCTTTGGGCTGGTTGAAGTTTAATCCTGACGTTTTATGCCTTTGGGGTTTTTGTGGTGGGCTGCTTAAAATGAGGCAGCATTTTAAATTTTAATTGTATTTTAATCTGCATTTTAACCGATTGTCTTGTGTTTTGTTGTGGTTTCTATGATTGTTAGCCGCTCTGAGCCCGGTCTTGGCCGGGAAGGGCGGGGTATAAATAAAAGTTTATTATTATTATTATTATTATTATTATTATTATTATTATTATAGCGCAACCTTGAAGACCAGAAACATTATTATTAGTAGTAGTAGTAGTAGTAGTAGTATCTGATGAAGTGTGCATGCACGCAAAAGCTTATACCAAGAACAAACTTAGTTGGTCTCTAAGGTTGCTACTGGACAATTTTTACATATTTCGACTGTGTCAGACCAACACAGTACGTACCTGAATCTATTATTATTATTATTATTATTACTAGTAAATTAAGCCCGTTACAAAAACGGGCGCTAGAAAGCTCTGCGGCCCTGAAGCCGCCCCCCGGCCAGCAGAAACCTCAGGGCGGCCAGGCTGTGCTCCTCTTGGACGCCCGGTTCAGGAGGCCCCGCGGCCGGCGGGCGGGGAGCAGGAAGAGTGGACCGGCGCGGGGAGGAAGAGAGCGCCGCGCCCGAGAGGCCTCCGGCCCGGCTCCGCTTGGGGGCGACGGGGCCGAGGGAGCGCCCTTCCCCGCCAGGGCCTTCGGGAACTCGGCTGCCTTTGGTCCGCGCAGAGGCGGCCGGCCGCGGCTGCAACGCGCGACCTGGCCGGGCTCTCCTCGCCGCCGCCGCCGCCCCGCAACCTCCTCTGCCTTCTCCTTGCCAGGGAGGGAAGCAGCAGCAGCAGCAGCGTCGGCGAGTGAGCGAGGGAGTGTAAGGCGGCGGCGGGAGCCCCCCGGAATGGGAGGCTCCGCTGGAGGTGCGTGGCCGGTGGCGGCGCTTCGCACTGCTTCCCCCGCCGCGGCAAGGCCCCGGCGCCGCCGCCACGGCCTGGCCCGGGCTCCTCGTTCTCCTCGCCGCCGCTGCCTCCAGGCCGGGCCGGCCGTCCTCCGGCGGGGCTGTGAGGGAGGCGGGCGGGCGGCCGTCACTTCCTGTCCGCTGCCCAATCCCTGCGTCCGCGTGTGTCATGCGCAGTAGTGCACTTCCGTGACACACAGAAAATTGGTGGACGCAGGGACATAGCAAGATTATTATATAGGATTATTATTATTATTATTTGGAAGCTTTTAATGTTTAATAGACTATTGTATTTTAATATTTTGTTGGAAGCCGCCCAGAGTGGCTGGGGAAACCTAGCCAGATGGGCGGGGTATAAATAATAAATAATAATAATAATCCTATATAATTATTATTATTATTATAATTTTCCCTTTTACAATAATTATTATTATTATTGATAATAATTTGTTTTATTTTAAAATAATTTTTATTGATTTTACAATTTAATAAGCACATTACATCTCGGTTAAATTTTTCCATGCCTCCCCCCTCTCACCCTGGGAGGCTCGAATCCATCCCAGATGGATATAGGGAAAATGTAGAAGTATCTAAGTATGAACTTAGATATAATGAAGTGATTTATTTGATGAGGATTTAAAAGAGGAAGTATGAACCTGATAAGAGGATAGACTATGAAATCAATATCCCCACTGTTGATTTCATAGTCTATCCTCTTATCAGGTTCATACTTCCTCTTTTAAATCCTCATCAAATAAATCACTTCATTATATCTAAGTTCATACTTAGATACTTCTACATTTTCCCTATATTCATCTGCTTGGTTCCCCCCTACCTCCCCTTAGTCTCTGAGCATCTAGCCCTGTAATTTCCTTTACTTATTCATTTTTTCTTTAACCACAATTGATAATCCTTATAGATCACTCCAGTTCCACCCGTTCTCTTGCCCCACTGGGCCTTTTTCTTGCTCCACTCTCTGCAGCTCCACCTGCTTTGTCTTTCCAGTCTTCTTTCTTCTTTTTGGAATTTCCTTGCTTGTTTTCACCTTCTCCTTCGATAATAATAATTTGCAACCTCTCACCTGGGCCGCGTCCATGGCTTCCGTCATGTCGAGAGTCATAAGGCGCGCGCCTTGCAGCTCCACCTGGTAGTCGTCCACCCGCCTCTGCAGGTCGTCCAAGATGACAGGGAAGTGAGCCAATTCCTGGGGAGAAAGAAGCGACAGGAAATAATAATAATAATAATAATAATAATCCTATATAATAATCTCCAAGTGTCCCTGCGTCCAGTCCGTGTGTCAGTGGTTTTTTGCCACTGCGCATGTCCCACATGGACGCAGGGATTGGAGCGGATGGAGAGGGGGGGGCCGAGAGGGCGGCCGTGCGCAGGCGCGTCGTCAGTTGGGTCACTGCCGCCGCCTCGCATGGCCGCCCTCCCGGGCCGCTGAGGGGGCAACCGACCGCCGCTGCTCCTCAACTGGGCGAGGGGGAGACCCTCCGTGCCGCTCGCCTCCGGGCTCCCTCCGCCTGCCCCGCTTAGGAGGGAGGCTCGCAGAGACGCGCGACGGCCCAGCGGGGGCTGTGCGCCTTCATTCGGAAGAAGACCTGTGGCCGGTAGGAGCCCCCGCCGCCGCCTCCGCCGCCCCACAACCTCCTCGCCCCGGCCGCCGCTGCCGGCCGCCTCCGCACCTCGGGTCCCGCGCCAACAGCCGGGACCGAGCAGCCCGCGGCTGCCCCGGGGGCCCGACGCCGCCGACGCCACCCCGCAACCTCCTCGCCCCGGCCGCCGACGCCGGGCGCCTCCGCGCCTCGGGTCCCGGTCGCCGACGCTAGCGCCCGTTATTAACGGGCTGAATTCAACTAGTAATAATAATAATAATACATTTTATTTGTATCCTGCCTTCCCCTGCCAGAGCTGGGCCGAGAGCGGCTAACATAATATGAAACACAATATACGTAAAAACAATCAATTAAAATGCATCCCAAATAATAATAATAATAATAATAATAATAATAAAGCAATATACAGTCCCATTGAGAAACTGCTCTCCCTTATTTTTAAGTGTTTTGTATGGCTTTTACTGCTGTTACTCGTGTTGAGTACATTTTTGGTTGGGGAAACAATTGTTTAAATGAAAAATGATATTTTTTAAAAATTATTATTGTTTTATTTTTATTATTATTATTTAAATCCAATTTCGTTGTACTTGTACAATGACAATAAAGATATAAAGATATATAAAGATTAATTTCCATATTATTATTATTAATGAAGCATTATACAGTCCCATTGAGAAACTGGGTAGTTTCTCGATGGGACTGTATATTGCTTCATTAATAATAATAAAAAAATATGGAAATAAATAAATAAATAATGAAGCAATATACAGTCCCATTGAGTGGGGGGGGGGAGGAAGCCCTCACGTCTCTCAGCACGTCCAGCATCTTCCGGTACAGCATGTGGGCGTTCTCAGCTGTCGCGATTAGCACCCGGGTCTTCTCCACGCTATTCTCCAGCCGGCGGATCTCCTGCAAGCGGGGGGGGGGGGCTGAGCCGTTAATCCGGGGAACTTCCTGCTGCATGAAGGCAGGGCTGGCAGCATTTGGGCGGGGGGAGAGATTTAAAAATCCCTCAATGTGTCCAGATGGACGGCTAGGCCAATCACTCAAACATTTAATAATAATAATAATAATAATAATAATAATAATAATAATAATAATAGAATCTGGGGTTCCCACAGGGTTTCTCCCTGACTCGGTGCAGCGCTCCTCTCACCCTCAACTGGGCTTGAGCCTCAGGCCCGGGCGTCTCAATGGCGATGAGTCCCTGCAAGATGAGCTGTAGCTCCTCAAGGTGCATGCCGCGCCGCTTGACCTCGTAGAGCAGGGCGTTGTGTGTGTTCATGCGGCCGAAAACGTAGCTGCTCAGTGTGGCTCGTGCTTGCTGTCCGGGGGGGGGATGGAGAGACGCTTTATTGATCGGCGAGCCGATCGATCGGTCACCCATCCCTCCCTCCAATAACTGATCGCCGCGGCCTCACCTCCACCGTGTATTCTGCCAGAGCCACCTTCTCCCTCTTGCGGTCGCGGCAGGCCCGGGTGATGGTGGCGTGATCATACTGCAGGGAGAAGAAAAGGGCCGGAGGGTCAGGATGGATGACCTGGGCTCCCTTTTACAACAATCCCGGTTTGCTAGTCCGCCTTTGCGTGGAGCTGTCTCTGGGATGTCTCCAGAGATCAACATCCCTCCCTCCCTTCCTGAATTCCTTCCTTCCTTCCTTCCTTCCTTCCTTCCTTCCTTCCTTCCTTCCTTCCTTCCTTTCCTCCTTAATTTTCTTTCTTTCTTTCTTTTCTTTCTTTCTTCCTTAATTCCGTAATTGTTTCTTCCTTTCCATAATTCCTTCCTTCCCTCCTTCCTAAATCCTTCCTTCCTTCATTCCTTACTTTCCTCCTTAATTTTCTTTCTTTCTTTCTTTCTTTCTTTCTTTCTTTCTTTCTTTCTTTCTTTCTTCCTTCCTTCCTTCCTTCCTTCCTTCCTTCCTTCCTTCCTTAATTCCGTAATTGTTTCTTTCGTTCCGTAATTCCTTCCTTCCCTCCTTCCTAAATCTTTCCTTCTTTCCTTCCTTCCTTAATTCTTTCCTTCCTCCCTTCTCCCTTCCTTCCTTCCTTCTTCCTTGCTTAATTCCTTCATTAATTCTTTCTTTCTTTCCTTCCTTAATTCCTTCCTTCCCTCCTTCCTAAATCCTTCCTTCCTTCCTTCCTTCCTTCCTTCCTTCCTTCCTTCCTTCCTTAATTCTCTTTCCCTTTCCTTCCTTTCCTCCTTCCTTAATTCTTTCCTTCCTTCCTTTCCTCCTTAATTCTTAATTCCTTAACTCTTTGTTTCCTTCCTTCCTTCCTTCCTTCCTTCCTTCCTTCCTTCCTTCCCTCCTTCCTTCCTTCTTCCCTCCCTCCCTCCCTCCTCTTGTCAAGCAATCCTTCAATCAATGCCATGACTGAAAGGCTCCGTGAACTCGGATCGGCAATCGAAACCCTGCGATGGACGCCTATGGGTCCCGGGCTCCTTCAGTTTGACCTGCGAATCCAGGAATGATGGACAGGCAAGGATCCATCCAGGCCGGAATGGCAATGTTCCGAGGATTCTCTTTTGGGGAGGGACACCCGACTGACATCTAGACTGACCCTGAACGAAGCAAGCGACGTCCCACGGGAGGCTCCTCCAGCGCAGAGATGAAATCCTAGAAGGGCAGGGGGGAGAGGGAAGGGTTCCCGGGGGTCATCCAGCCCACCCCCTTGCCCCCATACCTTGATGGACACGTCAAGCTCGTGGTTCCCCTGACGGACATCTCCGCGGAGGTAGCCCAGGAGGTATTTGTTCTTGGCGACATTCTCCTCCGCCCCTTGAGCAAAGAGTTTCTTTCCCTGCTCTGGGGGGGGGGGGGTTCAGACAAGGAAGCCAGGGTAGGCTTAGTTGTTATTATTAGTATCATCATCTTTCTCTTTCTCCAATTATTATAACTAAATGATAATAATTTATAAGTATTATAATATTAAAATTGTTATAATTAAATTAAATTAAATAAAATACCCCTGACCATTAGGTCCAGTATAATATTATATATAACTAGCTGACCCGGCCACGCGTTGCTGTGGTTTTTGAAATATTATATATAATATAATAATAATATATATATAATCATATATATAATTGATTAGAATCAATTAGTATAAATAAATTAGAATAAGAATGAGATGAATAATATACAAGATGAATAAATTACATTATATAATATAATATAATATAGTCTATTCTATTAATAAGAATATAAATAATAAGTGTGTGTGATTATATATATATATATATATATATATATATATATATATATATATATATATAATATGAATCATTATAAATCATTATTTTTCTAATAAGGGTAAAGCTTTCGAGAAATGTTTCTCCCTGAGGCCTCTCCATAGTCTCATAGTCCCCTCCTTCTCAAATTATTATAATGAAAGGTAAAGGTACCCCAGATCGCATATAATACAATATATCAGGCAATATACAATATACCGGTATAATACAATATATCAGGCATGTCCAACAGGTAGATCGTGATCTACTAGTATAGATCACTGGGTGTCTGTAGGAGATCACTGGTAGATCATTGGCTCCCCCCAAAGAAGCTGAACAACTGTGGTTGTAAAAAAAGCTCAACATGTTACCTCCTCCCTGAAAAAACTCAACAACTTTGACCTGAACCCCTAAAAAGGGGGTAGATCACTGCCAGTTTTTAACTCTGTGAGTAGATCACAGTCTCTTAGGAGTTGGCCACCCCTGCAATATATTATTATATCTGTCATGGGACTATTTATATCATATTATTAATTCTTTGTCATTATTATCAAATTATTATCGTTATTTTATAATCATGATAAATAATTCGTAACACAATAGGCATAGTCACATTATATAATAACATTAATAAGAATGTAAAGAACGAATCCCGATCAATAATCATTTCCCTAAGGACGATCAAGCTTTGGGGCTTCCTTCCTCCCCGATGCCCCCTTGCCCTGGGGTGCTAGATTTCTCCCTGCGATCCAGCCCACCTTGCAAGTGGATGATGGCCTGGAGGCCCTCAATCTGCTTCTTGACGTCCCTCCTCCTGACGAAGCGCATGGCGGCCAAGTGGGGGGGCGGGTGGGGCGGCGGAGCCACTGCCCCAGGCTGCTGTGTGAGGTCACAGAGGCGTTTGTGACCTCACGGGGTTCCCTTGCTGTTTGATCCCGGAATGATTGACAGGGAAGGGAATCCCAGAATGCCCCGCTGAATCCTGGATTGATTGACAGGGAAGGAGCCCAGGGTCATTAGCCCAGCCCCACTGAATCCCGGAATGATTGACAGGGAAGGGAATCCCAGAATGCCCCGCTGAATCCCGGATTGATTGACAGGGAAGGAGCCCAGGGTCATTAGCCTAGCCCCACTGAATCCCGGAATGATTGACAAGGAAGGGGCCCAGGGTCATTAGCCCAGCCCCACTGAATCCCGGAATGATTGACAGGGAAGGGAATCCCAGAATGCCCCGCTGAATCCCGGATTGATTGACAGGGAAGGAGCCCAGGGTCATTAGCCTAGCCCCACTGAATCCCGGAATGATTGACAAGGAAGGGGCCCAGGGTCATTAGCCCAGCCCCACTGAATCCCGGAATGATTGACAGGGAAGGGAATCCCAGAATGCCCCGCTGAATCCCGGATTGATTGACAGGGAAGGAGCCCAGGGTCATTAGCCTAGCCCCACTGAATCCCGGAATGATTGACAAGGAAGGGGCCCAGGGTCATTAGCCCAGCCCCACTGAATCCCGGAATGATTGACAGGGAAGGGAATCCCAGAATGCCCCGCTGAATCCCGGATTGATTGACAGGGAAGGAGCCCAGGGTCATTAGCCTAGCCCCACTGAATCCCGGAATGATTGACAAGGAAGGGGCCCAGGGGCATTAGCCCAGCCCCACTGAAACCCGGAATGATTGACAAGGAAGGAGCCAGGCGGCTCTTCAATCCCGGAATGATAGTATAGACTTCTCAAAATCCCTCTTAAAAGCCCCGAAGTTTCTAGTCCTCAATAAACCTCAGCAGTAGCTGAAAAAGAAGGAAAGAAGAAAGGGACCCCCGAGTAGATCTTGTTTAAAATGACTAAAACATAGCTCTCGGGGCTACTACTACTACTAATAATAATAATATCAATTAAAATCCTAGGCCATCTTTTTTTAAATGATTAAAACGTGGCTCTTGGGGCAAATAATAATAATAATAATAATAATAATAATAATAATAATAATAATAGACGCTCTCTAAACTTGTGATCCCAAAACCTTGCCAAAACTTTAAGAAAACTTATTGTTTTTTCTTTCTTTTTCTCTTTTTTTTTTTTGCAAGCTTCGGATGAATTTGGGACATTTTGCAAAGTTTGCCCAAACTTTGCTCCAGCTTTGGCGTGTTTCGCAAGCTTTATTTGACTCCGTTGTTTGCTTCTGTGAATGATTGGCAGCGGGCGGCAAATGATTGACAGTGCGCAAACAAAAGGAGCTGCCTTCCCGGTAATTGAAATTGAAGCTGCGTCTAATACGAAATTGAGCTGCAATCGGCCTTTAAAATGGACTGACTTCCATAACCCTCAAGGCCTGGTTTTTCCAGATGAAAATAAGGTGAATTTAACAGGAAAATAACCGGCATTTTGCCTAAAAACAGAGCAAGTTGCTCCTGTCCAGTAGGAAAATGCAGTAAGTTTCTGGTCCTCAAGGGAGCTTTGAATAGGAAAATGACCTGCATTTAACTTTAAAACGCAGCAAGTTGCTAGTCCTCAAGGAAGTTTTTAATAGGATTTTTTTCTATTATTATTATTATTATTATTATTATTATTATTATCTTAAGATTTTGTTTTAAATAGGAAAATAAGGAACATAATGTAGCTGGTTTCTAGCCTGAGTTTGAAATGAGCTTTATTTAATTGGATTTAAGCTCCGTTTTACCTTCAAATGAAGCAAGTTTCTAGTCCTCAGTGCCCGCTATCATAGAGAAAATCTAATAAGTGATCAGTATAGATAGTTAAAATGATGACAACCCATTTTTTAAAATACTTTTTATTTATTTTATTTTGACCCAGTAATAATGGTTGGAACTACAGTTCCCATCATCCCTTGCTCGCAGGACCAGTGGGGTCAGGGATGATGGGGTTTGTAGTCCAAACCATCTGGAGGGCCGAAGGTTGATTTCAGCAAGGCCTTTGACAAGGTGCCCCATGATATTCTTGTAAAGAAGCTGGTGAAATGCGGGCTAGACAATGCTACCATTCAGTGGATTTGTAACTGGCTGCCTGACCGAACCCAAAGGGTGCTCATCAATGGCTCCTCTTCATCCTGGAGAGAAGTGACTAGTGGGGTGCCACAGGGTTCTGTCTTGGGCCCCGTCTTATTCAACATCTTTATCAATGACTTGGATGATGGGCTTGAGGGCATCCTGATCAAGTTTGCAGATGACACCAAATTGGGAGGGGTGGCTAATACCCCAGAGGACAGGATCACACTTCAAAATGACCTGAACAGATTAGAGAACTGGGCCAAGGCAAACAGGATGAATTTTAACAGGGAGAAATGTAAAGTACTACACTTGGGCAAAAAAAATGAAAGGCACAAATACAGGATGGATGACACCTGGCTTGAGAGCAGTCCATGTGAAAAGGATCTAGGAGTCTTGGTAGACCACAAACTTGACATGAGTCCACAGTGTGATGCAGCAGCTCAAAAAGCCCATGCAATTCTGGGCTGCATCCATAGGAGTATAGCATCTAGATCAAGGGAAGGAATAGGACCACTGTATTCCGCTCTGGTCAGACCTCACCTGGAATACTGTGTCCAGTTCTGGCCACCACAGTTCAAGAAGGATACGGACAAGCTGGACCGTGTCCAGAGAAGGGCAACCAAAATGGTCAAAGGCCTGGAAACGATGCCTTATGAGGAACGGCCTAGGGAGCTGGGTATGTTTAGCCTGGAGAAGAGAAGGTTAAGGGGTGATAGGATAGCCATGTTCAAATATATAAAAGGATGTCCTATGGAGGAAGGAGAAAAGTTGTTTTCTGCTGCTCCTGAGAAGAGGACACGGAGCAATGGATTCAAACTACAAGAAAGAAGATTCCACCTAAACATTAGGAAGAATTTCTTGACAGTAAGAGCTGTTCGACAGTGGAATTTGCTGCCAAGGAGTGTGGTGGAGTCTCCTTCTTTGGAGGTCTTGAAGCAGAGGCTTGACAGCCACCTGTCAGGAATGCTTTGATGGTGTTTCCTGCTTGGCAGGGGGTTGGACTGGATGGCCCTTGTGGTCTCTTCCAACTCTAGGATTCTATGATTCTAAGTTCCTAGTCCTCAGTGCCCGCTATCATAGAGAAAATCTAATAAGTGATCAGTATAGATAGTTAAAATGATGATAACCAATTTTTTAAAATACTTTTTATTTATTTTATTTTGACCCAGTAATAATGGTTGGAACTACAGTTCCCATCATCCCTTGCTCGCAGGACCAGTGGGGTCAGGGATGATGGGATTTGTAGTCCAAACCATCTGGAGGGCCGAAGGTTGCCTGGGCCTGATTTCGAGGCAAGCTTCCCGTCTGATATTGACCATCAATTTGGGTCTTTTTCCTTCGGGATCTGCTTATTAATAACACGAACGCTGCTAATAATGTCAGCAGCAGCCAAGAAAAAGAGCTACTGATTTCTAACTATTTTTATTTATTTATATTTATATTTAGACTCCAGCTTCCCGTCTGATATTGACCATCAATTTGGGTCTTGTTCCTTTGGGATCTGCTTATTAATAACACAAACGCTGCTAATAATGTCAGCAGCAGCCAAGAAAAAGAGCTACTGATTTCTAACTATTTTTATTTATTTATATTTATATTTAGACTCCAGCTTCCCGTCTGATATTGACCATCAATTTGGGTCTTGTTCCTTCGGGATCTGCTTATTAATAACACAAACGCTGCTAATAATGTCAGCAGCAGCCAAGAAAAAGAGCGATTTCTTTCTCTTTCTTTCTGTGAAGATGCAGACTTCCTATCTGATATTGATGATTGATCTGCTCATTAATCTGATATTGACGATTGATCTGCTCATTAATCATACGACGGATAACCAGCGCTGCTAATAATGCCAAGAAAAAGAGCTACTTATTTCTAACTATTTTTATTTATTTATATTTATATTTAGACTCCAGCTTCCCGTCTGATATTGACGATCAATTTGGGTCTGCCCGTTAATCCATTCTCCTGGCAAATAATGAAGGTTGCTGATGCGATAAGCGGAAGGTCAACGGCCGAGCAGATCTCCTCCCCAAGGCCGGGCCAAAGTTCTCTCCCGTCGGACCTCAGAAGCCGCTGCTCCTCCACCGCAGGCAGACATCTCCTCTCTCTGAGAAAATATGGAGCCCCTCGTGATCCTTGCACTCGCCGCCCTGGTCCTGGGTGCGAATCTCGGCGAGGGACAAGTCCAGGAAGCTCTGGAAGTGGAGAAGGTAAGGGCCGTGGGGCTGCGGAACTGCCTGGCACTTGAAAGGCAGGGGGTGGAGGGGAGGGGGGCAAATCCAAGGAATGGCTAATAATAATAATAATAATAATAATAATAGATCAGAAGAATCTTGATTTGCATAAGCCTCTAGCCCTAGCAGTAAAGGGAAAGGTACTGGAAGTAGAAATAAATAAAATGGAAACAGAAGGAAATGAAATGAAATGAAATGTACTGGAAACTTAACTATGTAAAGTGCATTTTGGAGGTTTACATTAATAATAATAATAATAATAATAACAACAATAATAACCTAACCCTAACCCTCTAATCCTATCAATAGAATAAAATGCAATGGAAATAGTAAGCAGTAAAATGGAAATCAAGATAAACGAAATGAAACTGAACTATGCAAAATACATCAATAATAATAATAATAATAGTAATAATAATAATAATAATGCACCTTTTGGGGGGCCAAATGACATTGTGGGAAACGAGGGCACACCTGAGATTTGGTGGCACATCGCGTATTAAATTTATTGTAAAGCGGCAGGAGATTCCGGGTCAGTGTTAACCTGCGGAACACCCCGCCACTTTCCCGGTCCCTGCCACTTGGGGATGTCCCTGCCACTTGGCATTCAAGGGAATGCCAGCCAATTCTGGTCAGAAAAGGAGGAAATGCAGGGGACCGGGGAACTCCCCGCCACTTGGCATGGAAGCCAATGGCAGCCAGTTAAGGGCCTGGGGAAAGAGGGCACTGTTAACCTGTGGAACTGCCCGACTCATAGCCTTAAATGGAATGACAGTCGATTCTGGTTAACCCAGATAACTCACTGCCACATGGAATAAAGTTGGATTGCATGATTATTAGGATGATTAATTTTGTAGCAAAAGCCCATATCAGGATAATCACTGACTACAAATCGCTGGTAGAAAGTCCAAACTCTCTACTAGCGAAACAAGCCTTCACAGCCTTTATTGGCAGCCGTACCTGGTCAACGGGCATGGAGACCACCTGCAATCGCTCCTCCCTTCCAGATCTTGCCGCCCTGTCCTTATGGGACAAAGACAAAATTCGTGAATGGGTTTTAGCAAGGGACGAAGCCCTCGACCTAGCACTATCGAACGCGGCCAGACTATCCACGTGGTTTCCTCGCGTGAAAGCAGTCAGAACTCCGGCACATTCTAAGTGACCTGATGAATCCCACGACCGCATGAAATACCTATTGGTAGATGCCAACCCTCTGGACACAAGAGGAGTGGCTATCTACATACTCCAGGCACTGAAACTTAGGGCCACCTTCTTGGCTAATTTGCCCAGGGGCGTAGCAACGGGGGGCGGGGGGGCAGGCCGCCCCGGGTTCCACCCCAGAGGGGGGTGACACTTTTTAAAATTTTAACTTCATTGAAAAAAAGAGATCACACACACACACACACACACACACACACACACACACAACCCCCCACACCTCACAAAGTGGCGCCATCAGAGGGGGGTGACACTTTTTAATTTTTAAAAAAATTTTTGATTTTTTTTAAATTTTTATTATTTTTATTATTATTATTATTATTAACTTTATTGGGGAAAAAGAGATAATAGACACACACACACAACCCCCCACACCTCACAAAGTGGCACCATCAGAGGGGGGTGACACTTTTTATTTTTTTTAATTTTTATTTTTTTTAATCTTAATTTTTATTTTATTTTGACTTTATTGGGGGGGGGAAAGAGATAATAGACACACACACACAAAACCCCCACACCTCGCAAAGTGGCACCATCAGAGGGGGGTGACACTTTTTATTTTTATTTTTATTTATTTTTTTAAATTTTTATTTTTATTTTTATTTTTATTTTAACTTTATTGAAAAAAAAGAGATAATAGACACACACACACAAAACCCCCACACCTCGCAAAGTGGCACCATCAGAGGGGGGGTGACACTTTTTATTTTTATTTTTATTTATTTTTTTAAATTTTTATTTTTATTTTTATTTTATTGGAAAAAAAGAGATAATAGACACACACACACAAAACCCCCACACCTCGCAAAGTGGCACCATCAGAGGGGGGTGACACTTTTTATTTTTATTTTTAAATTTTTATTTTTATTTTTATTTTAACTTTATTGAAAAAAAAGAGATAATACACACACACACAAACACACAAAACCCCCACACCTCGCAAAGTGGCACCATCAGAGGGGGGTGACACTTTTTATTTTTTTATTTTTTTAAATTAAATTAAAGTGGTGGGGGGGGGTGACAAAAAAATTCCGCCCCAGGTACCACCGGGGCTTGCTATGCCTCTGAATTTGCCTTAGCACTAGATCTAAGTTACTTCCTGACATAGACACTGTCGGCACGCTCTGCCACCGCTTTCTATTCTATCTGTTTCACTTAGCATGATTTTATACCCAAAGTTTTATATGTACCTGTACAAAATGTACAAAATGTATCTGTTATATTTTATGTACATTTTTGACAGGCTTCCGCCTGGTTTCTTATTATGTGCTATGGCCAGATGGCTAATGCAATAGATATTATTTGATTTGGATGATTAATTAAATGTGTGCTGCAGTGTTGGACTGCGGTAAAATTTAGATTTTAGGGTGGGATGAAACCTCAAGGGCTATTGTGCTTCGCTGAAGCGGCCGGTCTTTGAAGCCGTAGCGCCCCGATCTCAATCCGCTCTACCTTCCCCGGTCCCTTACGGGATTCCTGGGAGGAGGGGAGAGATCGTGGGGGCACCAGCCGGCTCCCCAAGTCTTCAGGCCGCCCTGCCTGAAGTTTCACGGAGGTCCGTTGCGCGGAAACGGAGCCTCCAGCCGATTTTCAGCCGGTCCCCCGCAACGCGACGGGAACCCAGCCGGCTGTAATGGCGCTAACCGGAAGTCTCCTCGGATCCATCGGGATTTATCAAGCCTGACCCCAATAAGAATGGCGGTGATAATAATGCTCTCTTCCCCCCATCAGCTCTATGGGAAATGGTACGAGGTGGCCATCGGGTCGACCTGCCGCTGGATCCAGGCCCGACGCACTCGCCTCAGCGCCGGGACTCTGGTCCTGGGCCCGGGGAAGGCGCCTGGGGAACTCACCGCCACCAGCACCCGGCTCAGGTGTGTGGCGATCCTATGAGGGGGCTGCCCTGGGTGGGAAATCCCTTAGCCCAAATCTGACCCCCCTGACCCTGTCTCTTTTGTCGCAGGCAAGGGGCATGCCGGGCCTACACTGAGGACTACCAGAAGAGTGGCGAGTTGGGAAGATTCACTTTCCACAACGCAAGTAGGTTTATTTCCGAGCCTAAGATCTAATTTTATTTTTTTGCTCCCTCCTCTCTACTCATCCCGCACATTATTCCTCCATGAATAAAGCCTTTGATCACCTGTAAAGTTGACTCATACCCGCCTCTCGTTCCAGGATGGAAGGCGCACGGCGAGACCTTTGTGGCGCGCGCCAACCCCGACGAGTTCGCCGTCTTGGTGACGAAGAAGAACAGCACCCACGGGCTCAGCACCACTGCCAAGCTCTACGGTACGTAGAAGTCCCCACAGCGTGAAATGTAGTTCAGCTACGGGAGATTCAGCACAAAGGACAGAGACAACCATCCGAGGGAACTCCCCACAGCGTGAAATCTAGCTAAATTTAAAAATAGGAAGATCACTTCCGTGATGCTGAATTTTGCATGATTCATGCAGGGGGGAGGCGTCTTTGTTAACCTAGGTGACTCCCCACTGCATGAAATACCTGGGCAGGAAAAGGAACAGAAATTGTGGTTAAGCGGTGGAGCTTCCTGCAGCCTGAATATAGTTCATATTTATTTTGACTGGGGAACTCCCTGCCACCGGAAGTGTTCGGGATCGGTCCAATGGGGTCTCCTTCCCTGCCATTCTCACCTTCAGTTAGTTTCAAAAGCCGAGGGCTTCTGGCCCCTAGCAGCGTATTGCAAGGACGTGAACCCTTCACCCCGTTGCAGGAAGGACCCCAGCGCTGAGCGAGGACCTGGTGGAGGACTTCTGGAGACGGGCCCTAGGCCTGGGGATCCCTGAGGATGCCATCTTTGTCCTGAGCAACCAAGGCAAGGAGGGGGGGAGGTGGCGGGTTCAAATCCCTCAGATTTCCTGCCTACTTCTGACACCGATGTTGCACACTTTGCGGAGCCCAATAAGTTTGCTTGGCCTATAGATTTGGGGTTTGGGGGATTTCCGAGATTGCCCCGAAATCCCCCATAGTCTGACCCGCTATACCCCACTTTTCCACACCCAAATGAGACCCCTTTGTGGAGAAGCCTCCTCAAAAAACAGGTCCAAACCCCCTCTATCTTTCCTCAGGGGAGTGCATTCCGCCCAACGCCGAAGAAGTGCCCCAGGTAGGTGACCCTAAGGGGACAGGTGGCTGGGTGAGGGTTCAGGCTTCCAGGAGCGACCAGGGACCCTCGGGTCCCTCCTCTCTACCTCACCCTCAAAAAGCTCCTCCATCAATAAAGCCTTTGACCTCGATTTGACGCCACTGACGAACGCAGGGGCTGTGCGACTCCTAAGGGTGCTTACCCTGCACCCATAGGGTGCAGCGTTATTTGGGGGTTAAATATGCACCGCTTGTTGACCATGGAAATCTTGCAACCCCACTCCTAACGCCACTGTTGCACACAATTCCATTTCTAACACCCATCTTGCACCCGCTCCGAGAGCTCCATTGGGTGCCTGCCCTCCACCCTTGGGTTGCGCTGACCATTTGGGGTGCACCTCAGGGTCCCCAACGCCCCGTTTACAACGCCTCATGCTACATTTTCCAGGACAGGGTGCGGAGGACCCCCTTGTTTGAGGAGGAAGAAGGCTCTGCCGACGGATCTGCACCTGCGCTCCCAAACGTCAAGGAAGGTGGGTGCTCACAGTGCAGTGGGGGGACCCTTTCTTGTGGGGAAGGGAAGTTCAGGTGAGGGTCTGGAATTTATCTTACTGGATATCTATCAAGAGGCAGGGAGATTTTGACACTACTTCTCAGGAGGCCGGGCATTCCTCAGATTTGGCATGCTACTTAGGCAGGGAGTTCCCCAGATTTGGCATGCTTACTTAGGCAGGGAGTTCCCCAGATTTCGCATGCTTACTTAGGCAGAGAGTTCCTCGGATCTCACATGCTACTTATGCAGGGAGTTCCCCAGATTTCGCATGCTACTTAGGCAGGGAGTTCCCCAGATTTCGCATGTTACTTAGGCAGGGAGTTCCCCGGATTTCGCATGCTACTTAGGCAGGGAGTTCCCCGGATTTCGCATGCTACTTAGGCAGGGAGTTCCCCGGATTTGGCATTCTTACTTAGGCAGGGAGTTCCCCAGATTTCGCATGCTACTTAGGCAGGGAGTTCCCCGGATTTGGCATGCTACTTAGGCAGGGAGTTCCCCGGATTTGGCATGCTACTTAGGCAGGGAGTTCCCCGGATTTGGCATGTTACTTAGGCAGGGAGTTCCCCGGATTTGGCATGCTACTTAGGCAGGGAGTTCCCCGGATTTGGCATGCTACTTAGGCAGGGAGTTCCCCGGATTTGGCATGCTACTTAGGCAGGGAGTTCCCCGGATTTGGCATGCTACTTAGGCAGGGAGTTCCCCGGATTTGGCATGCTACTTAGGCAGGGAGTTCCCCAGATTTCGCATGCTACTTAGGCAGGGAGTTCCCCGGATTTCGCATGCTACTTAGGCAGGGAGTTCCCCGGATTTGGCATTCTTACTTAGGCAGGGAGTTCTCCAGATTTCGCATGCTACTTAGGCAGGGATATCCCCAGATTTCACATGCTACTTAGGCAGGGAGTTCCCCAGATTTCGCATGCTACTTAGGCAGGGAGTTCCCCAGATTTCGCATACTACATAGGCAGGGAGTTCCCCAGATTTCGCATGCTTACTTAGGCAGGGAGTTCCCCAGATTTCGCATGCTACTAAGGCGGGGAGTTCCCCAGATTTCGCATGCTTACTTAGGCAGGGAGTTCCCCAGATTTCGCATGCTACTTAGGCAGGGAGTTCCTCAGATTTCGCATGCTACTAAGGCAGGGAGTTCCCCAGATTACGCATGCTACTTACGCAGGGAGTTCCCCAGATTTCGCATGCTTACTTAGGCAGGGGGTTCCCCAGATTTCGCATGCTACTTAGGGAGGGGGTTCCCCAGATTTCGAAGGCTTACTTAGGCAGGGAGTTCCCCAGATTTGGCATGCTTACTTAGGCAGGGAGTTCCCCAGATTTCGCATGCTACTTAGGCAGGGAGTTCCCCAGATTTCGCATGCTACTTAGGCAGGGAGTTCCTCAGATTTGGCATGCTTACTTAGGCAGGGAGTTCCCTAGATTTGGCATGCTTACTTAGGCAGGGAGTTCCCCAGATTTCGCATGCTACTTAGGCAGGGGGTTCCCCATATTTCGCATGCTACTTAGGCAGGGAGTTCCCCGGATTTGGCATTCTTACTTAGGCAGGGAGTTCCCCAGATTTGGCATGCTTACTTAGGCAGGGAGTTCCCCAGATTTCGCATGCTACTTAGGCAGGGAGTTCCCCAGATTTCGCATGCTACTTAGGCAGGGGGTTCCCCATATTTCGCATGCTACTTAGGCAGGGAGTTCCCCGGATTTGGCATTCTTACTTAGGCAGGGAGTTCCCCAGATTTCGCATGCTTACTTAGGCAGGGAGTTCCCCAGATTTCACATGCTACTTAGGCAGGGAGTTCCCCAGATTTCGCATGCTACTTAGGCAGGGAGTTCCCCAGATTTCGCATGCTACTTAGGCAGGGAGTTCCCCAGATTTCGCATGCTACTTGGGCAGAGAGTTCCCCAGATTTCGCATACTACTTAGGCAGGGAGTTCCCCAGATTTCGTATGCTTACTTAGGCAGGGAGTTCCCCAGATTTCGCATGCTACTTAGGCAGGGGGTTCCCCAGATTTTGCAGGCTTACTTAGGCAGGGAGTTCACCAAATTTTGCATGCTTACTTAGGCAGGGAGTTCCCCAGATTTGGCATGCTTACTTAGGCAGGGAGTTCCCCAGATTTCAGATGCTACTTAGGCAGGGAGTTCCCCAGATTTGGCATGCTTACTTAGGCAGGGAGTTCCCCAGATTTGGCATGCTTACTTAGGCAGGGAGTTCCCCAGATTTCGCATGCTACTTAGGCAGGGAGTTCCCCAGATTTTGCATGCTTACTTAGGCAGGGAGTTCCTCAGATTTCGCATGCTACTTAGGCAAGGAGTTCCCTAGATTTCGCATGCTTACTTAGGCAGGGGGTTCCCCAGATTTCGCATGCTATTTAGGCAGGGAGTTCCCCAGATTTCGCATGCTACTTAGGCAGGGAGTTCCCCAGATTTCGCATGCTTACTTAGGCAGGGAGTTCCCCAGATTTCGCATGCTACTTAGGCAGGGAGTTCCCCAGATTTCGCAGGCTTACTTAGGCAGGGAGTTCCCCAGATTTGGCATGCTTACTTAGGCAGGGAGTTCCCCAGATTTGGCATGCTTACTTAGGCAGGGAGTTCCCCAGATTTGGCATGCTTACTTAGGCAGGGAGTTCCCCAGATTTTGCATGCTACTTAGGCAGGGGGTACCCCATATTTCGCATGCTACTTAGGCAGGGAGTTCCCCGTATTTGGCATTCTTACTTAGGCAGGGAGTTCCCCAGATTTGGCATGCTTACTTAGGCAGGGAGTTCCCCAGATTTCGCATGCTTACTTAGGCAGGGAGTTCCCCAGATTTCACATGCTACTTAGGCAGGGAGTTCCCCAGATTTCGCATGCTACTTAGGCAGGGAGTTCCCCAGATTTCGCATGCTACTTAGGCAGAGAGTTCCCCAGATTTCGCATACTACTTAGGCAGGGAGTTCCCCAGATTTCGTATGCTTACTTAGGCAGGGAGTTCCCCAGATTTCGCATGTTACTTAGGCAGGGTGTTCCCCAGATTTCGCAAGCTTACTTAGGCAGGGAGTTCACCAGATTTTGCATGCTTACTTAGGCAGGGAGTTCCCCAGATTTTGCATGCTTACTTAGGCAGGGAGTTCCCCAGATTTCGCATGCTTACTTAGGCAGGGAGTTCCCCAGATTTGGCATGCTTACTTAGGCAGGGAGTTCCCCAGATTTCGCATGCTTACTTAGGCAGGGAGTTCCCCAGGTTTCGCATGCTTACTTAGGCAGGGGGTTCCCCAGATTTCGCATGCTACTTAGGCAGGGAGTTCCCCAGATTTCGCAGGCTTACTTAGGCAGGTAGTTCCCCAGATTTGGCATGCTTACTTAGGCAGGGAGTTCCCCAGATTTCGCATGCTACTTAGGCAGGGGGTTCCCCATATTTCGCATGCTACTTAGGCAGGGGGTTCCCCAGATTTCGCATGCTACTTAGGCAGGGGTTTCCCCAGATTTGGCATGCTTACTTAGGCAGGGAGATCCCCAGATTTCGCATGCTACTTAGGCAGGGAGTTCCCCAGATTTCGCATGCTACTTAGGCAGGGAGTTCCCCAGATTTCGCATGCTACTTAGGCAGGGGGTTCCCCAGATTTCACATGCTTACTTAGGCAGGGGGTTCCCCAGATTTCACATGCTTACTTAGGCAGGGAGTTCCCCAGATTTGGCATGCTTACTTAGGCAGGGAGTTCCCCAGATTTCGCATGCTACTTAGGCAGGGAGTTCCCCAGATTTCGCAGGCTTCCTTAGGCAGGTAGTTCCCCAGATTTGGCATGCTTACTTAGGCAGGGAGTTCCCCAGATTTCGCATGCTACTTAGGCAGGGGGTTCCCCAGATTTCGCATGCTATTTAGGCAGGGGGTTCCCCAGATTTGGCATGCTTACTTAGGCAGGGAGTTCCCCAGATTTGGCATGCTTACTTAGGCAGGGAGTTCCCCAGATTTTGCATGCTGCTTAGGCAGGGAGTTCCCCAGATTTTGCATGCTTACTTAGGCAGGGAGTTCCCCAGATTTCGCATGCTTACTTAGGCAGGGAGTTCCTCAGATTTCGCATGCTACTTAGGCAAGGAGTTCCCTAGATTTCGCATGCTTACTTAGGCAGGGGGTTCCCCAGATTTCGCATGCTATTTAGGCAGGGAGTTCCCCAGATTTGGCATGCTTACTTAGGCAGGGAGTTCCCCAGATTTGGCATGCTTACTTAGGCAGGGAGTTCCCCAGATTTCGCATGCTACTTAGGCAGGGAGTTCCCCAGATTTCGCAGGCTTACTTAGGCAGGGAGTTCCCCAGATTTCGCATGCTTACTTAGGCAGGCAGTTCCCCAGATTTCGCATGCTACTTAGGCAGGGAGTTCCCCAGATTTCGCATGCTACTTAGGCAGGGGGTTCCCCAGATTTCACATGCTTACTTAGGCAGGGGGTTCCCCAGATTTCACATGCTTACTTAGGCAGGGAGTTCCCCAGATTTGGCATGCTTACTTAGGCAGGGAGTTCCCCAGATTTCGCATGCTACTTAGGCAGGGAGTTCCCCAGATTTCGCAGGCTTCCTTAGGCAGGTAGTTCCCCAGATTTGGCATGCTTACTTAGGCAGGGAGTTCCCCAGATTTCGCATGCTACTTAGGCAGGGGGTTCCCCAGATTTCGCATGCTATTTAGGCAGGGGGTTCCCCAGATTTGGCATGCTTACTTAGGCATGGAGTTCCCCAGATTTGGCATGCTTACTTAGGCAGGGAGTTCCCCAGATTTCGCATGCTTACTTAGGCAGGGAGTTCCCCAGATTTGGCATGCTTACTTAGGCAGGGAGTTCCCCAGGTTTCGCATGCTTACTTAGGCAGGGAGTTCCCCAGATTTGGCATGCTTACTTAGGCAGGGAGTTCCCCAGATTTTGCATGCTTACTTAGGCAGGGAGTTCCCCAGATTTCGCATGCTTACTTAGGCAGGGAGTTCCTCAGATTTCGCATGCTACTTAGGCAAGGAGTTCCCTAGATTTCGCATGCTTACTTAGGCAGGGGGTTCCCCAGATTTCGCATGCTATTTAGGCAGGGAGTTCCCCAGATTTGGCATGCTTACTTAGGCAGGGAGTTCCCCAGATTTGGCATGCTTACTTAGGCAGGGAGTTCCCCAGATTTCGCATGCTACTTAGGCAGGGAGTTCCCCAGATTTCGCAGGCTTACTTAGGCAGGGAGTTCCCCAGATTTCGCATGCTTACTTAGGCAGGCAGTTCCCCAGAATTCGCATGCTACTAAGGCAGGGAGTTCCTCAGATTTCCCAGGCTTACTTAGGCAGGGAGTTCCCCAGATTTGGCATGCTTACTTAGGCAGGGAGTTCCCCAGATTTGGCATGCTTACTTAGGCAGGGAGATCCCCAGATTTCGCATGCTACTTAGGCAGGGAGTTCCTCAGATTTCGCAGCCTTACTTAGGCAGGGAGTTCCCCAGATTTGGCATGCTTACTTAGGCAGGGAGTTCCCCAGATTTCGCATGCTTACTTAGGCAGGGAGTTCCCCAAATTTCGCATGCTACTTTGGCAGGGAGTTCCCCAGATTTCGCAGGCTTACTTAGGCAGGGAGTTCCCCAGATTTGGCATGCTTACTTAGGCAGGGAGTTCCCCAGATTTGGCATGCTTACTTAGGCAGGGAGTTCCCCAGATTTCGCATGCTACTTAGGCAGGGAGTTCCCCAGATTTCGCAGGCTTACTTAGGCAGGGAGTTCCCCAGATTTCGCATGCTTACTTAGGCAGGCAGTTCCCCAGAATTCGCATGCTACTAAGGCAGGGAGTTCCTCAGATTTCCCAGGCTTACTTAGGCAGGGAGTTCCCCAGATTTGGCATGCTTACTTAGGCAGGGAGTTCCCCAGATTTGGCATGCTTACTTAGGCAGGGAGATCCCCAGATTTCGCATGCTACTTAGGCAGGGAGTTCCTCAGATTTCGCAGCCTTACTTAGGCAGGGAGTTCCCCAGATTTGGCATGCTTACTTAGGCAGGGAGTTCCCCAGATTTCGCAGGCTTACTTAGGCAGGGAGTTCCCCAGATTTGGCATGCTTACTTAGGCAGGGAGTTCCCCAGATTTCGCATGCTACTTAGGCAGGGAGTACCCCAAATTTCGCATGCTACTTTGGCAGGGAGTTCCCCAGATTTGGCATGCTTACTTAGGCAGGGAGTTCCCCAGATTTTGCATGCTACTTAGGCAGGGAGTTCCTCAGATTTTGCATGCTACTTAGGCAGGGAGTTCCCCAGATTTCGCATGCTACTTAGGCAGGGAGTTCCCCAGATTTCGCATGCTACTTAGGCAGGGAGGTCCCCAGATTTTGCATGCTACTTAGGCAGGGGGTTCCCCAGATTTCACATGCTTACTTAGGCAGGGGGTTCCTTAGATTTCGCATGCTACTTAGGCAGGGAGTTCCCCAGATTTCGCATGCTACTTAGGCAGGGAGTTCCCCAGATTTCGCATGCTACTTAGGCAGGGAGTTCCCCAGATTTCGCATGCTACTTAGGCAGGGAGTTCCCCAGATTTCGCATGCTACTTAGGCAGGGAGTTCCCCAGATTTCGCATGCTACTTAGGCAGGGAGTTTCCCAGATTTCGTATGCTTTCTTAGGCAGGGAGTTCCCCAGATTTCGCATTCTACTTAGGCAGGGGGTTCCCCAGATTTCGCAGGCTTACTTAGGCAGGGAGTTCCCCAGATTTGGCATGCTTACTTAGGCATTGAGTTCCCCAGATTTGGCATGCTTACTTAGGCAGGGAGTTCCCCAGATTTTGCATGCTACTTAGGCAGGGAGTTCCTCAGATTTTGCATGCTACTTAGGCAGGGAGTTCCCCAGATTTCGCATGCTACTTAGGCAGGGAGTTACCCAGATTTGGCATGCTTACTTAGGCAGGGAGTTCCCCAGATTTTGCATGCTACTTAGGCAGGGAGTTCCTCAGATTTTGCATGCTACTTAGGCAGGGAGTTCCCCAGATTTCGCATGCTACTTAGGCAGGGAGTTCCCCAGATTTCGCATGCTACTTAGGCAGGGAGGTCCCCAGATTTTGCATGCTACTTAGGCAGGGGGTTCCCCAGATTTCACATGCTTACTTAGGCAGGGGGTTCCTTAGATTTCGCATGCTACTTAGGCAGGGAGTTCCCCAGATTTCGCATGCTACTTAGGCAGGGAGTTCCCCAGATTTCGCATGCTACTTAGGCAGGGAGTTCCCCAGATTTCGCATGCTACTTAGGCAGGGAGTTCCCCAGATTTCGCATGCTACTTAGGCAGGGAGTTCCCCAGATTTCGCATGCTACTTAGGCAGGGAGTTTCCCAGATTTCGTATGCTTTCTTAGGCAGGGAGTTCCCCAGATTTCGCATTCTACTTAGGCAGGGGGTTCCCCAGATTTCGCAGGCTTACTTAGGCAGGGAGTTCCCCAGATTTGGCATGCTTACTTAGGCATTGAGTTCCCCAGATTTGGCATGCTTACTTAGGCAGGGAGTTCCCCAGATTTCGCATGCTTACTTAGGCAGGGAGTTCCCCAGATTTCACATGCTACTTAGGCAGGGAGTTCCCCAGATTTCGCGTGCTACTTAGGCAGGGAGTTCCCTAGATTTCGCATGCTACTTAGGCAGGGGGTTCCACAGATTTGGCATGCTTACTTAGGCAGGGGGTTCCCCAGATTTCGCAGGCTTACTTAGGCAGGGAGTTCCCCAGATTTCGCATGCTACTTAGGCAGGGAGTTCCTCAGATTTTGCATGCTACTTAGGCAGGGAGTTCCCCAGATTTCGCATGCTACTTAGGCAGGGAGTTCCCCAGATTTCGCATGCTACTTAGGCAGGGAGGTCCCCAGATTTTGCATGCTACTTAGGCAGGGGGTTCCCCAGATTTCACATGCTTACTTAGGCAGGGGGTTCCTTAGATTTCGCATGCTACTTAGGCAGGGAGTTTCCCAGATTTGGCATGCTTACTTAGGCAGGGAGTTCCCCAGATTTCACATGCTACTTTGGCACGGAGTTCCCCAGATTTCGCATGCTACTTAGGCAGGCAGTTCCTCAGATTTCGCATGCTACTTAGGCAAGGAGTTCCCTAGATTTCGCATCCTTACTTAGGCAGGGGGTTCCCCAGATTTCGCATGCTATTTAGGCAGGGAGTTCCCCAGATTTCGCATGCTACTTGGGCAGAGAGTTCCCCAGATTTCGCATACTACTTAGGCAGGGAGTTCCCCAGATTTCGTATGCTTACTTAGGCAGGGAGTTCCCCAGATTTCGCATGCTACTTAGGCAGGGGGTTCCCCAGATTTTGCAGGCTTACTTAGGCAGGGAGTTCACCAAATTTTGCATGCTTACTTAGGCAGGGAGTTCCCCAGATTTGGCATGCTTACTTAGGCAGGGAGTTCCCCAGATTTCAGATGCTACTTAGGCAGGGAGTTCCCCAGATTTGGCATGCTTACTTAGGCAGGGAGTTCCCCAGATTTGGCATGCTTACTTAGGCAGGGAGTTCCCCAGATTTCGCATGCTACTTAGGCAGGGAGTTCCCCAGATTTCGCAGGCTTACTTAGGCAGGGAGTTCCCCAGATTTCGCATGCTTACTTAGGCAGGCAGTTCCCCAGATTTCGCATGCTACTTAGGCAGGGAGTTCCCCAGATTTCGCATGCTACTTAGGCAGGGGGTTCCCCAGACTTCACATGCTTACTTAGGCAGGGGGTTCCCCAGATTTCACATGCTTACTTAGGCAGGGAGTTCCCCAGATTTGGCATGCTTACTTAGGCAGGGAGTTCCCCAGATTTCGCATGCTACTTAGGCAGGGAGTTCCCCAGATTTCGCAGGCTTCCTTAGGCAGGTAGTTCCCCAGATTTGGCATGCTTACTTAGGCAGGGAGTTCCCCAGATTTCGCATGCTACTTAGGCAGGGGGTTCCCCAGATTTCGCATGCTATTTAGGCAGGGGGTTCCCCAGATTTGGCATGCTTACTTAGGCAGGGAGTTCCCCAGATTTGGCATGCTTACTTAGGCAGGGAGTTCCCCAGATTTCGCATGCTTACTTAGGCAGGGAGTTCCCCAGATTTGGCATGCTTACTTAGGCAGGGTGTTCCCCAGGTTTCGCATGCTTACTTAGGCAGGGAGTTCCCCAGATTTGGCATGCTTACTTAGGCAGGGAGTTCCCCAGATTTTGCATGCTTACTTAGGCAGGGAGTTCCCCAGATTTCGCATGCTTACTAAGGCAGGGAGTTCCTCAGATTTCGCATGCTACTTAGGCAAGGAGTTCCCTAGATTTCGCATGCTTACTTAGGCAGGGGGTTCCCCAGATTTCGCATGCTATTTAGGCAGGGAGTTCCCCAGATTTGGCATGCTTACTTAGGCAGGGAGTTCCCCAGATTTGGCATGCTTACTTAGGCAGGGAGTTCCCCAGATTTCGCATGCTACTAAGGCAGGGAGTTCCTCAGATTTCCCAGGCTTACTTAGGCAGGGAGTTCCCCAGATTTGGCATGCTTACTTAGGCAGGGAGTTCCCCAGATTTGGCATGCTTACTTAGGCAGGGAGATCCCCAGATTTCGCATGCTACTTAGGCAGGGAGTTCCTCAGATTTCGCAGCCTTACTTAGGCAGGGAGTTCCCCAGATTTGGCATGCTTACTTAGGCAGGGAGTTCCCCAGATTTCGCATGCTTACTTAGGCAGGGAGTTCCCCAAATATTCGCATGCTACTTTGGCAGGGAGTTCCCCAGAATTCGCAGGCTTACTTAGGCAGGGAGTTCCCCAGATTTGGCATGCTTACTTAGGCAGGGAGTTCCCCAGATTTCGCATGCTACTTAGGCAGGGAGTTCCCCAGATTTCGCATGCTACTTAGGCAGGGAGGTCCCCAGATTTTGCATGCTACTTAGGCAGGGGGTTCCCCAGATTTCACATGCTTACTTAGGCAGGGGGTTCCTTAGATTTCGCATGCTACTTAGGCAGGGAGTTCCCCAGATTTCGCATGCTACTTAGGCAGGGAGTTCCCCAGATTTCGCATGCTACTTAGGCAGGGAGTTCCCCAGATTTCGCATGCTACTTAGGCAGGGAGTTCCCCAGATTTCGCATGCTACTTAGGCAGGGAGTTCCCCAGATTTCGCATGCTACTTAGGCAGGGAGTTTCCCAGATTTCGTATGCTTTCTTAGGCAGGGAGTTCCCCAGATTTCGCATTCTACTTAGGCAGGGGGTTCCCCAGATTTCGCAGGCTTACTTAGGCAGGGAGTTCCCCAGATTTGGCATGCTTACTTAGGCATTGAGTTCCCCAGATTTGGCATGCTTACTTAGGCAGGGAGTTCCCCAGATTTCGCATGCTTACTTAGGCAGGGAGTTCCCCAGATTTCACATGCTACTTAGGCAGGGAGTTCCCCAGATTTCGCGTGCTACTTAGGCAGGGAGTTCCCTAGATTTCGCATGCTACTTAGGCAGGGGGTTCCACAGATTTGGCATGCTTACTTAGGCAGGGGGTTCCCCAGATTTCGCAGGCTTACTTAGGCAGGGAGTTCCCCAGATTTCGCATGCTACTTAGGCAGGGAGTTCCTCAGATTTTGCATGCTACTTAGGTAGGGAGTTCCCCAGATTTCGCATGCTACTTAGGCAGGGAGTTCCCCAGATTTCGCATGCTACTTAGGCAGGGAGGTCCCCAGATTTTGCATGCTACTTAGGCAGGGGGTTCCCCAGATTTCACATGCTTACTTAGGCAGGGGGTTCCTTAGATTTCGCATGCTACTTAGGCAGGGAGTTTCCCAGATTTGGCATGCTTACTTAGGCAGGGAGTTCCCCAGATTTCACATGCTACTTTGGCACGGAGTTCCCCAGATTTCGCATGCTACTTAGGCAGGGAGTTCCTCAGATTTCGCATGCTACTTAGGCAAGGAGTTCCCTAGATTTCGCATGCTTACTTAGGCAGGGGGTTCCCCAGATTTCGCATGCTATTTAGGCAGGGAGTTCCCCAGATTTCGCATGCTACTTGGGCAGAGAGTTCCCCAGATTTCGCATACTACTTAGGCAGGGAGTTCCCCAGATTTCGTATGCTTACTTAGGCAGGGAGTTCCCCAGATTTCGCATGCTACTTAGGCAGGGGGTTCCCCAGATTTTGCAGGCTTACTTAGGCAGGGAGTTCACCAAATTTTGCATGCTTACTTAGGCAGGGAGTTCCCCAGATTTCGCATGCTTACTTAGGCAGGGAGTTCCCCAGATTTCAGATGCTACTTAGGCAGGGAGTTCCCCAGATTTGGCATGCTTACTTAGGCAGGGAGTTCCCCAGATTTGGCATGCTTACTTAGGCAGGGAGTTCCCCAGATTTCGCATGCTACTTAGGCAGGGAGTTCCCCAGATTTTGCATGCTTACTTTGGCAGGGAGTTCCTCAGATTTCGCATGCTACTTAGGCAAGGAGTTCCCTAGATTTCGCATGCTTACTTAGGCAGGGGGTTCCCCAGATTTCGCATGCTATTTAGGCAGGGAGTTCCCCAGATTTCGCATGCTACTTAGGCAGGGAGTTCCCCAGATTTCGCATGCTTACTTAGGCAGGGAGTTCCCCAGATTTCGCATGCTACTTAGGCAGGGAGTTCCCCAGATTTCGCAGGCTTACTTAGGCAGGGAGTTCCCCAGATTTGGCATGCTTACTTAGGCAGGGAGTTCCCCAGATTTGGCATGCTTACTTAGGCAGGGAGTTCCCCAGATTTGGCATGCTTACTTAGGCAGGGAGTTCCCCAGATTTTGCATGCTACTTAGGCAGGGGGTACCCCATATTTCGCATGCTACTTAGGCAGGGAGTTCCCCGTATTTGGCAATCTTACTTAGGCAGGGAGTTCCCCAGATTTGGCATGCTTACTTAGGCAGGGAGTTCCCCAGATTTCGCATGCTTACTTAGGCAGGGAGTTCCCCAGATTTCACATGCTACTTAGGCAGGGAGTTCCCCAGATTTCGCATGCTACTTAGGCAGGGAGTTCCCCAGATTTCGCATGCTACTTAGGCAGAGAGTTCCCCAGATTTCGCATACTACTTAGGCAGGGAGTTCCCCAGATTTCGTATGCTTACTTAGGCAGGGAGTTCCCCAGATTTCGCATGTTACTTAGGCAGGGTGTTCCCCAGATTTCGCAAGCTTACTTAGGCAGGGAGTTCACCAGATTTTGCATGCTTACTTAGGCAGGGAGTTCCCCAGATTTTGCATGCTTACTTAGGCAGGGAGTTCCCCAGATTTCGCATGCTTACTTAGGCAGGGAGTTCCCCAGATTTCGCATGCTACTTAGGCAGGGAGTACCCCAGATTTCGCAGGCTTACTTAGGCAGGTAGTTCCCCAGATTTGGCATGCTTACTTAGGCAGGGAGTTCCCCAGATTTCGCATGCTTACTTAGGCAGGGAGTTCCCCAGATTTCGCATGCTACTTAGGCAGGGAGTTCCCCAGATTTCGCAGGCTTACTTAGGCAGGTAGTTCCCCAGATTTGGCATGCTTACTTAGGCAGGGAGTTCCCCAGATTTCGCATGCTACTTAGGCAGGGGGTTCCCCATATTTCGCATGCTACTTAGGCAGGGGGTTCCCCAGATTTCGCATGCTACTTAGGCAGGGGTTTCCCCAGATTTGGCATGCTTACTTAGGCAGGGAGATCCCCAGATTTCGCATGCTACTTAGGCAGGGAGTTCCCCAGATTTCGCATGCTACTTAGGCAGGGAGTTCCCCAGATTTCGCATGCTACTTAGGCAGGGGGTTCCCCAGATTTCACATGCTTACTTAGGCAGGGGGTTCCCCAGATTTCACATGCTTACTTAGGCAGGGAGTTCCCCAGATTTGGCATGCTTACTTAGGCAGGGAGTTCCCCAGATTTCGCATGCTACTTAGGCAGGGAGTTCCCCAGATTTCGCAGGCTTCCTTAGGCAGGTAGTTCCCCAGATTTGGCATGCTTACTTAGGCAGGGAGTTCCCCAGATTTCGCATGCTACTTAGGCAGGGGGTTCCCCAGATTTCGCATGCTATTTAGGCAGGGGGTTCCCCAGATTTGGCATGCTTACTTAGGCAGGGAGTTCCCCAGATTTGGCATGCTTACTTAGGCAGGGAGTTCCCCAGATTTCGCATGCTTACTTAGGCAGGGAGTTCCCCAGATTTGGCATGCTTACTTAGGCAGGGAGTTCCCCAGGTTTCGCATGCTTACTTAGGCAGGGAGTTCCCCAGATTTGGCATGCTTACTTAGGCAGGGAGTTCCCCAGATTTTGCATGCTGCTTAGGCAGGGAGTTCCCCAGATTTTGCATGCTTACTTAGGCAGGGAGTTCCCCAGATTTCGCATGCTTACTTAGGCAGGGAGTTCCTCAGATTTCGCATGCTACTTAGGCAAGGAGTTCCCTAGATTTCGCATGCTTACTTAGGCAGGGAGATCCCCAGATTTCGCATGCTTACTTAGGCAGGGAGTTCCCCAGATTTCGCATGCTACTTAGGCAGGGAGTTCCCCAGATTTCGCAGGCTTCCTTAGGCAGGTAGTTCCCCAGATTTGGCATGCTTACTTAGGCAGGGAGTTCCCCAGATTTCGCATGCTACTTAGGCAGGGGGTTCCCCAGATTTCGCATGCTATTTAGGCAGGGGGTTCCCCAGATTTGGCATGCTTACTTAGGCAGGGAGTTCCCCAGATTTGGCATGCTTACTTAGGCAGGGAGTTCCCCAGATTTCGCATGCTTACTTAGGCAGGGAGTTCCCCAGATTTGGCATGCTTACTTAGGCAGGGAGTTCCCCAGGTTTCGCATGCTTACTTAGGCAGGGAGTTCCCCAGATTTGGCATGCTTACTTAGGCAGGGAGTTCCCCAGATTTTGCATGCTTACTTAGGCAGGGAGTTCCCCAGATTTCGCATGATTACTTAGGCAGGGAGTTCCTCAGATTTCGCATGCTACTTAGGCAAGGAGTTCCCTAGATTTCGCATGCTTAGTTAGGCAGGGGGTTCCCCAGATTTCGCATGCTATTTAGGCAGGGAGTTCCCCAGATTTGGCATGCTTACATAGGCAGGGAGTTCCCCAGATTTGGCATGCTTACTTAGGCAGGGAGTTCCCCAGATTTCGCATGCTACTTAGGCAGGGAGTTCCCCAGATTTCGCAGGCTTACTTAGGCAGGGAGTTCCCCAGATTTCGCATGCTTACTTAGGCAGGCAGTTCCCAATAATTCGCATGCTACTAAGTCAGGGAGTTCCTCAGATTTCCCAGGCTTACTTAGGCAGGGAGTTCCCCAGATTTGGCATGCTTACTTAGGCGCGGAGTTCCCCAGATTTGGCATGCTTACTTAGGCAGGGAGATCCCCAGATTTCGCATGCTACTTAGGCAGGGAGTTCCTCAGATTTCGCAGCCTTACTTAGGCAGGGAGTTCCCCAGATTTGGCATGCTTACTTAGGCAGGGAGTTCCCCAGATTTCGCATGCTTACTTAGGCAGGGAGTTCCCCAAATTTCGCATGCTACTTTGGCAGGGAGTTCCCCAGATTTCGCAGGCTTACTTAGGCAGGGAGTTCCCCAGATTTGGCATGCTTACTTTGGCAGGGAGTTCCCCAGATTTCGCATGCTACTTAGGCAGGGAGTTCCCCAAATTTCGCATGCTTACTTAGGCAGGGAGTTCCCCAGATTTGGCATGCTTACTTAGGCAGGGAGTTCCCCAGATTTCGCATGCTTACTTAGGCAGGGAGTTCCCCAGATTTAGCATGCTTACTTAGGCAGGGAGTTCCCCAGATTTTGCATGCTACTTAGGCAGGGAGTTCCCCAGATTTTGCATGCTTACTTAGGCAGGGAGTTCTCCAGATTTCGCATGCTACTTAGGCAGGGAGTTCCCCAGATTTCGCATGCTTACTTAGGCAGGGAGTTCCTCAGATTTCGCATGCTACTTAGGCAAGGAGTTCCCTAGATTTCGCATGCTTACTTAGGCAGGGGGTTCCCCAGATTTCGCATGCTATTTAGGCAGGGAGTTCCCCAGATTTGGCATGCTTACTTAGGCAGGGAGTTCCCCAGATTTGGCATGCTTACTTAGGCAGGGAGTTGCCCAGATTTCGCATGCTACTTAGGCAGGGAGTTCCCCAGATTTCGCAGGCTTACTTAGGCAGGGAGTTCCCCAGATTTCGCTTGCTTACTTAGGCAGGGAGTTCCCCAGAATTCGCATGCTACTTAGGCAGGGAGTTCCTCAGATTTCCCAGTCTTACTTAGGCAGGGAGTTCCCCAGATTTGGCATGCTTACTTAGGCAGGGAGATCCCCAGATTTCGCATGCTACTTAGGCAGGGAGTTCCTCAGATTTCGCAGCCTTACTTAGGCAGGGAGTTCCCGAGATTTGGCATGCTTACTTAGGCAGGGAGTTCCCCAGATTTCGCATGCTTACTTAGGCAGGGAGTTCCCCAAATTTCGCATGCTACTTTGGCAGGGAGTTCCCCAGATTTTGCAGGCTTACTTAGGCAGGGAGTTCCCCAGATTTGGCATGCTTACTTAGGCAGGGAGTTCCCCAGATTTGGCATGCTTACTTAGGCAGGGAGTTCCCCAAATTTCGCATGCTACTTAGGCAGGGAGTTCCTCAGATTTGGCATGCTTACTTAGGCAGGGAGTTCCCCAGATTTCGCATGCTACTTAGGCAGGGGGTTCCCCAGATTTCGCATGCTACTTAGGCAGGGAGGTCCCCAGATTTTGCATGCTACTTAGGCAGGGGGTTCCCCAGATTTCACATGCTTACTTAGGCAGGGGGTTCCTTAGATTTCGCATGCTACTTAGGCAGGGAGTTCCCCAGATTTGGCATGCTTACTTAGGCAGGGAGTTCCCCAGATTTCGCATGCTACTTAGGCAGGGAGTTCCTCAGATTTCGCATGCTACTTAGGCAAGGAGTTCCCTAGATTTCGCATGCTTACTTAGGCAGGGGGTTCCCCAGATTTCGCATGCTATTTAGGCAGGGGGTTCCCCAGATTTGGCATGCTTACTTAGGCAGGGAGTACCCCAGATTTGGCATGCTTACTTAGGGAGTTCCCCAGATTTCGCATGCTTACTTAGGCAGGGAGTTCCCCAGATTTGGCATGCTTTCTTAGGCAGGGAGTTCCCCAGATTTCGCATGCTTACTTAGGCAGGGAGTTCCCCAGATTTGGCATGCTTACTTAGGCAGGGAGTTCCCCAGATTTTGCATGCTACTTAGGCAGGGAGTTCCCCAGATTTTGCATGCTTACTTAGGCAGGGAGTTCCCCAGATTTCGCATGCTTACTTAGGCAGGGAGTTCCTCAGATTTCGCATGCTACTTAGGCAAGGAGTTCCCTAGATTTCGCATGCTTACTTAGGCAGGGGTTTCCCCAGATTTCGCATGCTATTTAGGCAGGGAGTTCCCCAGATTTGGCATGCTTACTTAGGCAGGGAGTTCCCCAGATTTGGCATGCTTACTTAGGCAGGGAGTTCCCCAGATTTCGCATGCTACTTAGGCAGGGAGTTCCCCAGATTTCGCAGGCTTACTTAGGCAGGGAGTTCCCCAGATTTCGCAAGCTTACTTAGGCAGGCAGTTCCCCAGAATTCGCATGCTACTAAGGCAGGGAGTTCCTCAGATTTCCCAGGCTTACTTAGGCAGGGAGTTCCCCAGATTTGGCATGCTTACTTAGGCAGGGAGTTCCCCAGATTTGGCATGCTTACTTAGGCAGGGAGATCCCCAGATTTCGCATGCTACTTAGGCAGGGAGTTCCTCAGATTTCGCAGCCTTACTTAGGCAGGGAGTTCCCCAGATTTGGCATGCTTACTTAGGCAGGGAGTTCCCCAGATTTCGCATGCTTACTTAGGCAAGGAGTTCCCCAAATTTCGCATGCTACTTTGGCAGGGAGTTCCCCAGATTTCGCAGGCTTACTTAGGCAGGGAGTTCCCCAGATTTGGCATGCTTACTTAGGCAGGGAGTTCCGCAGATTTCGCATGCTACTTAGGCAGGGAGTTCCCCAAATTTCGCATGCTACTTTGGCAGGGAGTTCCCCAGATTTCGCAGGCTTACTTAGGCAGGGAGTTCCCCAGATTTTGCATGCTACTTAGGCAGGGAGTTCCTCAGATTTTGCATGCTACTTAGGCAGGGAGTTCCCCAGATTTCGCATGCTACTTAGGCAGGGAGTTCCCCAGATTTCGCATGCTACTTAGGCAGGGAGTTCCCCAGATTTCGCATGCTACTTAGGCAGGGAGTTCCCCAGATTACGCATGCTACTTAGGCAGGGAGTTCCCCAGATTTCGCATGCTACTTAGGCAGAGAGTTCCCCAGATTTCGCATACTACTTAGGCAGGGAGTTTCCCAGATTTCGTATGCTTACTTAGGCAGGGAGTTCCCCAGATTTCGCATGCTACTTAGGCAGGGGGTTCCCCAGATTTCGCAGGCTTACTTAGGCAGGGAGTTCCCCAGATTTGGCATGCTTACTTAGGCAGGGAGTACCTCCAGATTTGGCATGCTTACTTAGGCAGGGAGTTCCCCAGATTTGGCATGCTTACTTAGGCAGCGAGTTCCCTAGATTTCGCATGCTACTTAGGCAGGGAGTTCCTCAGATTTCGCAGGCTTACTTAGGCAGGGAGTTCCCCAGATTTGGCATGCTTACTTAGGCAGGGAGTTCCCCAGATTTCGCATGCTACTTAGGCAGGGAGTACCCCAGATTTCGCAGGCTTACTTAGGCAGGGAGTTCCCCAGATTTGGCATGCTTACTTAGGCCGGGAGTTCCCCAGATTTGGCATGCTTACTTAGGCAGGGAGTTCCCCAAATTTTGCATGCTACTTAGGCAGGGAGTTCCCCAGATTTCGCATGTTTACTTAGGCAGGGAGTTCCCTAGATTTCGCATGCTACTTAGGCAGGGAGTTCCTCAGATTTGGCATGCTTACTTAGGAAGGGAGTTCCCCAGATTATGCTTGCTACTTAGGCAGGGGGTTCCCCATATTTCACATGCTACTTAGGCAGGGGGTTCCCCAGATTTCGCATGCTACTTAGGCAGGGGGTTCCATAGATTTGGCATGCTTACTTAGGCAGGTAGTTCCCCAGATTTTGCATGCTACTTAGGCAGGGAGTTCCCCAGATTTCGCATGCTACTTAGGCAGGGGGTTCCCCAGATTTCGCATGCTACTTAGGCAGGGAGGTCCCCAGATTTTGCATGTACTTAGGCAGGGGGTTCCCCAGATTTCACATGCTTACTTAGGCAGGGGGTTCCTTAGATTTCGCATGCTACTTAGGCAGGGAGTTCCCCAGATTTGGCATGCTTACTTAGGCAGGGAGTTCCCCAGATTTCGCATGCTACTTAGGCAGGGAGTTCCTCAGATTTCGCATGCTACTTAGGCAAGGAGTTCCCTAGATTTCGCATGCTTACTTAGGCAGGGGGTTCCCCAGATTTCGCATGCTATTTAGGCAGGGGGTTCCCCAGATTTGGCATGCTTACTTAGGCAGGGAGTACCCCAGATTTGGCATGCTTACTTAGGGAGTTCCCCAGATTTCGCATGCTTACTTAGGCAGGGAGTTCCCCAGATTTGGCATGCTTTCTTAGGCAGGGAGTTCCCCAGATTTCGCATGCTTACTTAGGCAGGGAGTTCCCCAGATTTGGCATGCTTACTTAGGCAGGGAGTTCCCCAGATTTTGCATGCTACTTAGGCAGGGAGTTCCCCAGATTTTGCATGCTTACTTAGGCAGGGAGTTCCCCAGATTTCGCATGCTTACTTAGGCAGGGAGTTCCTCAGATTTCGCATGCTACTTAGGCAAGGAGTTCCCTAGATTTCGCATGCTTACTTAGGCAGGGGTTTCCCCAGATTTCGCATGCTATTTAGGCAGGGAGTTCCCCAGATTTGGCATGCTTACTTAGGCAGGGAGTTCCCCAGATTTGGCATGCTTACTTAGGCAGGGATTTCCCCAGATTTCGCATGCTACTTAGGCAGGGAGTTCCCCAGATTTCGCAGGCTTACTTAGGCAGGGAGTTCCCCAGATTTCGCATGCTTACTTAGGCAGGCAGTTCCCCAGAATTCGCATGCTACTAAGGCAGGGAGTTCCTCAGATTTCCCAGGCTTACTTAGGCAGGGAGTTCCCCAGATTTGGCATGCTTACTTAGGCAGGGAGTTCCCCAGATTTGGCATGCTTACTTAGGCAGGGAGATCCCCAGATTTCGCATGCTACTTAGGCAGGGAGTTCCTCAGATTTCGCAGCCTTACTTAGGCAGGGAGTTCCCCAGATTTGGCATGCTTACTTAGGCAGGGAGTTCCCCAGATTTCGCATGCTTACTTAGGCAAGGAGTTCCCCAAATTTCGCATGCTACTTTGGCAGGGAGTTCCACAGATTTGGCATGCTTACTTAGGCAGGGAGTTCCCCAGATTTCGCATGCTACTTAGGCAGTGAGTTCCCCAGATTTCGCATGCTACTTAGGCAGGGAGGTCCCCAGATTTTGCATGCTACTTAGGCAGGGGGTTCCCCAGATTTCACATGCTTACTTAGGCAGGGGGTTCCCCAGATTTTGCAGGCTTACTTAGGCAGGGAGTTCCCCAGATTTGGCATGCTACTTAGGCAGGGAGTTCCTCAGATTTCGCATGCTACTTAGGCAGGGAGTTCCCCACATTTGGCATGCTTACTTAGGCAGGGAGTTCCCCAGATTTCACATGCTACTTAGGCAGGGAGTTCCCCATATTTCGCATGCTACTTAGGCAGGGAGTTCCCCGGATTTGGCATTCTTACTTAGGCAGGGAGTTCCCCAGATTTGGCATGCTTACTTAGGCAGGGAGTTCCCCAGATTTCACATGCTACTTAGGCAGGGAGTTCCCCAGATTTCGCATGCTACTTAGGGAGGGAGTTCCCCAGATTTCGCATGCTTACTTAGGCAGGGAGTTCCCCAGATTTCACATGCTACTTAGGCAGGGAGTTCCCCAGATTTCGCATGCTACTTAGGCAGGGAGTTCCCCAGATTACGCATGCTACTTAGGCAGGGAGTTCCCCAGATTTCGCATGCTACTTAGGCAGAGAGTTCCCCAGATTTCGCATACTACTTAGGCAGGGAGTTTCCCAGATTTAGTATGCTTACTTAGGCAGGGAGTTCCCCAGATTTCGCATGCTACTTAGGCAGGGGGTTCCCCAGATTTCGCAGGCTTACTTAGGCAGGGAGTTCCCCAGATTTGGCATGCTTACTTAGGCAGCGAGTTCCCTAGATTTCGCATGCTACTTAGGCAGGGAGTTCCTCAGATTTCGCAGGCTTACTTAGGCAGGGAGTTCCCCAGATTTGGCATGCTTACTTAGGTAGGGAGTTCCCCAGATTTCGCATGCTACTTAGGCAGGGAGTTCCCTAGATTTCGCAGGCTTACTTAGGCAGGGAGTTCCCCAGATTTGGCATGCTTACTTAAGCAGGGAGTTCCCCAGATTTGGCATGCTTACTTAGGCAGGGAGTTCCCCAAATTTCGCATGCTACTTAGGCAGGGAGTTCCCCAGATTTCGCATGTTTACTTAGGCAGGGAGTTCCCCTAGATTTCGCATGCTACTTAGGCAGGGAGTTCCTCAGATTTGGCATGCTTACTTAGGAAGGGAGTTCCCCAGATTATGCTTGTTACTTAGGCAGGGGGTTCCCCATATTTCACATGCTACTTAGGCAGGGGGTTCCCCAGATTTCGCATGCTACTTAGGCAGGGGGTTCCACAGATTTGGCATGCTTACTTAGGCAGGTAGTTCCCCAGATTTTGCATGCTACTTAGGCAGGGAGTTCCTCAGATTTTGCATGCTACTTAGGCAGGGAGTTCCCCAGATTTCGCATGCTACTTAGGCAGGGAGTTCCCCAGATTTGGCATGCTTACTTAGGCAGGGAGTTCCCCAGATTTCACATGCTACTTAGGCAGGGAGTTCCCCAGATTTCGCATGCTACTTAGGCAGGGAGTTCCCCAGATTTCGAATGCTACTTAGGCAGAGAGTTCCCCAGATTTCGCATACTACTTAGGCAGGGAGTTTCCCAGATTTCATATGCTTACTTAGGCAGGGAGTTCCCCAGATTTCGCATGCTACTTAGGCAGGGGGTTCCCCAGATTTCGCAGGCTTACTTAGGCAGGGAGTTCCCCAGATTTGGCATGCTTACTTAGGCAGGGAGTTCCCCAGATTTGGCATGCTTACTTAGGCAGGGAGTTCCTCAGATTTGGTATGCTTACTTAGGCAGGGAGTTCCCCAGATTTGGCATGCTACTTAGGCAGGGAATTCCCCAGATTTCGCATGCTTACTTAGGCAGGGGGTTCCCCAGATTTCGCATGCTATTTAGGCATGGAGTTCCCCAGATTTCGCAGGCTTACTTCGGCAGGGAGTTCCCCAGATTTCGCATGCTTACTTAGGCAGGGAGTTCCCCAGATTTCGCATGCTACTTAGGCAGGGAGTTCCCCAGATTTCGCAGGCTTACTTAGGCAGGGAGTTCCCCAGATTTCGCATGCTTACTTAGGCAAGGAGTTCCCCAAATTTCGCATGCTACTTTGGCAGGGAGTTCCACAGATTTGGCATGCTTACTTAGGCAGGGAGTTCCCCAGATTTCGCATGCTACTTAGGCAGTGAGTTCCCCAGATTTCGCATGCTACTTAGGCAGGGAGGTCCCCAGATTTTGCATGCTACTTAGGCAGGGGGTTCCCCAGATTTCACATGCTTACTTAGGCAGGGGGTTCCCCAGATTTTGCAGGCTTACTTAGGCAGGGAGTTCCCCAGATTTGGCATGCTACTTAGGCAGGGAGTTCCTCAGATTTCGCATGCTACTTAGGCAGGGAGTTCCCCACATTTGGCATGCTTACTTAGGCAGGGAGTTCCCCAGATTTCACATGCTACTTAGGCAGGGAGTTCCCCATATTTCGCATGCTACTTAGGCAGGGAGTTCCCCGGATTTGGCATTCTTACTTAGGCAGGGAGTTCCCCAGATTTGGCATGCTTACTTAGGCAGGGAGTTCCCCAGATTTCACATGCTACTTAGGCAGGGAGTTCCCCAGATTTCGCATGCTACTTAGGGAGGGAGTTCCCCAGATTTCGCATGCTTACTTAGGCAGGGAGTTCCCCAGATTTCACATGCTACTTAGGCAGGGAGTTCCCCAGATTTCGCATGCTACTTAGGCAGGGAGTTCCCCAGATTACGCATGCTACTTAGGCAGGGAGTTCCCCAGATTTCGCATGCTACTTAGGCAGAGAGTTCCCCAGATTTCGCATACTACTTAGGCAGGGAGTTTCCCAGATTTAGTATGCTTACTTAGGCAGGGAGTTCCCCAGATTTCGCATGCTACTTAGGCAGGGGGTTCCCCAGATTTCGCAGGCTTACTTAGGCAGGGAGTTCCCCAGATTTGGCATGCTTACTTAGGCAGCGAGTTCCCTAGATTTCGCATGCTACTTAGGCAGGGAGTTCCTCAGATTTCGCAGGCTTACTTAGGCAGGGAGTTCCCCAGATTTGGCATGCTTACTTAGGTAGGGAGTTCCCCAGATTTCGCATGCTACTTAGGCAGGGAGTTCCCTAGATTTCGCAGGCTTACTTAGGCAGGGAGTTCCCCAGATTTGGCATGCTTACTTAAGCAGGGAGTTCCCCAGATTTGGCATGCTTACTTAGGCAGGGAGTTCCCCAAATTTCGCATGCTACTTAGGCAGGGAGTTCCCCAGATTTCGCATGTTTACTTAGGCAGGGAGTTCCCCTAGATTTCGCATGCTACTTAGGCAGGGAGTTCCTCAGATTTGGCATGCTTACTTAGGAAGGGAGTTCCCCAGATTATGCTTGTTACTTAGGCAGGGGGTTCCCCATATTTCACATGCTACTTAGGCAGGGGGTTCCCCAGATTTCGCATGCTACTTAGGCAGGGGGTTCCACAGATTTGGCATGCTTACTTAGGCAGGTAGTTCCCCAGATTTTGCATGCTACTTAGGCAGGGAGTTCCTCAGATTTTGCATGCTACTTAGGCAGGGAGTTCCCCAGATTTCGCATGCTACTTAGGCAGGGAGTTCCCCAGATTTGGCATGCTTACTTAGGCAGGGAGTTCCCCAGATTTCACATGCTACTTAGGCAGGGAGTTCCCCAGATTTCGCATGCTACTTAGGCAGGGAGTTCCCCAGATTTCGAATGCTACTTAGGCAGAGAGTTCCCCAGATTTCGCATACTACTTAGGCAGGGAGTTTCCCAGATTTCATATGCTTACTTAGGCAGGGAGTTCCCCAGATTTCGCATGCTACTTAGGCAGGGGGTTCCCCAGATTTCGCAGGCTTACTTAGGCAGGGAGTTCCCCAGATTTGGCATGCTTACTTAGGCAGGGAGTTCCCCAGATTTGGCATGCTTACTTAGGCAGGGAGTTCCTCAGATTTGGTATGCTTACTTAGGCAGGGAGTTCCCCAGATTTGGCATGCTACTTAGGCAGGGAGTTCCCCAGATTTCGCATGCTTACTTAGGCAGGGGGTTCCCCAGATTTCGCATGCTATTTAGGCATGGAGTTCCCCAGATTTCGCAGGCTTACTTCGGCAGGGAGTTCCCCAGATTTCGCATGCTTACTTAGGCAGGGAGTTCCCCAGATTTCGCATGCTACTTAGGCAGGGAGTTCCCCAGATTTCGCAGGCTTACTTAGGCAGGGTGTTCCCCAGATTTGGCATGCTTACTTAGGCAGGGAGTTCCCCAGATTTCGCATGCTACTTAGGCAGGGAGTTCCTCAGATTTCCTAGGCTTACTTAGGCAGGGAGTTCCTCAGATTTCGCAGGCTTACTTAGGCAGGGTGTTCCCCAGATTTGACATGCTTACTTAGGCAGGGAGTTCCCCAGATTTCGCAGGCTTACTTAGGCAGGGAGTTCCCCAGATTTGGCATGCTTACTTAGGCAGGGAGTTCCCCAAATTTCGCATGCTACTTAGGCAGGGAGTTCCCCAGATTTCGCAGGCTTACTTAGGCAGGGAGTTCCCCAGATTTGGCATGCTTACTTAGGCAGGGAGTTCCCCAGATTTCGCATGCTACTTAGGCAGGGAGTTCCTCAGATTTCCCAGGCTTACTTAGGCAGGGAGTTCCCCAGATTTGGCATGCTTACTTAGGCAGGGAGTTCCCCAGATTTAGCAGGCTTACTTAGGCAGGGAGTTCCCCAGATTTGGCATGCTTACTTAGGCAGGGAGTTCCCTAGATTTCGCATGCTACTTAGGCAGGGAGTTCCTCAGATTTGGCATGCTTACTTAGGCAGGGAGTTCCCCAGATTTCGCATGCTACTTAGGCAGGGGGTTCCCCATATTTCGCATGCTACTTTGGCAGGGGGTTCTCCAGATTTGGCATGCTTACTTAGGCAGGGAGTTCCCCAGATTTCGCATGCTACTTAGGCAGGGAGTTCTCCAGATTTCGCATGCTACTTAGGCAGGGGGTTCCCCAGATTTCACATGCTTACTTAGGCAGGGGGTTCCCCAGATTTCGCAGGCTTACTTAGGCAGGGAGTTCCTCAGATTTCACATGCTACTTAGGCAGGGAGTTCCCCAGATTTCGCATGCTACTTAGGCAGGGGGTTCCCCAGATTTCGCATGCTACTTAGGCAGGGAGTTCCCTAGATTTCAAATGCTTACTTAGGCAGGGGGTTCCCCAGATTTCGCATGCTTACTCAGGGAGGGAGTTCCCCCTGATTTCGCAGGCTTACTTAGGCAGGGAGTTCCCCAGATTTCGCATGCTACTTAGGCAGGGAGTTCCCTAGATCTCAAATGCTTACTTAGGCAGGGGGTTCCCCAGATTTCGCATGCTTACTTAGGCAGGGAGTTCCCCATATTTCGCAGGCTTACTTAGGCAGGGAGTTCCCCAGATTTCGCATGCTACTTAGGCAGGGGGTTCCCCATATTTCGCATGCTACTTAGGCAGGGAGTTCCCCGGATTTGGCATTCTTACTTAGGCAGGGAGTTCCCCAGATTTGGCATGCTTACTTAGGCAGGGAGTTCCCCAGATTTCGCATGCTTACTTAGGCAGGGAGTTCCCCAGATTTCACATGCTACTTAGGCAGGGAGTTCCCCAGATTTCGCATGCTTACTTAGGCAGGGGGTTCCCCAGATTCCGCAGGCTTACTTAGGCAGGGAGTTCCCCAGATTTCACATGCTACTTAGGCAGGGAGTTCCCCAGATTTCACATGCTACTTAGGCAGGGAGTTCCCCAGATTTCGCATGCTTACTTAGGCAGGGGGTTCCCCAGATTCCGCAGGCTTAGTTAGGCAGGGAGTTCCCCAGATTTCACATGCTACTTAGGCAGGGAGTTCCCCAGATTTCACATGCTACTTAGGCAGGGGGTTCCCCAGATTTGGCATGCTACTTAGGCAGGGAGTTCCCCAGATTTGGCATGCTTACTTAGGCAGGGAGTTCCCCAGATTTGGCATGCTTACTTAGGCAGGGAGTTCCCCAGATTTCGCATGCTTACTTAGGCAGGGAGTTCCTCAGATTTCACATGCTACTTAGGCAGGAAGTTCCCCAGATTTCGCATGCTACTTAGGCAGGGAGTTCCTCAGATTTCGCATGCTACTTAGGCAGGGGGTTCCCCAGATTTCGCATGCTACTTAGGCAGGGAGTTCCTCAGATTTCGCATGCTACTGAGGCAGGGGGTTCCCCAGATTTCGCATGCTACTTAGGCAGGGGGTTCCCCAGATTTCGCATGCTACTTAGGCAGGGAGTTCCCCAGATTTCACATGCTACTTAGGCAGGGGGTTCCCCAGATTTGGCATGCTACTTAGGCAGGGAGTTCCCCAGATTTCGCATGCTTACTTAGGCAGTGAGTTCCACAGATTTGGCTTGCTTACTTAGGCAGGGAGTTCCCCAGATTTCGCATGCTTACTTACGCAGGGAGTTCCCTAGATTTCGCATGCTACTTAGGCAGGGAGTTCCCCAGATTTCACATGCTACTTAGGCAGGGGGTTCCCCAGATTTGGCATGCTTACTTAGGGAGGGAGTTCCCCAGATTTCGCATGCTACTTAGGCAGGAAGTTCCCCAGATTTCACATGCTACTTAGGCAGGGGGTTCCCCAGATTTCGCATGCTACTTAGGCAGGGAGTTCTCCAGATTTCGCATGCTATTTAGGCAGGGAGTTCCCCAGATTTGACATGCTTACTTAGGCAGGGAGTTCCCCAGACTTCACATGCTACTTAGGCAGGGGGTTCCCCAGATTTCGCATGCTACTTAGGCAGGGGGTTCCCCAGATTTCGCATGCTACTTAGGCAGGGGGTTCCCCAGATTTCGCATGCTACTTAAGCAGGGAGTTCCCCAGACTTCACATGCTACTTAGGCAGGGAGTTCCTCAGATTTCGCATGCTACTTAGGCAGGGGGTTCCCCAGATTTCGCATGCTACTTAGGCTGGGAGTTCCCCAGATTTCGCATGCTACTTAGGCAGGGAGTTCCCCAGATTTCACATGCTACTTAGGCAGGGGGTTCCCCAGATTTCACATGCTACTTAGGCAGGGGGTTCCCCAGATTTGGCATGCTACTTAGGCAGGGAGTTCCCCAGATTTCGCATGCTTACTTAGGCAGTGAGTTCCCCAGATTTGGCTTGCTTACTTAGGCAGGGAGTTCCCCAGATTTCGCATGCTTACTTAGGCAGGGAGTTCCCTAGATTTCGCATGCTACTTAGGCAGGGAGTTCCCCAGATTTCACATGCTACTTAGGCAGGGGGTTCCCCAGATTTGGCATGCTTACTTAGGGAGGGAGTTCCCCAGATTTCACATGCTACTTAGGCAGGGGGTTCCCCAGATTTCGCATGCTACTTAGGCAGGGGGTTCCCCAGATTTCGCATGCTACTTAGGCAGGGAGTTCTCCAGATTTCGCATGCTATTTAGGCAGGGAGTTCCCCAGATTTCACATGCTTACTTAGGCAGGGAGTTCCCCAGACTTCACATGCTACTTAGGCAGGGGGTTCCCCAGATTTCGCATGCTACTTAGGCAGGGGGTTCCCCAGATTTCGCATGCTACTTATGGAGGGAGTTCCCCAGATTTCGCATTCTACTTAGGCAGGGAGTTCCTCAGATTTCGCATGCTACTTAGGCAGGGAGTTCCCCAGACTTCACATGCTACTTAGGCAGGGGGTTCCCCAGATTTCGCATGCTACTTAAGCAGGGAGTTCCCCAGACTTCACATGCTACTTAGGCAGGGAGTTCCTCAGATTTCGCATTCTACTTAGGCAGGGAGTTCCCCAGACTTCACATGCTACTTAGGCAGGGGGTTCCCCAGATTTCGCATGCTACTTAGGCAGGGGCTTCCCCAGATTTCGCATGCTACTTAGGCAGGGGGTTCCCCAGATTTCGCATGCTACTTAGGCAGGGGGTTCCCCAGATTTCGCATGCTTACTTAGGCAGGGAGTTCCTCAGATTTCACATGTTACTTAGGCAGGGAGTTCCTCAGATTTCACATGCTACTTAGGCGGGGAGTTCCTCAGATTTCATATGCTACTTAGACAGGGAGTTCCCCAGATTTCACATGCTACTTAGGCTGGGAGTTCCTCAGATTTCACATGCTACTTAGGCAGGGAGTTCCCCAGATTTCGCTTGCTACTTAGGCAGGGAGTTCCCCAGATTTGGCATGCTTACTTAGGCAGGGAGTTCCCTAGATTTGGCATGCTTACTTAGCCAGGGAGTTCCCCAGATTTCGCATGCTACTTAGGCAGGGAGTTCCCCAGATTTCGCATGCTACTTAGGCAGGGGGTTCCCCATATTTCGCATGCTACTTAGGCAGGGAGTTCCCCGGATTTGGCATTCTTACTTAGGCAGGGAGTTCCCCAGATTTGGCATGCTTACTTAGGCAGGGAGTTCCCCAGATTTCGCATGCTTACTTAGGCAGGGAGTTCCCCAGATTTCGCATGCTTACTTAGGCAGGGGGTTCCCCAGATTCCGCAGGCTTACTTAGGCAGGGAGTTCCCCAGATTTCACATGCTACTTAGGCAGGGAGTTCCCCAGATTTCACATGCTACTTAGGCTGGGGGTTCCCCAGATTTGGCATGCTACTTAGGCAGGGAGTTCCCCAGATTTCGCATGCTTACTTAGGCAGGAAGTTCCCCAGATTTCGCATGCTACTTAGGCAGGGAGTTCCTCAGATTTCGCATGCTACTTAGGCAGGGGGTTCCCCAGATTTCGCATGCTACTTAGGCAGGGAGTTCCTCAGATTTCGCATGCTACTTAGGCAGGGGGTTCCCCAGATTTCGCATGCTACTTAGGCAGGGGGTTCCCCAGATTTCGCATGCTACTTAGGCAGGGAGTTCCCCAGATTTCACATGCTACTTAGGCAGGGGGTTCCCCAGATTTCACATGCTACTTAGGCAGGGGGTTCCCCAGATTTGGCATGCTACTTAGGCAGGGAGTTCCCCAGATTTCGCATGCTTACTTAGGCAGTGAGTTCCCCAGATTTGGCTTGCTTACTTAGGCAGGGAGTTCCCCAGATTTCGCATGCTTACTTACGCAGGGAGTTCCCCAGATTTCGCATGCTACTTAGGCAGGGAGTTCTCCAGATTTCACATGCTACTTAGGCAGGGGGTTCCCCAGATTTGGCATGCTTACTTAGGGAGGGAGTTCCCCAGATTTCGCATGCTACTTAGGCAGGGAGTTCCCCAGATTTCACATGTTACTTAGGCAGGGGGTTCCCCAGATTTCGCATGCTACTTAGGCAGGGAGTTCTCCAGATTTCGCATGCTATTTAGGCAGGGAGTTCCCCAGATTTCACATGCTTACTTAGGCAGGGAGTTCCCCAGACTTCACATGCTACTTAGGCAGGGGGTTCCCCAGATTTCGCATGCTACTTAGGCAGGGAGTTCCTCAGATTTCGCATGCTACTTAGGCAGGGAGTTCCCCAGACTTCACATGCTACTTAGGCAGGGGGTTCCCCAGATTTCGCATGCTACTTAAGCAGGGAGTTCCCCAGACTTCACATGCTACTTTGGCAGGGAGTTCCTCAGATTTCGCATGCTACTTAGGCAGGGGGTTCCCCAGATTTCGCATGCTACTTAGGCAGGGGGTTCCCCAGATTTCGCATGCTACTTAGGCAGGGAGTTCCCCAGATTTCACATGCTACTTAGGCAGGGGGTTCCCCAGATTTCACATGCTACTTAGGCAGGGGGTTCCCCAGATTTGGCATGCTACTTAGGCAGGGAGTTCCCCAGATTTCGCATGCTTACTTAGGCAGTGAGTTCCCCAGATTTGGCTTGCTTACTTAGGCAGGGAGTTCCCCAGATTTCGCATGCTTACTTAGGCAGGGAGTTCCCCAGATTTCGCATGCTACTTAGGCAGGGAGTTCCCCAGATTTCACATGCTACTTAGGCAGGGGGTTCCCCATATTTGGCATGCTTACTTACGGAGGGAGTTCCCCAGATTTCACATGCTACTTAGGCAGGGGGTTCCCCAGATTTCGCATGCTACTTAGGCAGGGGGTTCCCCAGATTTCGCATGCTACTTATGCAGGGAGTTCTCCAGATTTCGCATGCTATTTAGGCAGGGAGTTCCCCAGATTTCACATGCTTACTTAGGCAGGGAGTTCCCCAGACTTCACATGCCACTTAAGCAGGGGGTTCCCCAGATTTCGCATGCTACTTAGGCAGGGGGTTCCCCAGATTTCGCATGCTACTTATGGAGGGAGTTCCCCAGATTTCGCATTCTACTTAGGCAGGGAGTTCCTCAGATTTCGCATGCTACTTAGGCAGGGAGTTCCCCAGACTTCACATGCTACTTAGGCAGGGGGTTCCCCAGATTTCGCATTCTACTTAGGCAGGGAGTTCCCCAGACTTCACATGCTACTTAGGCAGCGAGTTCCTCAGATTTCGCATTCTACTTAGGCAGGGAGTTCCCCAGACTTCACATGCTACTTAGGCAGGGGGTTCCCCAGATTTCGCATGCTACTTAGGCAGGGGGTTCCCCAGATTTCGCATGCTACTTAGGCAGGGGGTTCCCCAGATTTCGCATGCTACTTAGGCAGGGGGTTCCCCAGATTTCGCATGCTTACTTAGGCAGGGAGTTCCTCAGATTTCACATGCTACTTAGGCAGGGAGTTCCTCAGATTTCACATGCTACTTAGGCGGGGAGTTCCTCAGATTTCATATGCTACTTAGACAGGGAGTTCCCCAGATTTCACATGCTACTTAGGCTGGGAGTTCCTCAGATTTCACATGCTACTTAGGCAGGGAGTTCCACAGATTTGGCATGCTTACTTAGGCAGGTAGTTCCCCAGATTTTGCATGCTACTTAGGCAGGGAGTTCCTCAGATTTTGCATGCTACTTAGGCAGGGAGTTCCCCAGATTTCGCATGCTACTTAGGCAGTGAGTTCCCCAGATTTCGCATGCTACTTAGGCAGGGAGGTCCCCAGATTTTGCATGCTACTTAGGCAGGGGGTTCCCCAGATTTCACATGCTTACTTAGGCAGGGGGTTCCCCAGATTTTGCAGGCTTACTTAGGCAGGGAGTTCCCCAGATTTGGCATGCTACTTAGGCAGGGAGTTCCTCAGATTTCGCATGCTACTTAGGCAGGGAGTTCCCCACATTTGGCATGCTTACTTAGGCAGGGAGTTCCCCAGATTTCACATGCTACTTAGGCAGGGAGTTCCCCATATTTCGCATGCTACTTAGGCAGGGAGTTCCCCGGATTTGGCATTCTTACTTAGGCAGGGAGTTCCCCAGATTTGGCATGCTTACTTAGGCAGGGAGTTCCCCAGATTTCACATGCTACTTAGGCAGGGAGTTCCCCAGATTTCGCATGCTACTTAGGCAGGGAGTTCCCCAGATTTCGCATGCTTACTTAGGCAGGGAGTTCCCCAGATTTCACATGCTACTTAGGCAGGGAGTTCCCCAGATTTCGCATGCTACTTAGGCAGGGAGTTCCCCAGATTTCGCATGCTACTTAGGCAGGGGGTTCCCCATATTTCGCATGCTACTTAGGCAGAGAGTTCCCCAGATTTCGCATACTACTTAGGCAGGGAGTTTCCCAGATTTAGTATGCTTACTTAGGCAGGGAGTTCCCCAGATTTCGCATGCTACTTAGGCAGGGGGTTCCCCAGATTTCGCAGGCTTACTTAGGCAGGGAGTTCCCCAGATTTGGCATGCTTACTTAGGCAGCGAGTTCCCTAGATTTCGCATGCTACTTAGGCAGGGAGTTCCTCAGATTTCGCAGGCTTACTTAGGCAGGGAGTTCCCCAGATTTGGCATGCTTACTTAGGTAGGGAGTTCCCCAGATTTCGCATGCTACTTAGGCAGGGAGTTCCCTAGATTTCGCAGGCTTACTTAGGCAGGGAGTTCCCCAGATTTGGCATGCTTACTTAAGCAGGGAGTTCCCCAGATTTGGCATGCTTACTTAGGCAGGGAGTTCCCCAAATTTCACATGCTACTTAGGCAGGGAGTTCCCCATATTTCGCATGCTACTTAGGCAGGGAGTTCCCCGGATTTGGCATTCTTACTTAGGCAGGGAGTTCCCCAGATTTGGCATGCTTACTTAGGCAGGGAGTTCCCCAGATTTCACATGCTACTTAGGCAGGGAGTTCCCCAGATTTCGCATGCTACTTAGGCAGGGAGTTCCCCAGATTTCGCATGCTTACTTAGGCAGGGAGTTCCCCAGATTTCACATGCTACTTAGGCAGGGAGTTCCCCAGATTTCGCATGCTACTTAGGCAGGGAGTTTCCCAGATTACGCATGCTACTTAGGCAGGGAGTTCCCCAGATTTCGCATGCTACTTAGGCAGAGAGTTCCCCAGATTTCGCATACTACTTAGGCAGGGAGTTTCCCAGATTTAGTATGCTTACTTAGGCAGGGAGTTCCCCAGATTTCGCATGCTACTTAGGCAGGGGGTTCCCCAGATTTCGCAGGCTTACTTAGGCAGGGAGTTCCCCAGATTTGGCATGCTTACTTAGGCAGCGAGTTCCCTAGATTTCGCATGCTACTTAGGCAGGGAGTTCCTCAGATTTCGCAGGCTTACTTAGGCAGGGAGTTCCCCAGATTTGGCATGCTTACTTAGGTAGGGAGTTCCCCAGATTTCGCATGCTACTTAGGCAGGGAGTTCCCTAGATTTCGCAGGCTTACTTAGGCAGGGAGTTCCCCAGATTTGGCATGCTTACTTAAGCAGGGAGTTCCCCAGATTTGGCATGCTTACTTAGGCAGGGAGTTCCCCAAATTTCGCATGCTACTAAGGCAGGGAGTTCCCCAGATTTCGCATGTTTACTTAGGCAGGGAGTTCCCTAGATTTCGCATGCTACTTAGGCAGGGAGTTCCTCAGATTTGGCATGCTTACTTAGGAAGGGAGTTCCCCAGATTATGCTTGTTACTTAGGCAGGGGGTTCCCCATATTTCACATGCTACTTAGGCAGGGGGTTCCCCAGATTTCGCATGCTACTTAGGCAGGGGGTTCCACAGATTTGGCATGCTTACTTAGGCAGGTAGTTCCCCAGATTTTGCATGCTACTTAGGCAGGGAGTTCCTCAGATTTTGCATGCTACTTAGGCAGGGAGTTCCCCAGATTTCGCATGCTACTTAGGCAGGGAGTTCCCCAGATTTGGCATGCTTACTTAGGCAGGGAGTTCCCCAGATTTCACATGCTACTTAGGCAGGGAGTTCCCCAGATTTCGCATGCTACTTAGGCAGGGAGTTCCCCAGATTTCGAATGCTACTTAGGCAGAGAGTTCCCCAGATTTCGCATACTACTTAGGCAGGGAGTTTCCCAGATTTCATATGCTTACTTAGGCAGGGAGTTCCCCAGATTTCGCATGCTACTTAGGCAGGGGGTTCCCCAGATTTCGCAGGCTTACTTAGGCAGGGAGTTCCCCAGATTTGGCATGCTTACTTAGGCAGGGAGTTCCCCAGATTTGGCATGCTTACTTAGGCAGGGAGTTCCTCAGATTTGGTATGCTTACTTAGGCAGGGAGTTCCCCAGATTTGGCATGCTACTTAGGCAGGGAGTTCCCCAGATTTCGCATGCTTACTTAGGCAGGGGGTTCCCCAGATTTCGCATGCTATTTAGGCATGGAGTTCCCCAGATTTCGCAGGCTTACTTCGGCAGGGAGTTCCCCAGATTTCGCATGCTTACTTAGGCAGGGAGTTCCCCAGATTTCGCATGCTACTTAGGCAGGGAGTTCCCCAGATTTCGCAGGCTTACTTAGGCAGGGTGTTCCCCAGATTTGGCATGCTTACTTAGGCAGGGAGTTCCCCAGATTTCGCATGCTACTTAGGCAGGGAGTTCCTCAGATTTCCTAGGCTTACTTAGGCAGGGAGTTCCTCAGATTTCGCAGGCTTACTTAGGCAGGGTGTTCCCCAGATTTGACATGCTTACTTAGGCAGGGAGTTCCCCAGATTTCGCAGGCTTACTTAGGCAGGGAGTTCCCCAGATTTGGCATGCTTACTTAGGCAGGGAGTTCCCCAAATTTCGCATGCTACTTAGGCAGGGAGTTCCCCAGATTTCGCAGGCTTACTTAGGCAGGGAGTTCCCCAGATTTGGCATGCTTACTTAGGCAGGGAGTTCCCCAGATTTCGCATGCTACTTAGGCAGGGAGTTCCTCAGATTTCCCAGGCTTACTTAGGCAGGGAGTTCCCCAGATTTGGCATGCTTACTTAGGCAGGGAGTTCCCCAGATTTAGCAGGCTTACTTAGGCAGGGAGTTCCCCAGATTTGGCATGCTTACTTAGGCAGGGAGTTCCCTAGATTTCGCATGCTACTTAGGCAGGGAGTTCCTCAGATTTGGCATGCTTACTTAGGCAGGGAGTTCCCCAGATTTCGCATGCTACTTAGGCAGGGGGTTCCCCATATTTCGCATGCTACTTTGGCAGGGGGTTCTCCAGATTTGGCATGCTTACTTAGGCAGGGAGTTCCCCAGATTTCGCATGCTACTTAGGCAGGGAGTTCTCCAGATTTCGCATGCTACTTAGGCAGGGGGTTCCCCAGATTTCGCATGCTACTTAGGCAGGGGGTTCCCCAGATTTCGCATGCTACTTAGGCAGGGGGTTCCCCAGATTTCGCAGGCTTACTTAGGCAGGGAGTTCCCCAGATTTGGCATGCTTACTTAGGCAGGGAGTTCCCCAGATTTGGCATGCTTACTTAGGCAGGGAGTTCCTCAGATTTGGTATGCTTACTTAGGCAGGGAGTTCCCCAGATTTGGCATGCTACTTAGGCAGGGAGTTCCCCAGATTTCGCATGCTTACTTAGGCAGGGGGTTCCCCAGATTTCGCATGCTATTTAGGCATGGAGTTCCCCAGATTTCGCAGGCTTACTTCGGCAGGGAGTTCCCCAGATTTCGCATGCTACTTAGGCAGGGGGTTCCCCAGATTTCGCATGCTACTTAGGCAGGGAGTTCCCCAGATTTCGCATGCTACTTAGGCAGGGAGTTCCCCAGATTTCGCAGGCTTACTTAGGCAGGGTGTTCCCCAGATTTGGCATGCTTACTTAGGCAGGGAGTTCCCCAGATTTCGCATGCTACTTAGGCAGGGAGTTCCTCAGATTTCCTAGGCTTACTTAGGCAGGGAGTTCCTCAGATTTCGCAGGCTTACTTAGGCAGGGTGTTCCCCAGATTTGACATGCTTACTTAGGCAGGGAGTTCCCCAGATTTCGCAGGCTTACTTAGGCAGGGAGTTCCCCAGATTTGGCATGCTTACTTAGGCAGGGAGTTCCCCAAATTTCGCATGCTACTTAGGCAGGGAGTTCCCCAGATTTCGCAGGCTTACTTAGGCAGGGAGTTCCCCAGATTTGGCATGCTTACTTAGGCAGGGAGTTCCCCAGATTTCGCATGCTACTTAGGCAGGGAGTTCCTCAGATTTCCCAGGCTTACTTAGGCAGGGAGTTCCCCAGATTTGGCATGCTTACTTAGGCAGGGAGTTCCCCAGATTTAGCAGGCTTACTTAGGCAGGGAGTTCCCCAGATTTGGCATGCTTACTTAGGCAGGGAGTTCCCTAGATTTCGCATGCTACTTAGGCAGGGAGTTCCTCAGATTTGGCATGCTTACTTAGGCAGGGAGTTCCCCAGATTTCGCATGCTACTTAGGCAGGGGGTTCCCCATATTTCGCATGCTACTTTGGCAGGGGGTTCTCCAGATTTGGCATGCTTACTTAGGCAGGGAGTTCCCCAGATTTCGCATGCTACTTAGGCAGGGAGTTCTCCAGATTTCGCATGCTACTTAGGCAGGGGGTTCCCCAGATTTCACATGCTTACTTAGGCAGGGGGTTCCCCAGATTTCGCAGGCTTACTTAGGCAGGGAGTTCCTCAGATTTCACATGCTACTTAGGCAGGGAGTTCCCCAGATTTCGCATGCTACTTAGGCAGGGGGTTCCCCAGATTTCGCATGCTACTTAGGCAGGGAGTTCCCTAGATTTCAAATGCTTACTTAGGCAGGGGGTTCCCCAGATTTCGCATGCTTACTTTGGGAGGGAGTTCCCCCTGATTTCGCAGGCTTACTTAGGCAGGGAGTTCCCCAGATTTCGCATGCTACTTAGGCAGGGAGTTCCCTAGATCTCAAATGCTTACTTAGGCAGGGGGTTCCCCAGATTTCGCATGCTTACTTAGGCAGGGAGTTCCCCATATTTCGCAGGCTTACTTAGGCAGGGAGTTCCCCAGATTTCGCATGCTACTTAGGCAGGGGGTTCCCCATATTTCGCATGCTACTTAGGCAGGGAGTTCCCCGGATTTGGCATTCTTACTTAGGCAGGGAGTTCCCCAGATTTGGCATGCTTACTTAGGCAGGGAGTTCCCCAGATTTCGCATGCTTACTTAGGCAGGGAGTTCCCCAGATTTCACATGCTACTTAGGCAGGGAGTTCCCCAGATTTCGCATGCTTACTTAGGCAGGGGGTTCCCCAGATTCCGCAGGCTTACTTAGGCAGGGAGTTCCCCAGATTTCACATGCTACTTAGGCAGGGAGTTCCCCAGATTTCACATGCTACTTAGGCAGGGAGTTCCCCAGATTTCGCATGCTTACTTAGGCAGGGGGTTCCCCAGATTCCGCAGGCTTACTTAGGCAGGGAGTTCCCCAGATTTCACATGCTACTTAGGCAGGGAGTTCCCCAGATTTCACATGCTACTTAGGCAGGGGGTTCCCCAGATTTGGCATGCTACTTAGGCAGGGAGTTCCCCAGATTTGGCATGCTTACTTAGGCAGGGAGTTCCCCAGATTTGGCATGCTTACTCAGGCAGGGTGTTCCCCAGATTTCGCATGCTTACTTAGGCAGGGAGTTCCTCAGATTTCACATGCTACTTAGGCAGGAAGTTCCCCAGATTTCGCATGCTACTTAGGCAGGGAGTTCCTCAGATTTCGCATGCTACTTAGGCAGGGGGTTCCCCAGATTTCGCATGCTACTTAGGCAGGGAGTTCCTCAGATTTCGCATGCTACTGAGGCAGGGGGTTCCCCAGATTTCGCATGCTACTTAGGCAGGGGGTTCCCCAGATTTCGCATGCTACTTAGGCAGGGAGTTCCCCAGATTTCACATGCTACTTAGGCAGGGGGTTCCCCAGATTTGGCATGCTACTTAGGCAGGGACTTCCCCAGATTTCGCATGCTTACTTAGGCAGTGAGTTCCCCAGATTTGGCTTGCTTACTTAGGCAGGGAGTTCCCCAGATTTCGCATGCTTACTTACGCAGGGAGTTCCCTAGATTTCGCATGCTACTTAGGCAGGGAGTTCCCCAGATTTCACATGCTACTTAGGCAGGGGGTTCCCCAGATTTGGCATGCTTACTTAGGGAGGGAGTTCCCCAGATTTCGCATGCTACTTAGGCAGGAAGTTCCCCAGATTTCACATGCTACTTAGGCAGGGGGTTCCCCAGATTTCGCATGCTACTTAGGCAGGGAGTTCTCCAGATTTCGCATGCTATTTAGGCAGGGAGTTCCCCAGATTTGACATGCTTACTTAGGCAGGGAGTTCCCCAGACTTCACATGCTACTTAGGCAGGGGGTTCCCCAGATTTCGCATGCTACTTAGGCAGGGGGTTCCCCATATTTCGCATGCTACTTAGGCAGGGGTTTCCCCAGATTTCGCATGCTACTTAAGCAGGGAGTTCCCCAGACTTCACATGCTACTTAGGTAGGGAGTTCCTCAGATTTCGCATGCTACTTAGGCAGGGGGTTCCCCAGATTTCGCATGCTACTTAGGCTGGGAGTTCCCCAGATTTCGCATGCTACTTAGGCAGGGAGTTCCCCAGATTTCACATGCTACTTAGGCAGGGGGTTCCCCAGATTTCACATGCTACTTAGGCAGGGGGTTCCCCAGATTTGGCATGCTACTTAGGCAGGGAGTTCCCCAGATTTCGCATGCTTACTTAGGCAGTGAGTTCCCCAGATTTGGCTTGCTTACTTAGGCAGGGAGTTCCCCAGATTTCGCATGCTTACTTAGGCAGGGAGTTCCCTAGATTTCGCATGCTACTTAGGCAGGGAGTTCCCCAGATTTCACATGCTACTTAGGCAGGGGGTTCCCCAGATTTGGCATGCTTACTTAGGGAGGGAGTTCCCCAGATTTCACATGCTACTTAGGCAGGGGGTTCCCCAGATTTCGCATGCTACTTAGGCAGGGGGTTCCCCAGATTTCGCATGCTACTTAGGCAGGGAGTTCTCCAGATTTCGCATGCTATTTAGGCAGGGAGTTCCCCAGATTTCACATGCTTACTTAGGCAGGGAGTTCCCCAGACTTCACATGCTACTTAGGCAGGGGGTTCCCCAGATTTCGCATGCTACTTAGGCAGGGGGTTCCCCAGATTTCGCATGCTACTTATGGAGGGAGTTCCCCAGATTTCGCATTCTACTTAGGCAGGGAGTTCCTCAGATTTCGCATGCTACTTAGGCAGGGAGTTCCCCAGACTTCACATGCTACTTAGGCAGGGGGTTCCCCAGATTTCGCATGCTACTTAAGCAGGGAGTTCCCCAGACTTCACATGCTACTTAGGCAGGGAGTTCCTCAGATTTCGCATTCTACTTAGGCAGGGCGTTCCCCAGACTTCACATGCTACTTAGGCAGGGGGTTCCCCAGATTTCGCATGCTACTTAGGCAGGGGGTTCCCCAGATTTCGCATGCTACTTAGGCAGGGGGTTCCCCAGATTTCGCATGCTACTTAGGCAGGGGGTTCCCCAGATTTCGCATGCTTACTTAGGCAGGGAGTTCCTCAGATTTCACATGTTACTTAGGCAGGGAGTTCCTCAGATTTCACATGCTACTTAGGCGGGGAGTTCCTCAGATTTCATATGCTACTTAGACAGGGAGTTCCCCAGATTTCACATGCTACTTAGGCTGGGAGTTCCCTAGATTTCAAATGCTTACTTAGGCAGGGGGTTCCCCAGATTTCGCATGCTTACTTTGGGAGGGAGTTCCCCCTGATTTCGCAGGCTTACTTAGGCAGGGAGTTCCCCAGATTTCGCATGCTACTTAGGCAGGGAGTTCCCTAGATCTCAAATGCTTACTTAGGCAGGGGGTTCCCCAGATTTCGCATGCTTACTTAGGCAGGGAGTTCCCCATATTTCGCAGGCTTACTTAGGCAGGGAGTTCCCCAGATTTCGCATGCTACTTAGGCAGGGGGTTCCCCATATTTCGCATGCTACTTAGGCAGGGAGTTCCCCGGATTTGGCATTCTTACTTAGGCAGGGAGTTCCCCAGATTTGGCATGCTTACTTAGGCAGGGAGTTCCCCAGATTTCGCATGCTTACTTAGGCAGGGAGTTCCCCAGATTTCACATGCTACTTAGGCAGGGAGTTCCCCAGATTTCGCATGCTTACTTAGGCAGGGGGTTCCCCAGATTCCGCAGGCTTACTTAGGCAGGGAGTTCCCCAGATTTCACATGCTACTTAGGCAGGGAGTTCCCCAGATTTCACATGCTACTTAGGCAGGGAGTTCCCCAGATTTCGCATGCTTACTTAGGCAGGGGGTTCCCCAGATTCCGCAGGCTTACTTAGGCAGGGAGTTCCCCAGATTTCACATGCTACTTAGGCAGGGAGTTCCCCAGATTTCACATGCTACTTAGGCAGGGGGTTCCCCAGATTTGGCATGCTACTTAGGCAGGGAGTTCCCCAGATTTGGCATGCTTACTTAGGCAGGGAGTTCCCCAGATTTGGCATGCTTACTCAGGCAGGGTGTTCCCCAGATTTCGCATGCTTACTTAGGCAGGGAGTTCCTCAGATTTCACATGCTACTTAGGCAGGAAGTTCCCCAGATTTCGCATGCTACTTAGGCAGGGAGTTCCTCAGATTTCGCATGCTACTTAGGCAGGGGGTTCCCCAGATTTCGCATGCTACTTAGGCAGGGAGTTCCTCAGATTTCGCATGCTACTGAGGCAGGGGGTTCCCCAGATTTCGCATGCTACTTAGGCAGGGGGTTCCCCAGATTTCGCATGCTACTTAGGCAGGGAGTTCCCCAGATTTCACATGCTACTTAGGCAGGGGGTTCCCCAGATTTGGCATGCTACTTAGGCAGGGACTTCCCCAGATTTCGCATGCTTACTTAGGCAGTGAGTTCCCCAGATTTGGCTTGCTTACTTAGGCAGGGAGTTCCCCAGATTTCGCATGCTTACTTACGCAGGGAGTTCCCTAGATTTCGCATGCTACTTAGGCAGGGAGTTCCCCAGATTTCACATGCTACTTAGGCAGGGGGTTCCCCAGATTTGGCATGCTTACTTAGGGAGGGAGTTCCCCAGATTTCGCATGCTACTTAGGCAGGAAGTTCCCCAGATTTCACATGCTACTTAGGCAGGGGGTTCCCCAGATTTCGCATGCTACTTAGGCAGGGAGTTCTCCAGATTTCGCATGCTATTTAGGCAGGGAGTTCCCCAGATTTGACATGCTTACTTAGGCAGGGAGTTCCCCAGACTTCACATGCTACTTAGGCAGGGGGTTCCCCAGATTTCGCATGCTACTTAGGCAGGGGGTTCCCCATATTTCGCATGCTACTTAGGCAGGGGTTTCCCCAGATTTCGCATGCTACTTAAGCAGGGAGTTCCCCAGACTTCACATGCTACTTAGGTAGGGAGTTCCTCAGATTTCGCATGCTACTTAGGCAGGGGGTTCCCCAGATTTCGCATGCTACTTAGGCTGGGAGTTCCCCAGATTTCGCATGCTACTTAGGCAGGGAGTTCCCCAGATTTCACATGCTACTTAGGCAGGGGGTTCCCCAGATTTCACATGCTACTTAGGCAGGGGGTTCCCCAGATTTGGCATGCTACTTAGGCAGGGAGTTCCCCAGATTTCGCATGCTTACTTAGGCAGTGAGTTCCCCAGATTTGGCTTGCTTACTTAGGCAGGGAGTTCCCCAGATTTCGCATGCTTACTTAGGCAGGGAGTTCCCTAGATTTCGCATGCTACTTAGGCAGGGAGTTCCCCAGATTTCACATGCTACTTAGGCAGGGGGTTCCCCAGATTTGGCATGCTTACTTAGGGAGGGAGTTCCCCAGATTTCACATGCTACTTAGGCAGGGGGTTCCCCAGATTTCGCATGCTACTTAGGCAGGGGGTTCCCCAGATTTCGCATGCTACTTAGGCAGGGAGTTCTCCAGATTTCGCATGCTATTTAGGCAGGGAGTTCCCCAGATTTCACATGCTTACTTAGGCAGGGAGTTCCCCAGACTTCACATGCTACTTAGGCAGGGGGTTCCCCAGATTTCGCATGCTACTTAGGCAGGGGGTTCCCCAGATTTCGCATGCTACTTATGGAGGGAGTTCCCCAGATTTCGCATTCTACTTAGGCAGGGAGTTCCTCAGATTTCGCATGCTACTTAGGCAGGGAGTTCCCCAGACTTCACATGCTACTTAGGCAGGGGGTTCCCCAGATTTCGCATGCTACTTAAGCAGGGAGTTCCCCAGACTTCACATGCTACTTAGGCAGGGAGTTCCTCAGATTTCGCATTCTACTTAGGCAGGGCGTTCCCCAGACTTCACATGCTACTTAGGCAGGGGGTTCCCCAGATTTCGCATGCTACTTAGGCAGGGGGTTCCCCAGATTTCGCATGCTACTTAGGCAGGGGGTTCCCCAGATTTCGCATGCTACTTAGGCAGGGGGTTCCCCAGATTTCGCATGCTTACTTAGGCAGGGAGTTCCTCAGATTTCACATGTTACTTAGGCAGGGAGTTCCTCAGATTTCACATGCTACTTAGGCGGGGAGTTCCTCAGATTTCATATGCTACTTAGACAGGGAGTTCCCCAGATTTCACATGCTACTTAGGCTGGGAGTTCCTCAGATTTCACATGCTACTTAGGCAGGGAGTTCCCCCGATTTCGCTTGCTACTTAGGCAGGGAGTTCCCCAGATTTGGCATGCTTACTTAGGCAGGGAGTTCCCCAGATTTGGCATGCTTACTTAGCCAGGGAGTTCCCCAGATTTCGCATGCTACTTAGGCAGGGAGTTCCCCAGATTTCGCATGCTACTTAGGCAGGGGGTTCCCCATATTTCGCATGCTACTTAGGCAGGGAGTTCCCCGGATTTGGCATTCTTACTTAGGCAGGGAGTTCCCCAGATTTGGCATGCTTACTTAGGCAGGGAGTTCCCCAGATTTCGCATGCTTACTTAGGCAGGGAGTTCCCCAGATTTCGCATGCTTACTTAGGCAGGGGGTTCCCCAGATTCCGCAGGCTTACTTAGGCAGGGAGTTCCCCAGATTTCACATGCTACTTAGGCAGGGAGTTCCCCAGATTTCACATGCTACTTAGGCTGGGGGTTCCCCAGATTTGGCATGCTACTTAGGCAGGGAGTTCCCCAGATTTCGCATGCTTACTTAGGCAGGAAGTTCCCCAGATTTCGCATGCTACTTAGGCAGGGAGTTCCTCAGATTTCGCATGCTACTTAGGCAGGGGGTTCCCCAGATTTCGCATGCTACTTAGGCAGGGAGTTCCTCAGATTTCGCATGCTACTTAGGCAGGGGGTTCCCCAGATTTCGCATGCTACTTAGGCAGGGGGTTCCCCAGATTTCGCATGCTACTTAGGCAGGGAGTTCCCCAGATTTCGCATGCTACTTAGGCAGGGGGTTCCCCAGATTTCACATGCTACTTAGGCAGGGGGTTCCCCAGATTTGGCATGCTACTTAGGCAGGGAGTTCCCCAGATTTCGCATGCTTACTTAGGCAGTGAGTTCCCCAGATTTGGCTTGCTTACTTAGGCAGGGAGTTCCCCAGATTTCGCATGCTTACTTACGCAGGGAGTTCCCCAGATTTCGCATGCTACTTAGGCAGGGAGTTCTCCAGATTTCACATGCTACTTAGGCAGGGGGTTCCCCAGATTTGGCATGCTTACTTAGGGAGGGAGTTCCCCAGATTTCGCATGCTACTTAGGCAGGGAGTTCCCCAGATTTCACATGTTACTTAGGCAGGGGGTTCCCCAGATTTCGCATGCTACTTAGGCAGGGAGTTCTCCAGATTTCGCATGCTATTTAGGCAGGGAGTTCCCCAGATTTCACATGCTTACTTAGGCAGGGAGTTCCCCAGACTTCACATGCTACTTAGGCAGGGGGTTCCCCAGATTTCGCATGCTACTTAGGCAGGGAGTTCCTCAGATTTCGCATGCTACTTAGGCAGGGAGTTCCCCAGACTTCACATGCTACTTAGGCAGGGGGTTCCCCAGATTTCGCATGCTACTTAAGCAGGGAGTTCCCCAGACTTCACATGCTACTTAGGCAGGGAGTTCCTCAGATTTCGCATGCTACTTAGGCAGGGGGTTCCCCAGATTTCGCATGCTACTTAGGCAGGGGGTTCCCCAGATTTCGCATGCTACTTAGGCAGGGAGTTCCCCAGATTTCACATGCTACTTAGGCAGGGGGTTCCCCAGATTTCACATGCTACTTAGGCAGGGGGTTCCCCAGATTTGGCATGCTACTTAGGCAGGGAGTTCCCCAGATTTCGCATGCTTACTTAGGCAGTGAGTTCCCCAGATTTGGCTTGCTTACTTAGGCAGGGAGTTCCCCAGATTTCGCATGCTTACTTAGGCAGGGAGTTCCCCAGATTTCGCATGCTACTTAGGCAGGGAGTTCCCCAGATTTCACATGCTACTTAGGCAGGGGGTTCCCCATATTTGGCATGCTTACTTACGGAGGGAGTTCCCCAGATTTCACATGCTACTTAGGCAGGGGGTTCCCCAGATTTCGCATGCTACTTAGGCAGGGGGTTCCCCAGATTTCGCATGCTACTTATGCAGGGAGTTCTCCAGATTTCGCATGCTATTTAGGCAGGGAGTTCCCCAGATTTCACATGCTTACTTAGGCAGGGAGTTCCCCAGACTTCACATGCCACTTAAGCAGGGGGTTCCCCAGATTTCGCATGCTACTTAGGCAGGGGGTTCCCCAGATTTCGCATGCTACTTATGGAGGGAGTTCCCCAGATTTCGCATTCTACTTAGGCAGGGAGTTCCTCAGATTTCGCATGCTACTTAGGCAGGGAGTTCCCCAGACTTCACATGCTACTTAGGCAGGGGGTTCCCCAGATTTCGCATTCTACTTAGGCAGGGAGTTCCCCAGACTTCACATGCTACTTAGGCAGGGAGTTCCTCAGATTTCGCATTCTACTTAGGCAGGGAGTTCCCCAGACTTCACATGCTACTTAGGCAGGGGGTTCCCCAGATTTCGCATGCTACTTAGGCAGGGGGTTCCCCAGATTTCGCATGCTACTTAGGCAGGGGGTTCCCCAGATTTCGCATGCTACTTAGGCAGGGGGTTCCCCAGATTTCGCATGCTTACTTAGGCAGGGAGTTCCTCAGATTTCACATGCTACTTAGGCAGGGAGTTCCTCAGATTTCACATGCTACTTAGGCGGGGAGTTCCTCAGATTTCATATGCTACTTAGACAGGGAGTTCCCCAGATTTCACATGCTACTTAGGCTGGGAGTTCCTCAGATTTCACATGCTACTTAGGCAGGGAGTTCCCCAGATTTCGCTTGCTACTTAGGCAGGGAGTTCCCCAGATTTGGCATGCTTACTTAGGCAGGGAGTTCCCCAGATTTCACATGCTACTTAGGCTGGGAGTTTCTCAGATTTCGCATTCTACTTAGGCAGGGAGTTCCTCAGATTTCGCATGCTACTTAGGCAGGGAGTTCCCCAGACTTCACATGCTACTTAGGCAGGGGGTTCCCCAGATTTCGCATGCTACTTAAGCAGGGAGTTCCCCAGACTTCACATGCTACTTAGGCAGGGAGTTCCTCAGATTTCGCATTCTACTTAGGCAGGGAGTTCCCCAGACTTCACATGCTACTTAGGCAGGGGGTTCCCCAGATTTCGCATGCTACTTAGGCAGGGGGTTCCCCAGATTTCGCATGCTACTTAGGCAGGGGGTTCCCCAGATTTCGCATGCTACTTAGGCAGGGGGTTCCCCAGATTTCGCATGCTTACTTAGGCAGGGAGTTCCTCAGATTTCACATGTTACTTAGGCAGGGAGTTCCTCAGATTTCACATGCTACTTAGGCGGGGAGTTCCTCAGATTTCATATGCTACTTAGACAGGGAGTTCCCCAGATTTCACATGCTACTTAGGCTGGGAGTTCCTCAGATTTCACATGCTACTTAGGCAGGGAGTTCCCCAGATTTCGCTTGCTACTTAGGCAGGGAGTTCCCCAGATTTGGCATGCTTACTTAGGCAGGGAGTTCCCCAGATTTGGCATGCTTACTTAGCCAGGGAGTTCCCCAGATTTCGCATGCTACTTAGGCAGGGAGTTCCCCAGATTTCGCATGCTACTTAGGCAGGGGGTTCCCCATATTTCGCATGCTACTTAGGCAGGGAGTTCCCCGGATTTGGCATTCTTACTTAGGCAGGGAGTTCCCCAGATTTGGCATGCTTACTTAGGCAGGGAGTTCCCCAGATTTCGCATGCTTACTTAGGCAGGGAGTTCCCCAGATTTCGCATGCTTACTTAGGCAGGGGGTTCCCCAGATTCCGCAGGCTTACTTAGGCAGGGAGTTCCCCAGATTTCACATGCTACTTAGGCAGGGAGTTCCCCAGATTTCACATGCTACTTAGGCTGGGGGTTCCCCAGATTTGGCATGCTACTTAGGCAGGGAGTTCCCCAGATTTCGCATGCTTACTTAGGCAGGAAGTTCCCCAGATTTCGCATGCTACTTAGGCAGGGAGTTCCTCAGATTTCGCATGCTACTTAGGCAGGGGGTTCCCCAGATTTCGCATGCTACTTAGGCAGGGAGTTCCTCAGATTTCGCATGCTACTTAGGCAGGGGGTTCCCCAGATTTCGCATGCTACTTAGGCAGGGGGTTCCCCAGATTTCGCATGCTACTTAGGCAGGGAGTTCCCCAGATTTCACATGCTACTTAGGCAGGGGGTTCCCCAGATTTCACATGCTACTTAGGCAGGGGGTTCCCCAGATTTGGCATGCTACTTAGGCAGGGAGTTCCCCAGATTTCGCATGCTTACTTAGGCAGTGAGTTCCCCAGATTTGGCTTGCTTACTTAGGCAGGGAGTTCCCCAGATTTCGCATGCTTACTTACGCAGGGAGTTCCCCAGATTTCGCATGCTACTTAGGCAGGGAGTTCTCCAGATTTCACATGCTACTTAGGCAGGGGGTTCCCCAGATTTGGCATGCTTACTTAGGGAGGGAGTTCCCCAGATTTCGCATGCTACTTAGGCAGTGAGTTCCCCAGATTTGGCTTGCTTACTTAGGCAGGGAGTTCCCCAGATTTCGCATGCTTACTTACGCAGGGAGTTCCCCAGATTTCGCATGCTACTTAGGCAGGGAGTTCCCCAGATTTCACATGCTTACTTAGGCAGGGAGTTCCCCAGACTTCACATGCTACTTAGGCAGGGGGTTCCCCAGATTTCGCATGCTACTTAGGCAGGGAGTTCCTCAGATTTCGCATGCTACTTAGGCAGGGAGTTCCCCAGACTTCACATGCTACTTAGGCAGGGGGTTCCCCAGATTTCGCATGCTACTTAAGCAGGGAGTTCCCCAGACTTCACATGCTACTTAGGCAGGGAGTTCCTCATATTTCGCATGCTACTTAGGCAGGGGGTTCCCCAGATTTTGCATGCTACTTAGGCAGGGGGTTCCCCAGATTTCGCATGCTACTTAGGCAGGGAGTTCCCCAGATTTCACATGCTACTTAGGCAGGGGGTTCCCCAGATTTCACATGCTTAGGCAGGGGGTTCCCCAGATTTGGCATGCTACTTAGGCAGGGAGTTCCCCAGATTTCGCATGCTTACTTAGGCAGTGAGTTCCCCAGATTTGGCTTGCTTACTTAGGCAGGGAGTTCCCCAGATTTCGCATGCTTACTTAGGCAGGGAGTTCCCCAGATTTCGCATGCTACTTAGGCAGGGAGTTCCCCAGATTTCACATGCTACTTAGGCAGGGGGTTCCCCATATTTGGCATGCTTACTTACGGAGGGAGTTCCCCAGATTTCGCATGCTATTTAGGCAGGGAGTTCCCCAGATTTCACATGCTTACTTAGGCAGGGAGTTCCCCAGACTTCACATGCCACTTAAGCAGGGGGTTCCCCAGATTTCGCATGCTACTTAGGCAGGGGGTTCCCCAGATTTCGCATGCTACTTATGGAGGGAGTTCCCCAGATTTCGCATTCTACTTAGGCAGGGAGTTCCTCAGATTTCGCATGCTACTTAGGCAGGGAGTTCCCCAGACTTCACATGCTACTTAGGCAGGGGGTTCCCCAGATTTCGCATTCTACTTAGGCAGGGAGTTCCCCAGACTTCACATGCTACTTAGGCAGGGAGTTCCTCAGATTTCGCATTCTACTTAGGCAGGGAGTTCCCCAGACTTCACATGCTACTTAGGCAGGGGGTTCCCCAGATTTCGCATGCTACTTAGGCAGGGGGTTCCCCAGATTTCGCATGCTACTTAGGCAGGGGGTTCCCCAGATTTCGCATGCTACTTAGGCAGGGGGTTCCCCAGATTTCGCATGCTTACTTAGGCAGGGAGTTCCTCAGATTTCACATGCTACTTAGGCAGGGAGTTCCTCAGATTTCACATGCTACTTAGGCGGGGAGTTCCTCAGATTTCATATGCTACTTAGACAGGGAGTTCCCCAGATTTCACATGCTACTTAGGCTGGGAGTTCCTCAGATTTCACATGCTACTTAGGCAGGGAGTTCCCCAGATTTCGCTTGCTACTTAGGCAGGGAGTTCCCCAGATTTGGCATGCTTACTTAGGCAGGGAGTTCCCCAGATTTCACATGCTACTTAGGCTGGGAGTTCCTCAGATTTCACATGCTACTTAGGCAGGGAGTTCCTCAGATTTCACATGCTACTTAGGCAGGGAGTTCCCCAGATTTCGCATGCTACTTAAGCAGGGAGTTCCCTAGATTTCGCATGCTTACTTAGGCAGTGAGTTCCCCAGATTTGGCATGCTTACTTAGGCAGGGAGTTGCCCAGATTTGGCATGCTTACTTAGGTAGGGAGTTCCCCAGATTTCACATGCTTACTTAGGCAGGGAGTTCCCCAGATTTCGCATGCTAATTCTCACTAGGCACTGAGAAAATGTCCTGCCCTCGATTGAGATTTTATTTTCCCTTCCCCGCAAGCTGACTGCCAGCTCCTCAAGGACGAGGGCCCCTGCCTGGGTAGAGAAGTGCGCTATTTCTACAACGCCAGCGCCCAGTCATGCCAGAGTTTCCTCTACGGTGGCTGCCTGGGCAACGCCAACCGCTTCCCAACCGAGAGGGCCTGTCTGCAGACCTGCCGGACGGAAGGTGATGGGCGGGAGGGGTCCAGGGTCATCCAAACTGACCCGCTGCCAAGAAGGGATCTCAGCCGTTAATCCTCGAACGGTGGGCAGGGATAGACTTCCTCTGCCCCTGGAGGCTCTCCGGGAACAGCTCAAGAACCTCTTTCTCCTCTTCCCCAGCTGCCTGCCGCCTTCCCATCATCCCCGGCCCACCCTGCCTGTCTGAGTTCTGGGCCTTTGACGCCGCCCGGGGCTCCTGTGTCACCGTCCACGGCTGCGGGGCCAACGCCAACAAGTTCTACCTGGAGAAGGAGTGCAAGGAGTACTGTGGGGTGCTCCCCGAAGGTGTGACGCCCCTATTCTTATTCTTATTCTTATTCTTACTAGCTGACCCGGGCCACGTGTTGCTGTGGATGATTTTATGCTTATTACCATCAGCAGCAGCCGCAGCCAAAATAAACCCCCACCTACCCCCGCCAGCGTCGTGTGCACTCTGCACACGCTCAGGTGCCCTCCCGTGGCCGAGAAAGCCAAGGAAGGAAGCCTCTGACGCCGTCTGAGGGAAAAGCACTATGGAAACACACAGATAAAGAACACACATCGGGAGATCACTGAGGGACGATCACGGTGGCCATTTCCCGGCGTGCCTTGCCTGTGGCCTTTTCAAGGGGAAAAGGGCTAGTAACCCTCTACAGAGAGGATTTGATTCCATTTCCCAGAGTGCCTTGAGCGCGCGGTTGGTTGGGATAACAAGCCCAGCGTTTCCCAGCATGCCTTGCGGTTTGGGCGAAAGAGCTTAATTCACCCACAGGGTGCCTTGACTCCATTTCCCAGCGTCCATTGCTGGTCCGTCCTAGTTAACTGCAAGAGGAGGCGGCCTCCATTTCCCAGCGTGCCTTTGACAAAAGAGATATTTACATTTCCCTGTTTCCCAGCCAAGTTAATCACATCATTGTCTGGCACTCAGGTATCAGGAAGCTACTGAGACAATCACCCCCTCCTTCCTTGCAGAGAAACAGTTTGTCAGTTTGGGAGTGAAAATGGAGACAGGCCTGCCATTGCTAGAGGGCGAGGTTTTGCTGTGATGTCATGTGCGCGCCAATTTCTTGCTTTTGTAGCTGTAGTACCAGTATAGCCGTCGCTAGAGGGCGCTGTTTTCCTGGTGGTGTCATATGTGCGCGCCAAATTTTTGTGCATTTTTTCTTTGTTTTAGGTATGACAGGTGTGGTTTTTCTGAATTTTTATTACGCCAGATTACTTTGAGATGGTAATGGAAACGCTGTGTCCAAATTTGATGCGATTTGGTTCAGCGGTTACGGAGCAAGGGTGTTTCGGACAAACGCGCAATGGGAACATTTTTATATATATAGATTATTATTATTAAAAAAAGATTCTAGTCCTCATCGCTGAGCGATTTCCAAAAGCAAGTTTCCAGTCCTCAGGGCTGTTTTTTGAGAAATGTCATAGTGCAACCTTGAGGACCAGAAACATTATTATTATTATTATTATTATTATTATTATTATTATTATTATTATTATTGTCAAAGGGCACTTTTAAAACACCGAAATAAATGTCTCAAAGCAAGTTTCTCGTCCTCATCATTTCTCCCCTCTCCTCTTTAGGGGATGATGACTTCCTCCGTCTGACGGTGCCCTGAAGCCAGCCCGCGCGTCTCGAACCCACAGCCCCAACTTGCCAATAAACGCGGCAATAAATGCAGCATTTTCTGCACCGAGGTTTGTGGCAGGTTTCGAGTATTTCCTTATTTTATTTCTTGAATTGATTTCACTCGATAAAAAGAAATAAATAAAATAAAAAAGCTGGACCGGCACTGGGGCTCCATTAGGGATTACTGGTAATAAAAGCCTAATCCCAAATCTATAAACCTAATCCTCTATAATAATTCCCTATGTCCCTGCGGCGCCGTCCGTGTGTCAGTGGAATTCGCAACTGGGCATGCGCCCCACTGACAGACGGATTGGAGCAGGGATTGGAGAGGGGGGCGTGTCCGAGAGGCAGCGACGGCGCACGCGTGTCGTCATTTGGCTCAGTGCCGCTGCCTCGCACGGAGCTGAGCGCGCTGCCGGGGTGCCCCTGTCCGCCTTCGCTCACCCGCTGCCGCAGCCTCCGAGGCTGCCCCCGCTCGGCAGGCTCTGGCTGCGGCTCCGATGGGATGCGCGGCGCCCCGGCTCGCCGCCGGGCTCGCCCTGCCCAGGCCCTGGCCCTCCTTCCCCGTCCGTGAGCGCCCCCGCCCTCCCTCCCTCCTGCCCGGCTCTTCTCCTGCGCGGCCGGAGCTGCCGAGGGAGCTGGGCGTGCGCGGCGGTGCCGGCCTCCGAGGGGGCGTCTGGGGTTGGGGGGCTCCCCGGTCTCCCTGCGCTCAGCCTCCTCCCACCGCGGCGGCAGGAGCGCAGCCGCGGCTGTGCCCCCCGCCCTGCAAGGCGCGCGCGTGTGCTGCCAGGCTAGCGCCCGTTATCTCAACGGGCTTCAATTCACTAGTTAGGATATAATATGTCCCCCCAGGAAATTCAGAGACTGTCTCTGAAACTGGAAACTCCGTTATTCTGTAACAGGAGCCACGAATCCTATCAGTAGGAGCCTATTAATAGCCAATGAATCCTACTATTAGGAGCCAATGAATCCTATTAATAGGAACCTATGAATCTGATTAATAGCCAATTAATTCTAATAGGCGCTTATGAATCCTATTAATAGGAGGCGATGAATCCTATTAATAGCCTATGAATCCTATTAATAGCCTATCAATCCTACTAATAGCAGTCTATGAATCCGATTATTAGAAGCCTACAAATCTTATTAATAGCCAATTAATCCTTCTAATAGGAGCCTATGAATCTTATTAACAGCCAATTAATCCTGCTAATGGGAGCCTATGGATCCTACTAATAGGATGCTATGAATCTGATTAATAGCCAATTAATCCTTCTAATAGGAGCCTATGAATCTTATTAATACCCAATTAATCCTTCTAATAGGAGCCTATTAATCCTATTAATAGGAGCCTATTAATCCTATTAGGGACCTAGGTGGCGCTGTGGGTTAAACCGGATGAATCGGATTATTAGAAGCCTATGGATCCTATTAATAGGCTATGAATTTTATTAATATCCAATTAATCCCTCTAATAGGATCCTATGAATCCTATTAATAGGAACCTATGAATCTGATTAATAGCCAATTGATTCTAATAGGAGCCTATGAATCCTATTAATAGGAGTCTATGATTCTTATTAATAGCCAATTAATCCTATTAATAGGAGCCTATGAATCCTATTAATTGCCTATCAATCCTACTCATGGGAGCCTATGAATCCGATTATTAGACTTAGCCTATAAACAGAGGGATTCAGATAGACTGCCCGTTCCGCTGGAGGATCCATCAGGACATAATTGTCCCTCATATTTCAAAGCGTATCAGACCTATTAACCTACTTAAAATACAATAGGATAAAATAAAATAAAATAAAATCAGAGCTTATAAAGCCTGGAAAGTGAAATAGACTGCACCCAGCAATGGAGGAGCCATCGGGGCATTAATAGAATCCGATTAAAGGAGGGCTGCTCGGTTAGGGCGTGAAATGAGACTGTTAACCCAATTATTCGCCTTTATTCCCTCTATATTCACCTATAAACACGGGAATTTCCACATCCTTGATTCGGACACGAGTGAAAAGGCGGTATATAAATAATAATAATAGGATTGCAGGATTCAGGACATTCCTATTCGTTAAAAGGAGGAGCATTCCAATATATTTCAAAAGGGGGTAGTTATGATCTAAAAGGAGCTTCTCAGTCTATTTTAAGGGCAGGTGTCTATTACGGTAATTATTCAAATGGTGCTTTCCCATCTATTTTAAGGGGAGGAGGTTCTTAATTATCCAAATGGAGCATTCCCAATTACTGGAACCATCCAAATTATTATTATTATTATACATGTAAATGGAGTGCTTCCATTCTTCAAAAGGGGGGTGTCCTGAAATATCTAAATGGCACTTTCTAATGCTTCAGAATGAAAAAAGGAGCGTCCCCATTCCTAAATGGAAAGTCCCAGTTATCGAAACGGAGTATTCCAATTCTTCAAAGGGGGGGGGCTCTGAATTATCGAAACGGAGCATTCCAATTCTTCAAGGGGGGGCTCTGAATTATCGAAATGGAGCATTCCAATTCTTCAAGGGGGGGCTCTGAATTATCAAAACGGAGCATTCCAGTTCTTCAAAGGGGGGGTGCTCTGAATTATCGAAACAGAGCATTCCAATTCTTCAAGGGGGGGGCTCTGAATTATCGAAACAGAGCATTCCAATTCTTCAAGGGGGGGGCTCTGAATTATCGAAACAGAGCATTCCAATTCTTCAAGGGGGGGCTCTGAATTACTGAAACGGAGCATTCCAATTCTTCAAAGGGGGGGAGCTCAATTATCTAAACGGAGCATTCCAATTCTTCCCAAAGGGGGGGGGGTTCCTTACATTATCTCAGGAGCAGAACTTGAACCCAGAGCTTGGATGGTACCTGACTGCTGGAGATCAAAAAGGGGGACAAGGCAAGGATCCCCGAATGATTGACGGCAATGGGAACCCCCGAGTCATCTAGCCCAACCCTGAGACACACAGCTTAGAAAACACACAGCACAAATGCTCTATTAAAATAGCTATATTTTAAAGGCTGAATTGGGGGGGGGCGGTTTAGGGAAAGGGGATGTCACACACTGTAGAAAACGGGGGTGAAATCAGGGTGGGGGTGGGGTCTCCCCTGGCAAGGGAGACAAGCAGCATTTGAATTGACAGTCGACGTCGCTTTCATATAATATATATCTCTATAACCCCGCCCCCCATTTCCAGACATTAAATGGTATTTTCCCCCACCCCTGCACCCCCAGTAGTTTCCTCCGCCTCCCTGCTTGGGCAGCAGGGGGCGCCTTCGAGTTGAGTTCAGAACAAGAGAGATTCCCAAAGGGAAAGAGTGGAGACCCCCCCCCCATTGCGGATGCGAAACTGGGGGTGGTTTGGGGGGTGGGGCAATAAAACCGGAGCACCCCTTGAAAGTGGGGTGTTTGCATATCAGGACACCCCATAAAACGGGGGCAATCTCGAATCCAGGGTTGGGGGGGGGTCCACGTGAAAGCCAAAAAGTGAGGCAACACTGCGCAGCGACAGAGGTAGATGGAGAGTCCGGAAGAGAAGAAATATCAAGTCCTGGGGTCCCCATATTTGGGGGGTTCAAGGTCCGAAGCTCTGTTTGGAAAGGGTCCTGGAGTCCAACCCGCTTTCTACGGAGAGTTCCAACGGGCGCATTTCCCAGCTCCATACGTCCTCGGTGATGGCGGTTCTGGGTTCGAGTCGTGCGCTGTTTGTTCTTCCTCTCTCTCTTTTCACCTGCCTCCCCCTCCGGCGGCGCCTCCTCCTCCCCCCCTGGCTTTGGCCACCAGGTAGAGGACGATGTCTTGGTGGCCCCCGAAGGCGGCCATGTGCAGAGCGCTCCAGCCGTCGCGGTTGGCCAGCCGCACGTCGGCGCCGAAGCGGACTAGCAGCTTGACCAGCTCCAGGTTGCCGTCGCTCACCGACTGGTGCAGCGCCGTCTGGCCCTCGGGCCCGAAGGCGTTGACGTTGAAGTCGCAGCTGCTCATGCCCCGCAGCAGCGCGTGCACGGCGGCCGTGTTGCCCGCGCGCACCGCCTCGCGGAAGCTGCGCTCGCGCGGGGACGGCGGCGGGGATGAAGGAGGCGGGGGGCGCGGAGGCAGCTCCGCCTGGCTCATGGCCGAAGCGGCGGCGGACGAGGCGCGCATGCGTGGAGGTGGTTGGTGAGACTAGGGTTAGAGACCCCCCCCTCTCGGGGCGGTAGAGACCCTTTGTAGGCGGGGGAGGGGGGAGGCGAGGGGAAGACGCCCCTCCCCCGCGTGAAGGACGCTGCGAGGGAGAGTTAGAGAGGTTCTAAAAGGGAGTTCAATGGGTTAAGGAGGTTCTGAAGGGGAGTTCGGGGTTAAAGACCTCACCGCCACCTGGTTAAGGGAGCTCTAGAAGTTCAGGACCTTCCTTGGGGCGCCTGGAGAAAGACACCCCCCCCCCGGTCTGGGGGGTGTTAAGGACCGTCCCTTGGGGAGTCGCGTCCAAGACCCCCGCCCGCCCAACAAAGCGAGGATCCGGCTTGGGTTGCTAAACAGCCCCCCCCGTTATTCGAGGCTATTATTGGGGGCGCCCCCGGTCCTTCGAGGCTCTTCAAGGCCCCCCCTTTTCGAGTCCCCGTTGCTTTTTGGGGTCTCCCCGACGACACCTTCGGAAACCGGATGACGCCCCGTGTCGGCTTCTCGCTGCTCCTTCGGTATTTTTTTTTTTTTTTAAAGAGGGGGGGTTCCGGATCGCGCCTCTCCAAACGCGCCCCCCCCTCTTTATTCGGGACGAGCCTCTTCTGCGCCTGCGCCGCCGCGCCGATCGCCGCCCTCGGCCGCCCCGTCCGACTGCGCGCCGCTCTCCCTCGGCCCCCCGCCTTTTGAAGACCTCATTTGCATGCCGGCACCGCCCCGCGCACTCGCCATTGGCCGCCGCCGCCGTTCCCAGGGCGCTCATTGGGCCCGGCGGAGGCGCCGAACGCCGGGCTCCCGAGCCTCTCCGGTTGGCCGCCGCCAGTGTTCCCAGCGCCGCCATTGGACGGGGCGCGGGAGAGCCGCTCGCCATTGGCCCGGGCGCGCCGGGCGGGGAAGGGAGCGCGCCCATTGGCTGGGGCGCGGAGAGCGGAGAAAGTGGAACGTTGAGAAAAGGGAGGCGCTTCTCGATTTCCCAGCAGACAAAAAAGCGAGGGGAAATAAAATGCGCTGGTATTATTATTGTTGTGTTAATTTTTATTATTAATTTTATTATTATTTTTATCACTATTATTATTTACTATTTTTATTATTTGTTATTACTATTTTTATTTTTATTACTATTTTTAATACTATCAGGATATTATTAAATTACTATTATTAAATTTTATTATTTTTATTATTATTTTACTACTGCTCCTACTATTTTTATTATTATTATTATACCCAAGGGGGAAAAACGCATGCAAAGCTATCTGCACGGTTTCAAAGAAATAAAACTTATTTCGTTCCATTTCTTGATGTATTTATTTTGCAGAGAATGCACAGCTATTTTGATTTCTGGTGAAGCCAAAACAAAATGCACAGGGATCCAGATTCCTTTTTCTTTCTTCCATAATTTATGGATTTTTATTCATTTCCTCGTGTTTGATTTCATTTTCTTTCTTAAATTTGCATCTATTTCATTTCTTGATTTGTCTTTGATTTCGTTTTCTTCCTTTAAAAATTGTATTATTTTGTCTATGATTTCCTTTCATTAAATTGGTACAGATTTTTATTTATTTGTATTTGATTTTCTTTTATTTGTTAAATCTACATTGGTCTTCTTTGCCTTGGATTTCTGATTTTCCAGGATCTCCCACAATAAATTGGCACAATCATTCATTCATATATTTCTAATAGTGACTGCACAAGGATATTATTTCCTAATTTCGCAGGGCCTCCCAATTGCCCAGGGTTTGGCCTTCTTGTTAATATTTCTCATTTTTCTTTTAATTTGGCGAGGCCTGCAAAATAATGGTGCCAGGTTGGTGGGGTGTAAATATTTTCCATTATTATTATTATTATTATTATTATTATTATCATCATTATTATTATTCCGAAGCTCCAAACGTGATGAGGATTTTGCGTCGCCTGCAAAAAAATAATTCCACAAGGACTCTTAGGCGTTTATTTTGTGGGGAGAAGGGCACATGGATTCTGTTTCCATCCTTTACTTGCCTGACAAGCGAGAAAATATTGAATAAAATCGCACGGGAATTCTTTTATTTTCCAAAAAAATAACTGTTTTCTTCTCTTGCAAGGCCTTCCAATAAACAATCGCAAATTTTCCAGAATCAACAGCACCGGAATTTTATTTTGTCAAGCAATTACGCACCAACCAATAAACCCCACTTCCTTCACTGTCTCCTATTATTTATTATTATTATTATTATTATTATTATTATTAATTTATGCCCCAGCCACTCTGGGCAACACATATAAAACCCTTATGAAACATCAAACATTTGTTGTTGTTGTTGTTGTTGTTGTGAGGTTTTCATTATACCTCCAAAAAACAAGAAACCCCAAAATGTAAATGCTAGAGCCGGTAAATTCCTGTAATTATAATATCTATACTCAGCATGGCTTTAGTAATAATTTAGCTGTGGCAATAATCGTCCCATCAACTGAATAAGCAAGCATACATTTAATCAATAATAATAAAAGGAATAATAATCAGGATTTTATTAATTTATTTTTAATTTTCCACTTAAGGCCAATTTTCAAATGTTTCCCCAGCGCTCTACTTTTTTTATTTCCCACTTTATTCTCCTTTTCGTCTTTCTATTCGCCCCTTTATTCCAGGGACTTTTTAAAGATTTCATTCATTTTCAAATGTCCCTTCCGGCTTTCTTTCTTTCATCTTCGACTTGTTTTATATTTTAATTTTTTTTAAAAAAATCTGACTTTTCAATAGTTTCTCATTTGCATTTCCCTCCCTTTTTTCCGGGACTTTAAAAAAATATTTCCGACATTATTTCTTCTGGCTTATTTCTATTCCCCTTTTTTCCCTGGGCCTTTTGAAACATTTTATTAATTTTTTAATTTTTTCCTGCAGGCCTCTTTCTACGCCCCCCCTTTTAAAGGGACTTTTTAGACATTTGAATTTTTTTTAAAAAAATCTCTTTATCCTTTCAACTCCTGGCCTCGATTCCCTCTTTTGTTTCAGGGACTTTTAAAACGTTATTTTTTTAAATATCTCCCTCCCGCCTTGCTTGCTTTCCTCTTCCACGGATGTTTTTATTGGAAAATATTCCCCACTTTATTTTTCTACCCCCCTCCTTTTTCAGGGACTTTTTATTTTGTGATTATTTGACGTTTTATTGATTTTCAAATGTTCCCCTCCTGCCTTGCTTTATTTTCTCTCCCACTGATGGCTTGTTTGATGCTCTAATTTTTAAATATTTCCACCTTTCTCCTGTTCAACTGCTGCCTTCTATCTACCCCCCCCCCTATTTTTTCCAGGGACTTTTGTGGGGTGTCTAGGCCTGGGAAACTGGACTGGATCTTGGGGGGGGGGCGCTTTAAAAAAGGGCATTCAGCCGCCTCCCCCCACCCCTTCCCCAGAATTGATTCATTCATTAATCCGCTTCACTGCGCTCCCATTCATTCCTCGCAAGATCTCCTGGCAGGCGCTTCCTTATATGGGCACGGCCGGGCGTGGGGCGGGTCCCGGGGGCGGGTCCGCCGGTGGGGCTCATTAGCATGAGTCGGAGAGCGTGGGAAAGTCTCGGTCGTTTTTTCCCACGCCGTCCAGAGAGGCGCGGCCGCCCCGCGCGGAGGGGAGGGGGCAGGGTGGGGCGGGGCAGAGAGGGGGGAGGGAGGAAGAGGGAGAAGAGAGGAGGGGGAGGGAGGGTGGGAAAATGGGGGGGAGATTGACGGGGCAAATGGGGGGAGGGAGGAAATTGGGGGAGAGGGGGGGAGGTTGACGGGGAAATGGGGGGAGGGAGAGAAGGGGAAGATTGACAGGGGTGAGGGGATATTGACAGGAAAATTGGGGGGAAAGGAGAGGCAAGAAAGTGAAAGGGTGGGAAAAGTGACTGGGAGTAGCAGGAGGGAGGGCGGGCTAAACTAGAGGGTCCCGAGGGTCATCCAATCCAACCCCCCAGCAAGGCAGGAATACGCAGGGTGAAGTGCAGATTCCCGCATTGAAGCGGGTCAGTCTGGATGACCGTGGGAACCCTTTCCATCTCAACCGTTCCATGATTTTAGGATCAGATTCCTGCATTGAATGGGGTTGAATTGGAAATCCGCTGGGGGACCTTTCTGTCATTTTACAATCCTGTGAATTCCACCCCCCCACCCCCGAATTATTTTTGGGATTGGCAGGTATTTATAGCATGGAAAATCTTTGGCGCCCAGAGGGAACGGTTCAGCCCCGAGTGCGAGGTCAGAGGGTCCCTGTCTTCCCAAAGCCTAAAAATGGAAGAGGGACCCCCGGCCAGGCACCAAAATGCCATCAAGGCCTATCTCTCATTTCGTAGCTCTACAGTTCCGGCTGTGAGGCGCGGGTGAGACTAGATGACCCTAGGCCCTTTTTCCGCCAATCATTTCCATCCCTCCTGTTTATCACAGTCCTGGGTATTTCCCGCCAGCAAACCCAAGGTGATCCCCGCAGGTGGAAGACAAGCTGCTCAGGCATCTCTCTCGGCCCGTTTCCACTGGTTACTTTTGGAAATTAGTTCCTTTGAGCTGCACCGGAGTGATTCCTGCCTGGCAAAGCACAGCTTTGGCCCACCCGCCTGCTGGCAACCCTGGGAACTGCAGCCCGCTCCCCCTCTCAACACTAGTTTCGCTGGTGTGATTTCCGCCCAAACTCCCTGCACCCCGCATCCAAACTCCATCGGGGGATTTCTACTTGCCGGAGAGCAGAGGGCTTCCATTTTCGCTTCCCCCCCCCAAGCTGCACCAGTAGGATTCCTGCCTGCTTCCTCCTAGAGGAAAAGCGCCTCTGCTGGCGGCTTTGGGAGTTGCGGGTCATAGAGAACAACATTTACCAAATCTAAATTTCCATTGATTTATGGAGACATCCTGCCGGGAAAAGCCATTTCCCCCACTAGCTTTGCCTGTTGAATTCCTGCTCGCTGGCAGGCCGATGTCACACACACGACTGCTTCATAATGGTCACCGCGGGTGAGCCCAGCTGCTCTAGGGGGCACCCAGCACCCCAGGGAAGTCAGGGCCCAGACACCCACACCCCAACACCCAAAGGTGTCAAGGCAAGATGGCAGCTGCTCAGAAAGGAAAGTTTTTCCCCCAGGAACCCTACTACATCCCAGGGTGAGTTTGAGCCCCAAATTTGGGGGGAGCGGAGTGGGGTGATATCTTAGAGACCTAGAGGGTCTCTAATAAGAGGGAGAGATACTATTTATGCACCAAAAAGAAATAAAAATCGCAGTTTCCGGAAGTGGGCTGGACTAGATGATGCTGAGAGGTCCCACTCAATTCTATGGTTCTATCTATTTTGCATTAATTCTATCTAGTTTGTCTAGATCTTTCCATTCCTCTATATATCTATTCTTTCTCTAAATTGATAGGTATAAAGATCTTTCTACCGGTATTCCTCTATATATTTATTCCTTCTCTAAATTGATAGGTATAAAGATCTTTCTATTCCTCTATGTATCTATTCCTTCTCAAAATTGATGGGTATAAAGATCTTTGTACTCCTCTATTTTTATATATTTATACAAATATTTTTATATAAAAAGTTACAGAAGACATCTGAAGGCAGCCCTGTTTAGGGAAGCTTTTAACGTTTGACGGACTATTGTATTTTAATATTCTGTTGGAAGCCGCCCAGAGTGGCTGGGGAAACCCAGCCGGAAGGGGGGGGCGTATAAATAATAAATTATTATTATTAGTAGTAGTAGTAGTAGTAGTAGAGTAGTATTATTTTCTTTGCTGATGTAGCTATTTCTTTGCGGATCGCGATCTCCCCATTTCTTTGCAGATTGCTATCTACCTATTTCTTGGCATATCGCGATCTCCCTATTTCTTTGCAGATCTCCCTATTTCTTTCCAGATTGCTATCTACCTATTTCTGGGCATATCGCAACCTACCTATTTCTTTTCCAATCTACCTACTTCTTTGGCGATCAAGATCTACCTATTTCTTGGCGGATCAATCTCTGCCAAGCCGCCCGAGATCTCCGGCTCCCAGGCGGCATATAAATAACATTTCTCTTATTTGATATCCGCTTCCTTCCAACGGGGTTGGGATAGATGATGGCCAGGGGTCCCGCCATTGATTTTCCCATCTTTTTCTCCGCCCCCCCGACAGGTACAGCGGCTTCTACCCTCAGGTCCGCTACCAGGTGGGCAAGCCCTACGGGCGCATTACCTGCGACGTCCTGACCGACCCCAGCATCCAGAAAAGCCCCGTCTCTGTCCTGGCGCCGCTGACCAGGCCAAAATTCGTTGGCGACTTCACCAGCCGCGACCGGCCTTTTCGCGAATGCATGGACCAGCACCAAAACTACATCCCGGGTTATTCAGGTGGGTCATTTTCCTGAAATATATATATATTGTTCCATCCTCTTGCTGCCACTGTTGTTATTTTCACCTTACCGGATCCCCCCCCCCGCCAATTTCTAATATTTTATTATTTAATATTATTTCAAATGCCTACATTTTGTAGTATTTTTGTGGTGGTAGTCTAGGATTTTGTTGTTATTTTCACCTTACTGGAATTCCCCCTCCCCGCAATTTCTAATATCTTACCATTATTTCATATTGATTTCATATTGATTTATTTCCAATTTCTAATGTTATCATTATTTCATATAGATTTTTCCCCCATTTCTAATGTTATCATTATTTCATATTGATTTTCCCCCCATGTCTAATATGTCATTATTTCATATTTATTTCATATTGAATTTCCCCATTTCTAATATTTTATCCTTTCATATTGAATTTCCTCCCCAATTTCTAATATTTTATCATTATTTCATACGGCCTCAATTTTATTTCTAGCATATTGTTTTTATTTTCACCTTTTCTATTTCCCGAATCTCCCATCTCATTTGCTATCGTTATTCCTATTTCAAATCGCCTGACCTATAAACGGTTGTCACTTTTATTTTGAATTTTAATTATTTTAATTTACACAGGTTGCACATTGAGAATAAAGGTATTAGGGCCATTCCATGAAAAATGAGCCATGATTCCAAACATGCAGTCTAACCATGTTTTTTAAAGCTAGAGACAAAAGAAGTTTAGTTTATGGACCTTCTTTTCCAAAGTCCACCCACGTAGCCTTCACAGAAGTGTTCAAGTTAAAAGTTTTCTGATGATTGTCCCACCCGTGACAGCATTTCCCCCTCAATTTTGTATCGTTAAATTTCTTAAACTTAATTTCTGATTGCATAGTTGTAACCAATAAACATGGATTTAAACAGATATGCTGAGTTTATCATTGATTCACCTCCCAACTCACAGTTTTTCCATAAATCAAACTTATCTCAAGCTCCGTGTCCTTTTTTTGTCCCACCCGTGACAATACTTTAACATTTAAAAAAATTGTCAAAAATATCCATAGAAATAATTTAAAAAATTAGTAAAATGTTCAGTATCTTATTAAGAACATAGTTTAAATTTTGGTTGTTAATTTTTATGTATATTTACATTGTTACACATGTGTGAATACCAAAGAACATGGTCCAAGTGTCCCACCCGTCACAATGGAATGGCCCATTATTAATATTATTTATTTATTTATTTATTTATTATATCTCTGACGGTTCTATTATTAGATCTCTGACGGTTCTCTTTTATCATTATTTCATCTCTGACGGTTCTCTTTCAGGCGTTGTCCCTTACCAGGGTTGCATGACCCTTAAAGGCCGGACGCAGCGCGCTACATTTCCTCCAGAGGGCGCCCGAACGCCAACCGCCCCCCCTCCGCCAACGGGGGCGAGCAAGGCCGCCCCCTGCCACCCGGGGATCCGTCTGGCCTGCGGTCCCGGATGGCGCCAGTTTGCATCGTCAGTTGGTGCAGACATGAACCCGGGGCCGAAGATGTACCTGTGCCACCCGGACGTGGCGCTGGTGTGCGGAAGGGAGAGGGAGCGGGGGCCCTGCGACCCGGGGATGTCCCTGATCTGCGGCCAGGGCTGGAGGGCCGTCCCGTGCGGAGCAGGGAACGAGGAGGTAGGCCGGGCGTCCCGGGTTCAAAACCGGCTTCAACCCCCTCCCCGGGAATCTCGTTTCCGCAAAAAGTGCGACAACGGTGTCAGAAGCAAAGGGGAGGGCGGAGCTCTCTCGCTGACCCCGCCCCTCTCGCCCCCCAACCCAGCCAACCCGGATCGAGGCCACGCCCCTCCCACCGGCCACCGAGACAACAGACATCTGCCGCTTCGACCGCACCCCCAGGATGGATGCACCCAACCTCATCCAGCGGAAGGCCATCTCAGGTAGGCGCTGGCCCCACCCCTTCCTCAGGGAAGCCCCACCCACCCAGAGCCCCACCCACTTTTGGAAACCAGCTCCCCCCCCCCCCCGGGTTAAGACCGAACGTTGCCCCTCCATGGTACCATTCTCGCTGTGCCTTGCGGGGATTTCCAGATTTCTCCTTGCAGTTATTTCTAGATTTCTCCTTGTGGGGATTTTTTTATTTCTCCTTGAGGGTATTTCCAGATTTCCCCTTGCGGGGACTAATCACTCAAAGGCAAGCGTAGCTAAAGGAACCCGTCAGCTTCTGGGCTCCACTGGGAACTCGTAGCGGTGGTTTCGAGGGAGCCCAAAATGCGGGTTTCGAGGGAGCCCTCCCCGGCGCTCCCCCCCCCAGAACTATCCTTCCCTCATTGCAGGCTACACGGGCTACATCCCTCGCTTCCCCTGGATCATGGGCGAAAACTACCTGACGGGGGTGAAGGACGCCATGGACGAGTTTGACCGCAACCAGGTGCGTACTACGACTCCCAGGGGCTGGCGTCCATTTCTACGTCAGGGGCGGGACACAGCTGATCATGTCCCTTTGCCACCTCTGGTCCCGGGATTTCAAAGTCCAGATCCGGCGGGGGGTCAGCCTAGATGCCCCAGTCCCTGAGTCTCGTCTTTTCTCCCCGCAGGAAATGCTGAGGAGCCCCATGTACAGCTTTGGGAAGCGACTACCTCGCACCTACTGGCCCAACACCAAGATTTACACCAGCGGAGGCTTGATGCCTTTCTACACCGGGTTTGTGCCCAGTAAGTCAGGGTTGGTTCAATAGGAGTATAGCATCTAGATCAAGGGAAGGAATAGGACCACTGTATTCCGCTCTGGTCAGACCTCACCTGGAATACTGTGTCCAGTTCTGGCCACCCCAGTTCAAGAAGGATACTGACAAGCTGGAACGTGTCCAGAGGAGGGCGACCAAAATGGTCCAAGGCCTGGAAACGATGCCTTCTGAGGAACGGCTTAGGGAGCTGGGTATGTTTAGCCTGGAGAAGAGAAGGTTCAGGGGTGATAGGATAGCCATGTTCAAATATATAAAAGGATGTCATATAGAGGAGGGAGAAAGGTTGTTTTCTGCTGCTCCAGAGAAGCGGACACGGAGCAATGGATTCAAACTACAAGAAAGAAGATTCCACCTCAACATTAGGAAGAACTTCCTGACAGTAAGAGCTGTTCGACTGGGATTTGCTGCCAAGGAGGGTGGTGGAGTCTCCTTCTTTGGAGGTCTTGAAGCAGAGGCTTGACAGCCACCTGTCAGGAATGCTTGGATGGTGTTTCCTGCTTATCAGGGGGTTGGACTGGATGGCCCTTGAGGTCTCTTCCAACTCTATGGTTCTATGATTCTATGGTATACATGACCCTGGGCACCCTTTCCTGGTCAAATCTCCCAGCATTTTCCCACTCAGATTTTCCCCGTGTTCTCTGCTCAGATTCCCTCTTTCCCATTCAAGCTTCCCCACTAATAATAAGATTTTATTACGCATATATACCCCCATCCGCCTGGGATTCCCATTTGGATTGTCCCACGGTTCCCCCCCCCCCGAATTTTTCCTTTCCCATTGCTTTTCTCCCTTCAGTCCATTTCCCCCATTCCCACCCAACTATTTCCATTTTCCACACATTTTCCCCTCCCTTTCCACTTCGACCTTCCCATATTTATTATTATTACTTATTTGCATATATTATTTCTTGTCTATTCGTTATTATTTAGATTATTTATGTTATCATTTAGATTGTTTTTGTCATCATTTAGATATATTTTTATTTATCATTATTATTTAGATTATCATTCTTAGTTATTTCTTTATAATTTCCACCTTCCCCACTCACAAATCCCCCCTCCCCACCCTCTCTCACACAGACACATATATATAATTTAGTCCCCCCCCCAGTGATCCGCAACGATTTATCGTTTATTATTATTTGGATTTTTTATCTTTATTTAGATTTATTAGTCATTATCATTTAGATTTATTCTCTGTACTCATCATTTATTATTTTGATTTATTCTTTTATTTAAACCCACCCTTCCTTCCCCTCTGACATGTATTTATATATATTGGTATTATTTAGTTTTATTATTTCGATTTATCATTTTTTATTATTTGGATTTATTGGTTTTATTTATTTATTAGTCATTATTATTTAGATCCATTTATTTAGACCCAGCCTTCCGCTTTGACATATATATCTATTTTTGCTATTATTTAGTTGTATTATTTCAATTTATCATTTATTTGGGTTTATTATTTCTATTTAGATTGATTAGTCATTCTTATTTAGATTGATTCATTTCGTTAGAACCACCCTGCCCCTCTGACACATATTTATTTTTTGGTGTCGTCTCCCCCACCAGCCATCCGCGACAACTACGCCCAAACCTTTGGCAACAGCACGCGCCAGGCGTACTTTGGCGAACTTCAGCGGAGGCAGCACGAGGGTTGAAAAAAGGCTTTTAATGGCCGCCCAAACAGCGGCGGCGGCAGATGACATCACAACTATAGAGAAGCGAGGGAGAGAAGAGCCGTCTGGAGGAGAAAACCATGGAGGACCAAGGGGAGAGGTGACCTTCTAGGAAACAAGGAAGAGCGTAGAGGGGTGCCTTCCGGGAAAGAGGAAGAGGAACTGGAATCCGGGAGACAATCCAGAGGTGACGTCCGAGGGGTCCATCATTGGGCTTCCATTATTCGTGGTCCATCATTGGGCTTCCATTATTCGTGGTCCATCATTGGGCTTCCATTATTCGTGGTCCAGCATTGGGCTTCCAGGAGGAACCAGAGATGGAGATCAGCATGGTATAACCATGGAAAGATGCATCCAAGCCTAGAGAGAACCATGGCTTGGGGAGATCCAATCCGGGAGGAACGGTAGAGGAGACCCTGAAGGTCCTATCCTGCAAAAGACCGAGGAGGCCAAACATCAAGGAGAGCCTGGAGAACACGTTGGAGGAGGAGAATCTCCTGGAGGCTCGGATCCAACCTGGTAAAAAGGCAAGGTGGAGGAGAAGCTGGAGGCTCGGGACTAATGGGGAAGGAGCCTGGACGTGACCACGAGATCTTGGAAGCAAGGTGGAGAACTTGGGATGCCAGAAGAACCTGGAAGCTTGGAGGAACCTGGACGTGATGGTGAGAACTTGGATTCCAGGTGGAGTCCAAGAAGCTTGGACGTGAGGGTGAGAACTTGGAAGCTTGGAAGGAACCTGATGGTGGGAACTGGGAATCAAGGTGGAGAAGAACCTGGAAGGTCAGAAGGGAGAACCAACATGAGAGGAAACCAAGGGGGTGGGTCCAATAAAGGTGGCTTAGTCTCTGAGCATGGTTTTCCGGGATGTTTTCTTCTTGCTTCCTAGGCGGCCTCCTCCTCCGCCTCCTCTTCGAACTCGCCCTCTTCCTCGGCGGTGGCATCCTGGTATTGCTGGTACTCCGAGACCAGGTCGTTCATGTTGCTCTCCGCCTCGGTGAACTCCATCTCGTCCATGCCCTCGCCCGTGTACCAGTGGAGGAAGGCCTTGCGTCGGAACATGGCGGTGAACTGCTCGGAGATGCGCTTGAAGAGCTCCTGGATGGCGGTGGAGTTGCCGATGAAAGTGGCAGACATCTTGAGGCCGCGGGGCGGGATGTCGCAGACTGCCGTCTTGACGTTGTTTGGGATCCACTCCACGAAGTAGCTGCTGTTCTTGTTCTGGACGTTGAGCATCTGCTCGTCCACCTCCTTCATGGACATGCGCCCCCGGAAGACGGCCGCCACTGTCAGGTAGCGCCCGTGGCGCGGGTCGCAGGCGGCCATCATGTTCTTGGCGTCGAACATCTGCTGCGTGAGCTCGGGGACCGTCAGGGCCCGGTACTGCTGGCTGCCCCGGCTGGTGAGGGGTGCGAATCCCGGCATGAAGAAGTGGAGGCGGGGGAAGGGGACCATGTTGACGGCCAGCTTGCGGAGGTCGGCGTTCAGCTGGCCGGGGAAGCGCAGGCAGGTGGTGACGCCGCTCATGGTGGCCGAGACCAGGTGGTTGAGGTCCCCGTAGGTGGGCGTGGTCAGCTTGAGGGTGCGGAAGCAGATGTCGTAGAGGGCCTCGTTGTCGATGCAGTAGGTCTCGTCTGTGTTCTCCACCAGCTGGTGGACCGAGAGGGTGGCGTTGTAGGGCTCCACCACCGTGTCCGAGACCTTGGGCGAGGGCACCACGCTGAAGGTGTTCATGATGCGGTCGGGGTACTCTTCCCGGATCTTGCTGATCAGCAGCGTGCCCATGCCCGAGCCCGTGCCGCCCCCCAAAGAGTGGGTCAGCTGGAAGCCCTGCAGGCAGTCGCAGCTCTCCGCCTCCTTGCGAACCACATCCAGGACAGAGTCCACCAACTCGGCCCCCTCCGTGTAGTGGCCCTTGGCCCAGTTGTTGCCGGCGCCGCTCTGGCCTGGGGGGGGGGGAGGCAGTGTCAGAATAATAGTAGTAGTAGTAATAATAATAATAATAATAATAATAATAATAATAATAATAATTTATTATTTATACCCAAGCCACTCTGGGCGGCTTTCAACAGAGCACTAAAATGCAATAATCTATAAAACATTAAAAGCCTCCCTAAACAGGGCTGCCTTCAGATGTCTTCTAAAGGTCTGGTAGTTGTTGTTCTCTTTGACATCTGAAGGGAGGGGGTTCCACAGGGCGGGTGCCACTACCGAGAAGGCCCTCTGCCTGGTTCCCTGTAACTTGGCTTCTCGCAGTGAGGGCACCGCCAGAAGGCCCTCAGCGCTGGATCTCAGTGTCCGGGATGAACGGTGGGGGCGGAGACGCTCCTTCAGGTATACAGGACCGAGGCCGTTTAGGGCTTTAAAGGTCAGCACCAACACTTTGAATTGTGCTCGGAAACGTCCTGGGAGCCAATGTAGATCTCTCAGGACCAGTGTTATGTGGTCTCGGCAGCCACTCCCAGTCACCAGTCTAGCTGCCGCATTCTGGATTAGCTGTAGTTTCCGGGTCACCTTCAAAGGTAGCCCCACGTAGAGCGCATGGCAGTAGTCCAAGCGGGAGATAACTAGAGCATGCGCCACTCTGGCGAGACAGTCTGAGGGCAGGTAGGGTCTCAGCCTGCGTACCAGATGGAGCTGGTAGACAGCCACCCTGGACACAGAATTAACCTGCGCCTCCATGGACAGCTGTGAGTCCAAAATGACTCCCAGGCTGCGCACCTGGTCCTTCAGGGGCACAGTTACCCCATTCAGGACCAGGGAGTCCCCCACACCCGCCCGCCTCCTGTCCCCCAAAAACAGTACTTCTGTCTTGTCAGGATTCAACCTCAATCTGTTAGCCACCATCCATCCTCCAATGTGTATTATGTGTACTCTTTATACACAGGGCGGCTCACGCCGAATATAAAACGGTAAAAACATGAAAAACAAAACATACACACAACCCCCCCAAACAAAGTTGATTAAAATATAAGTAATAATAATAATAATTTTTTTGTTTATACAGTACAGTTTAAAATGCAGCTTAAAATTCAGCCTCGTTTTCGTGGTAGCCTAAGGGGAGAAAACGTCAAATATTCACGGGGGCCAACTATTCATGCTGATAGGGTGGGAATGATTTAAAATTAGATATATTCAGGGCAGGGGAATCGGCGTGGAAACTGATATTGGGAGGTAACGGGAAGGGGGGAATGATAAAAAAAATCTAAAGGAGGGGAATAGGTTCAGAAAATGAGATTGGAAATAATGAGAAGGGGAGAAATGATGAATAATAATAATAATAATAATGGGGGAATTTACCTATGCAAAAATAGGTAATATTGGGAGGTAACGGGAAGGGGGGAATGATTAAAAAAATCTAAAGAGGGGAATAGGTTCAGAAAATGAGATTGGAAATAATGGGAAGGGGAGAAATGATGAATAATAATAATAATAATAATAATAATAATAATAATAATAATAATGGGGGAATTTACCTATGAAAAGGGCTGGGGAAAGATGCCTTGAAAAACTGGGGGAATAAGCCCTGAAACATTCCTGAAAAGGGAAAAAAAATCACCCATGGAAAACTCAAGTGGGGGGGAATGATGGAAAGATAAGCCAGGAAACATGAACCTGAAAATTACCCACAGAAAAATAAAGGGAAATCAGCTATGAAAAATATTGAAAGGGGGGGCGGAATAATCTGTTAAATTATTTTGATCAAAAATCAAAGTATCAAGAGCTATGTTCTGTGTAGTAGAACCACTCTGGGTGGTTTCCAACAAAGATGAAAAATACACTGAAATATCCATTCTTTTGGGTTGCCAATGCACTGCCGATCAATAGAGGAGGCTCGAAATGGGGCTCAAAGGCACCCCGACACACACCGAAAACAAAATTATCCGGGCGGAAGATCTGTCCAAAGGGTCCGGAGCGGACTGAATCCATGGTGCCGGGCTCGAGGTCGACCAGGACGGCGCGAGGGACGTATTTGCCACCTGGGGGAGAAAAATTAAATTCAATTGAATTAAAGACGAAACATGAAAACATGGGACCTTTGAAAAGATTTTATTTATTTAATTTTTTAGTTCCCCCCCCAATACACCTGTATATTCCAGCACCCTTTTCAGCACCCACTTGAATCCTGGGGCTCCTTTTTGTGAAATACCTATGTAAACCCTAGTGTGGCAGGAAAATCAGCAAGGTTTTTTAGCGGGGCCAAATTCGAGTAAGATCTACTTACTACCTGTTTACCTGCTCATAATGATAATAATTTATTATTTGTAGCCCGCCCATCTGGCTGGGTCCCCCCAGCCACTCTGGGCGGCTATCTATTATTATTATTATTGTTGTTGCTGCCACCCAGTTCTGGGCCTTTTTAAATATACATTTCAACTGCAGGGCTCCTTTTTTGAATACAGACCAATAAAAATCCCAGGGGCTGTTGGAATAACAGATACTGTAGATAGATAGATAGATAGCACCTTAGAAACCAACTAAATTTGTTCTCGGTATACCGTGTTTCTCCTAAAATAAGACACCGTCTTATATATTTTCCCCCCTCAAAAAAACAAAGTATGGCTTATTTTGGGGGGGTGTCTTATTTTAACCGCTCCGCGTCGGTATGCAGCATAGCCACGCCTATCCAGGCCGTCTTAAGCAGGCATGCCCAAACTTCGGCCCTCCAAATGTTTTGGGACTACAATTCCCATCATCCCTGACCAATGGTCCTGTTAACTAGGGATCATGGGAGTTGTAGTCCCCAAACATCTACCATTTGGGACTACAATTCCCATCATCCCTGACCACTGGTCCTGTTAACTAGGGATCATGGGAGTTGTAGTCCCCAAACATCTACCATTTGGGACTACAATTCCCATCATCCCTGACCACTGGTCCTGTTAGCTAGGGATCATGGGAGTTGTAGGCCAAAACATCTGGAGGGCCGCAGTTTGGGGATGCCTGGTCTTAAGGGAGAGGCGCCACATCCCTTTGTCTTATTTTCAGGGTATGGCTTATATTTTGCAAATGTGTCAAAATCCTGCTACGGCTTATTTTAGGAGAAACAGGGTATGCTTTCTTGTGCATGCACACTTCTTCAGATACACTGATTAATATACACTGAATAATAATATAATAAAAAATAAGAATTCCTTCCAGTAGCACCTTAGAGACCAACTAAGTTTGATATTGGTACTAGTATATTAAGCCCGTAAAATTACGGGCTCTAGAAGATTTTTGCTGCCTGTGCGTGCTGCTTTAAAGCAGCACGGACGGGCAGCCTCAGGAGCCGGCGCTCCCTCGGCGGATCGCTCAGTCACCGCTGAGCGATCCGCCGAGGGAGCGCCGCTCCCTCCGAGGGAGTGGGGGCTCCTGGAGCTGCCTGTCTGTGCTGCTTGAAAGCAGCACGGACGGGCAGCCTAAGGAGCCGACGCTCCCTCGGCCGGTCGCTCAGTGACCGCAGGAGCAGGAGCGCCGGGCGGGATGCATCCCACTCGGCGCTGCAGCTACCGGCGAGGGAGTGGAGGCTCCTGGAGCTGCCTGTCCGTGCTGCTTGAAAGCAGCATGGACGGGCAGCTAAGGAGCTGGAGGCGCCCGGCGGCGTCCGGGGCGAGGAGGTTGCGGGGCGGCGTCCTCGTCCTCCTCGTCGCCGCTGCCTCCAGGCCCGGCCGGCCCGGCCGTCCTCCTCCTCCTCGGGGCTCCTCCGTCGAGGTGGCAGCGGCGGCGGCGGCAGCAGCGGAGGAGGCCGCGCTGCTCGCTCTCGCCCCCTTCGTTTTCCCCGGGGGCGGCTGTAGCGGCGGCGGTAGCGACGGCGAGGATGGGGCGGCCCTCTGCGTCCGTGCGAGGCAGTGTCGCTGGCGCAAATGACAACGCGCGTGCGCCGCCGCTGCCTCGCGGACACGCCCCCCTCTCCGCCCGCTCCAATCCCTGCGTCCGTGTGAGTCCCGGTCATGCGCATTGCGCACTTCCGTGACACACAGAAAGTGGACGCAGGGACACAGCAAGATTATTATATAGGATGAGCTTTCGTATGCATATTTTTTATTTTTTATTTTCTTTCGCCTACGGCAGGCTGACACAGCTACCTACCTGTAACTATAAATAATATAAGTAATATAAATATAATTATTATATTTATAAATTTATAATATATTTATAAATTTGTCATATATTTATAAATATTTACATATTTATAGTAATATAAAGAACAAACTTCTTCAGAAGCACTGAATAATAATAATAATAATAATAATAATAATAATAATAATAATATAAAATATATTTTATATTATATTGGCCTAGTTTGGTCCTCCAGCTGTATAGACCAGACTGTATAGACCAGGCATACAACTCCCATGATCACCTGCTAACAGGACCAGTGCTCAGGGATGATGGGGGGCTTTTTTAATACCCAGTCGAACTCCAGTGCTCCTTTTTAAACATACAGGGGGCTTTTTTAATACCCATTCGAAGTCCAGGGCTCTTTTAGGAATATAAAGGTCAAGGGACCCTGGCCATTAGGTCCAGTCACGGACGACTCTGGGGTTGCGGCGCTCATCTCGCTTTACTGGCTGAGGGAGCCGGCGTACAGCTTCCGGGTCATGTGGCCAGCATGATTAAGCTGCTTCTGGCGAACCAGAGCAGCGCACGGAAACGCCGTTTACCTTCCCGCCAGAGCAGTACCTATTGATCTCCTTGTACTTTTGACGTGCTTTGGAACTGCTAGGTTGGCAGGAGCTGGGACCGAGCAACGGGAGCTCACCCCGTCGCAGGGATTTGAACCAACCGCCGACCTTCCGATCGGCAAGCCCTAGGCTCTGTGGTTTAACCCACAGCGCCACCCGCATCCCTTTAGGAATATAGGACCCTTTAGGACCAACACAAACCCCGGGCCTGCCGGAATCGACCTCTAACTTTCTAAGCACCCATTTTAACACACATTTGAACTCCAGGGCTCCTTTCTTAATACAGACCAACACAAACCCCAGACCTGTCAGAATTGACCTCTAACATTCTTAATACACATTTTAACACATATTTGAGCTCCTTTCTTAACATACAGGGGACTTTTTAAATACCCATTCTAAGTCCAGGGCGCCTTTAGGAATATCGACCAACACAAGCCCCAGGGCTGTCAGAACCGATCTCTAACTTTTTAAACACCCATTTGAACCCCAGGGCTCCTTTTTTTAAACATACAGAGGACTTTTTAAATACCCATTCGAAGTCCAGGGCTCCTTTTTCAACATACAGGGGACTTTTTTAAATACCCATTCGAAGTCCAGGGCTCCTTTTGGAATATAGACAAACACAAACCCCAGGCCTATCAGAAATGATCTCTTAACTTTTTAAGCACCCATTCTAACACACATTTAAACTCCGGGGTTCCTCTTTAAACATACAGGGGGCTATTTTAATAACCATTCAAACTCCAGGGCTCCTTTTGGAATATAGACCAACACAAGCCCCAGGGCTGTTAGAATAGATCTATTATTTCGAGTTGTTTTTTTCAAGGAAGTGTATGAATTCAGGGACCCTTTTCCACACACAGCTATTAACTCTGGGGGGCTTTTTAAATACCCATTCGAAGTCCAGGGCTCCTTTTTCAACATACAGGGGACTTTTTTTAATACCCATTCGAAGTCCAGGGCTCCTTTTGGAATATAGACCAACACAAGCCCCAGGGCTGTTAGATCTATTATTTCGAGTTGTTTTTTTCAAGGAAGTGTATGAATTCAGGGACCCTTTTCCACACACAGCTATTAACTCTGGGGGGGCTTTTTAAATACCCCATTCGAAGTCCAGGGCTCCTTTTGGAAAAAAAACACAAACCCCAGGCCTGTCAGAATTGATCTCTAACGTTTTAAGCACCCGTTCTAACACACATTTGAGCTCCAGTGCTCCTTTTTTAAAAAACATACAGGGGGCTTTTTAAATACCCATTCAGACACCAGGGCTCCTTTGGGAATATAGACCAACACAAGCCCCAGGGCTGTCGGAATCGACCTCTTCACTTTTCAAATCTATTTTTATCGATTTCACATTTCTTTATATTGTTATATATAAATATATATATATTTATATAATTTATATATTGTTATATATTTCACATTTCAATCTATTTCACATTTTTATATATCGTTATATATTTCACATTTCATACATTTTTATCTATATCACCTTTTTATCTATTTCACATTTTATACATTTTTATATATTTCAACTTTCGGGGGCCCCCGACAGCTGCTGCAGAGGCCTCCCACCCACCCGTGGCCTCGTTGTAGTAGACGTTGATCCTCTCCAGCTGTAGGTCGCTGTCGCCATGGTACGTGCCCGTGGGGTCGATGCCGTGCTCGTCCGAGATCACCTCCCAGAACTGGGGAAGACACAAAAATAAAAAGGGGCTAAGGTGCGTTTCTTTTTTTGGCCCGCCCTTCCTCTATTTTCCCCTATTATTATTATTATTATTATTATTATTATTATTATTATTATTATTATTATTAAACCTTGGCGCCGATTTGGTTGCCGCACTGGCCAGCCTGCAAATGCACAATTTCCCTCATGACGGCGGTTGCTTTTCGCGGCAACGAGCAACAGAAAAGATGCTGCTAGATCGACGCGCGCGGGACGCTGGCTGCGTCCCGGCAACGGGCGCCGCCTTATATAGGTGCCGCAGCACGGGTGCTGATTGGGCAGCCGGCGCGGCGCGCGCGGGAGGCGCTGATTTGGCGAGCCGGACGGAGAAAGCGATTGGACGAGGGCAGCTGGCGCGGGGACGCCCATCGCCCCGCCTTCGCGACGCTGTCATTGGAAGCCCGGCGCGCGCGAAGACGTCGTTTCCTCAGGGCGCCGTCCGTTGGTCGGCCGTTTCCTAGTCCCCATTGGTTCCAGCCAGCCCAACGCGGCGTCTTATTGGCCACCCGTTGGAGGTTCGTTTTCTCAGGTCGCCGCCTATTGGTCATCCTCTTTTTCCATCATGACGCCCTTTGAGCCAGCCGGCTCCCATTGGTTTTTACCGAGCCCGCCCACCCGCGCGCAAGATGCCTCTTGGACGAGACCAACGCCGCTGCTTTGCGCTTGCATTTTAGCGCGCCTCACTCTCTCATTTGTCCGACGCCTGACTCTCACCGCCCTGATTGGTCGCTCCTTTTCGCTCCCCTAACTCCGTACGCGGGAGTTTTATTCCCACCCCTTAGTAACAACAGCGAATGGCAGGTCGTAAGGACAGAGAGGAGGCCCATGATTGGTTACTTCGTGCACACCGCGCGATGTTAACGGCAGCTGCACAGGAGCACACGTGCGCCTTTCTGCGTTACATAACGTCGCGAGGGCCGCCCTAGCAACCGCGTCCTTGGCAACGCATCGGGCTCCTAGCAACCAGGCGCAGCCTAACAACTTTTCGCTCACACAGCTAAGCCTAGGATAAATTAGTAGCCCATTGAAAGCACTATGAAATACATTAAAAATAAAATAAAAAATAAAAAAATAGGCCTGTTTGGACGTATCAGACCACCATAGCAACGGCGCCCTTGGCAATGCTTTTAGCTTCCTAGCAACCAGGTGCGGCCTACCCATTTTTCCCTCCCAGTGAAGCCTGAGACCAATATGTGGCCCATTGAAAGCATAAATGAATTAATGAAACAAAGCATTAAATAAATAGGCCGTCTTGAGATAAATTAGTGGTCCATTTAAAGCACAAATAAATAAAATAAAACTATTCAATAAATAAAATAGGCCCACCCTTGGCAACACCTCGGCCTCCCTAGCAACCAGGTGCGGCCTACACATTTCCCCCCCACAGAATGAAGCCTGAGATAAAGTAATGGCCCGTTTTAAAGCAAAAATAAAGGAAATAAACCAATAGATAAATAAAATAGGCCTGCTTGAGATAAATTAATGGCCTATTTAAATAAAATCAACTACACTTTCCCCCTCACAGAACGAAGCCTGAGATAAAGTAATGGTCCATTTTAAAACAAAAATAAATAAATGAATAAAATAAACTATTAAATAAATTAGCAGCCAATATTAGACATAAAATAGACGGAACGGTTCTAGTTTTTCCAATACTGCCACCATATCTGTAATTTAATAATATTTGGCCGACATTTTAATGGAATCTTTTTGTTTTCTGTTGCTAACTTTTAATTTTAGCTTGTAAACCGCCCTTTTTAAAAGACAGATATATTCATAAAATAGGAATAAAGGGGGAATTTATATATTACTAGTATATTAAGCCTGTTGCAAAAAACAGGCGCTAGCCGGAGGCGGATATATACTGTATATATGCCAGACTTCTTCTCTTCCCCCCTCCACACACCTCGCATGCAAAAAACGCTGCATCTCCCTCCCCAAACACATTAACCCTTTCCCCTCCCCACCCTCCTGTGCTCCCCATTAACCCTTTCCCCTCCCCACCCTCCTCTCCTTCCCATTAACCCTTTTCCCTCCCCAGCCTTCTCTCCCTCCCATTAACCCCTTTACCTCCCCACCCTCCTGGCCCCCCTCGAGGCGGCGATTCCGAGCCCTGCGGTGGCGGCGGGAGGAGGTGGAGGCCCCCGCCCCCCTCCCCCCGTTTATTGCCGGGCCTCCTCTTCTTCCTCATCCGAGTTGCAAGCGGCTTGGCTGCGAAGGTAGGGTGAGGGGGGAAGCGCGCGTGGGGGGTGGGGGCTTGGTTGTGGTTGTGTGTGTGTGTCTCGTGGGGCGGGGGTTGGGGTGGGGGGAGAAAAGCTGGTGCGGGCGCTGGACTCACGACTCCACCACAAAAAAATAAATAAAAGGAGGGGGAAGGGAGGTGGGGGAAAGGGCTCCTCGGAGCTCGCCGCCTTTCAGCCGCCCACGGGGGCTTTTTTCCTGTGAGGCTTTCAAGCCTCTGGGGGGGACCCCCACCCACCCAACTCCCAATGCGCGCACCTCCCCCCCAAAAAACCACCACCCAAGCCCAGCTCCGTCCTCCTTCCTCCGGCCGCTTGTGTGGGCGGGGCTTGTGTGTGTGTGTGTGTGTGGGCGACGTGGCAGCGGAGGCGGGTGTGCGGCGACCCTCTTCGGCCTCCGGAGCACCGGCGCTCCGCGAGGCTGGTCGATTGAGGCCGCTGGGGGGTGGAGAGGGGCTCCCTCCCCCTTCTTAATTTTTTTTCCCCGGGGGTGGCTGCAGCGGCGGCGGGGATGGGGCGGCCCTCCTTGGCCTCCGGAGCACCGGCGCTCCGCTGGATGGGCCGTCCCAGGCCGCTAGGCCTCGGAGCCCCCCATTCTGCCTGGCCCCGGACGGCTCTCTTTGTGCATTGTGTGCCCGCGGGGCGGGCGGCGGCGGCGGAGCAACCCCTGTCCCCGAAGATCTTATTCGGGAAGCAAGCAGGAGTGGTCTGTGCTGCAGCCGGCAGCAGGAGTATCGGACAGAGGGCTGCGGGCGGCGGCGCTACGCGCCACCTTCGCCACAGCGGTTGGCGGGATTGGTCCGTACTACCCAATCCGTGTGTGACTGGAACGCACGCGCAGTTGCGAATTCCTGTGACACACGGAAAGTGGTACGTACGGACAGAGGCTCTTTATTATATAGGATTATTGTTAAAAAACCAATATCCCCCCCGGTATAATCATCATCATCATCAGGACACGAGACAAACGTAAGTGAAAAAAGTGGAACTTTATTCGGAGTGCCAGGCCGTTCCCCAAGCGGTGCCCTCCAGGCCATGTCGAAAAATACGTCCGTCTCCATATCCGCCCTCTCATTCCACTTCTTCGTAAATGTGATTTTCCCGCCTGTAAAATGGGTGCAAGCGGAACAATAGCTGGGATTCAGATCAACCAGGGTCCCCTTCCCTGCCAATCATTCTGGGATTCAGTGGGGTTGGGCTATAAAATTAATTTCAAATTTGATTTCAAACTCGAAATCTTTTTTTCACGAACCCGCGGATTCGATGAGGGCGACCGACTCACCCAGAAACTGGTGTCTCGCCAATCGGGGAAGCTTCGCCTCTGGGAAAGGAAAGGAAGAAGGAAGGAAGGGGGAAGAAAGGGAGAGGGAGGGAGGATGGAAGGAAGGAAGGAAGGAAGGAAGGAAGGAAGGAAGGAAGGAAGGAGAGGGTAAGAAGGGAGGGAGGGAGGGAGGTAGAAAAGAAGGAAGGACAAAGCAGCACCGGAGCATCAGATGGGTTTCACAGGACGGCCGAGCCACAGCATCAGAAAGGGACCCCAGGGTCATCTAGGCCACCCCCGAGCTGGGCCCGAAACCCACGCCACCCAATCCCCTTCCCATCAACCTTTTTGGGGCGGTCCGGTGCCATCTTGGGGTGTTCCCCGCCTTGGAAACGCCCATTGTGGGCAAGTCTTCCGGGGCCTGACCCCGGAAAACTTTCCCTTTCAACCCCCCCCCCCCGTTTTTCCCCACGCCGGTATTGGACGCACGTACGATCTCTCCGGCTTTGTCCCATCCGGGCTGCCATAGATTTCTTCCTCGGCGCCAGGGCGGTTCTTTCCTGCCGGGATCTGGCCGGCCCCGGAATACGTCTTCTCCGGAGCGGGACTGGAAGAAGAAAGTATGAAGTCATATATATATATATATATATATATATATATATATATATATATCTGTCTCATTAATCTACAGATATTGAGAATAGATACTCGATAATAGATATAGATACTCGATAATAGATATATAGATAGGTGAATGTTGTATTTTGTGTACGTTTGTGGCGGGTTTCCGCCTGGGGCTTTTCATTGTGTGCTATGGCCATATGGCTAATGCAATAAATAATATTTGATTTGATTTGATAGGTGAATGACAGGTCCGTGTCTATATCTATAATTCAGATCATATCTATATCTATATCTATATCTATATCTATATCTATATCTATATCTATATCTATACACTCTATATACTCAAGTATAAGCCTAGTTTTTCAGCACATTTTTTGTGCTGAAAAAGCCGCCCTCGGCTTATACTCGAGTGAGGCAGGCAGTGGCTCCTATGAAGCTTTCCCAGGTTTTTTGTGGTAAAATTGGGTGCCTCGGCTTATACTCGAGTATATACGGTGTATATATATATATATATATATATATAGGTTTATTTCATTGTACACAGGTTGTACATTGACAATAAAGGTATTATTATTATTATTTGCATAGATACACAGATATACATAAATATATCCCTAGAGATAGATACACAGATATATTTAAATAAATCCATATAGATAGATACACAGATATATACAGTATAAATATATCTTTCATTGTATACAGGTTGTACATTGACAATAAAGGTGGTATTATTATTATTATTATTATTATTATTATTATTATTATTATCTGCATAGAGATACACAGATATATATATTAATATATCCATAGAAATAGATACACATATATATCTTTCATTGTATACAGGTTGTACATTGACAATAAAGGTGGTATTATTATTATTATTATTATCTGCATAGAGATACACAGATATATATATTAATATATCCATAGAAATAGATACACATATATATCTTTCATTGTATACATGTTGTACATTGACAATAAAGGTGGTATTATTATTATTATTTACATAGAGATACACAGATATATATATTAATATATCCATAGAAATAGATACACATATATACCTTTCATTGTATATTGGTTGTACATTGACAATAAAGGTATTATTATTAATATCCATTTATCTATATTTGTATCTGAATCTAGGTATTATGTTTCTCGGCGATTCATATATCCGTGTATTTATATATCTAGATCTATATACACATATAGATCTATAATATAGGAATGATAAGAGATACCTAGGCACAGATATGCAGATATATATAGGAATGATAGATACCAGTAATCTATATATATCTGCATATCTGTAACTGCATATCTCGATCATTCCTATATTTATATATATATATGTGTATCTATAGATATATTTATGTATATCTGTGTATCTATCTCTATGCAAATAATAATAATAATAATAATACCTTTATTGTCAATGTACACAACCTGTATACAATGAAAGATATATTTATATATATACGGTATCTGTGTATCTACCTCTATGGATATATCCTCTATAATAATCTCCCTATGTCCCTGCGTCCGCCGTCCGTGTGTCAGTGGAAATCGCAACTGCGCGTGCGCTCCACTGACACACGGATTGGAGCGCAGAGAGGAGGAGGAGGCTGATTGGTTGGAGCGCAGCAGAGCCTCCAAAGCTAAGCTCTCCGCTTCAATCACCTCAGTCTATTGAAACAGGAGTGCGAGCGAAGCGCTTGCGCTTCGCGAGCCTCCGAAGCTCTCGGCCGCCGCACGTTAAGCCCGGCAGAGTGCAAGGGAGGTCGGCTTCTTGCGGAAAAGAAACAGCGGGGAGAGAGAGCGGCACAGAGGCGAGCGGAGTCGGGAGTTCAGTGGCCGCAATAGCTTCTCTCTCCTCCGCCCCCCCCACAAGAGAGACACACATACACACCCTCCCCCGCCCGCTTACTCACGAGGAGGCTCTTCCTCTCTTGCTTCCCTTGCGCGCGCGCACACACACACACACACACACACATGGAGCCTCCGCCGTGGCAAGCGAAGCCCAAAGCCGAGGGGACCACGCGCGCGCACACACACACCCTCCCTCTCGCAGGCCTTCTCGGGGACCGGTGGGCGGAGGAGGTGTGGGGAAGGGAAAACGCCCCTCCGTTGCCCTGAAGTGGGTGAGCCCCCTGGGCGACCCCTGGCTGTGGGGAGGGCTGTGGGGAGGGCCCAGCAGCAGCATTGGGGAGGCCCGCAGCAGGGCCCCCTAGAAGTCCCCCTCACACGGGCCAAGGAAGCTTGGCCTCCTCCTATATTTATTTATGCAAAAATTAAAAGGAAAATCAAGGGGGGGAGAATAGGGGAAAGGGGGGAGAAAAAAACAAAAAGGGAAGAAGAAAGGGGGAAGGGAAAATAGAAGGAAAATCAAGGGGAGGAAAAGAAAGAAAAGGGGGAAGGGGGAGGAGAAGGGGAAAGGGGAAAACAAGGGGGGGAATAAAGTGGGGAAAGAGGGAAAATCAAGGGGAGGAAAAGGGAAAAAAGAAAGGGGAAAGGGGGGAGAGAAAAATGGGAAAAGAAAGGGGAAATCCAGGGGGAGAAGAAAAGGAGAAAACAAGAGAAAAGCAGGGGAAGAAAACAGGGGAAAGAAGAAAGGGAAAAACAAGGGGGATAAAGGGAATGAAAGGGGGGGAAGATAAAAGGGGGAAGGGAAAAACAAGGGGGGAAATAAAAAAGGGGGGAAGAAGAGAGAGGCGGCCGCCGGGCTCCAGGGGAAGGAGGGCGGCGGGGTTAAAAAACAAAAGGAGGGTGGCCGCCGCTCCCCACATATACTTTCTAGGGCCCGTTTTTGTAACGGGCTTAATTTACTAGTTTATATATATATATCTGTGTATCTATCTCTAGGGATCTATCATTACTCTATCTATATATACATATCTATCTATTATTATCGGTTATCATTTTGAACAGACCAAAACAGACATAAATAATTGAAAATAGGACAATCACACAGGCATGTTGAAAACAAGAAAATACATCGATCTGATCAATCATTCTCCTTTTGAACACACTCAAAAACACCCCTTTAATTCATTAAATTAATTAATCAAATTTTAAATAAATTTAAAATATAGAATTCCCGTTGCTTTATGTTATTTTGCAGATATCATTATATAATGAAAGGGAACGGGGGGGAAACGCACCTGGAAAAACCCGGGGCCGGATTGACAGTGATGTATTCGCTCTCTGGAACGGCCCTGCAAACAGGGAAGGGACCCCGGGGTCATCTAGCCTGACCCGGAGAATCCGGGCGTGATTGACAGGTAAAGGTGACCCACCCCCACCCACTACTGACTTGTTTCTTGGCGCCCGGTAGTGCGGCTGGGATATGGTGGCTTCGTAGGTGCCCATCTTCTGGTAAGTCGGGGCCTGGAGGACTCTGGGAAACGGAGGAGACGCCCGGTGAGTGTGGCATCCGGGGGGAACCCCAGGCATTGGGGAACGGGGGGGACGGACGCCAACTTACCTGGGACCTGGGTGCAACTCGCTGGCGCTCAGGTAGGCCCCGTCCAGGGTGTGCCTGGAAGGAGGGGGGAAAGGGTGCTGCGGTTCCCTTTGGGTGCTACGTTTCCCGGGACGGGGCAACCATGGTCCTCGAGTCGAATCCCAGAATGACTGACAGGGACATGGCAACCAGGGTTATCGAGTTGAGTCCCAGAATGATTGACAGATATGGGACAACCATGGTCATCGAGTTGAGTCCCAGAATGATTGACAGGTACAGGACAACCATGGACATCGAGTTGAGTCCCAGAATGATTGACAGATACGGGACAACCATGGTCATCGAGTTGAGTCCCAGAATGATTGACAGGTACAGGACAACCATGGTCATCGAGTTGAGTCCCAGAATGATTGACAGGTACGGGACAACCAAGGTCATCGAGTTGAGTCCCAGAATGATTGACAGGTACGGGACAACCAAGGTCATCGAGTTGAGTCCCAGAATGATTGACAGGTACGGGACAACCATGGTCATCGAGTTGAGTCCCAGAATGATTGACAGGTACGGGACAGCCAAGGTCACGCGGTCCCACCCCCTGAATCCGAGAATGATTGACAGGGATGGGGCAAGCATGGTCATCTAGTCCCACCACCTGAATCCCAGAATGATTGAAAGGGACGGGGTAACCATGGCCCTCAAGTCGAATCCCAGAATGATTGACAGCTACGGGACAACCATGGCCATCTGGTCCCACCCCCTGAATCCGAGAATGATTGACAGGGACAGGACAACCATGGTTAGATGACCCCCAGATTTCGGGGGGGGGAAGCTACTCACGGGGAGGCTGACACCAGCCGCTCGTACCCCGGTGTGGGCTTCGACGCCAGGTAGACGCGCTCCGGGCGGGGCGGGCTGCAATCACACCGGGAGAGAGGCTCAGTTCAGCGTCTGCCCAGCCCTCCAACCCCCAACCGCCAAAACCCCAGAGCGCCGGACTCACGGCAGTGGCGGGAGCGGTCTTTTGGCTAGGCTGGCGGCGTTGCTGTCCTTCCCCGATTTCCTGGAAGGCAGATGGAGGGTTAAAATCATAGGGCTGGCACCCTAGACGTTGCCAGGCTGGAAGTGGGCTCTCACTGTCTCACTTATCAGTATTAGTATTATTACTTGCAATCTATCTATCTATCTGGGTATTTAATTTTTTTTATTTCTGCAACTTGTAATCTACCCATCTGGATATTATTATTATTGCTGTTGCTGTTGTTGTTGTTAAAACTTGTAATCTTTGGCGCGCATAGACGCAGCGGCTGCTCAGTGCTCTCCCTTATTTTTAAGTGTTTCGTATGGCTTTTACTGCTGTTACTCGTGTTGAGTACATTTTGGGTTGGGGAAAAATTGTTTAAATGAAAAATGAATTTATTTTTTTAATTATTTTATTATTATTATTATTATTATTATTATTATTTAAATCCAATTTCGTTGTACTTGTACAATGACAATAAAGATAAAGATATAAGATATAATCTATCTGTCTGGATATAATCATTATTATTATTATTGCTTGCAATCTACCTATCTGGATATCTATATTATTATTATTATTGTTGTTGTTGTTGTTGTTGTTGTTGCTGCTGCTTGTAATCTACCTATCTGGATATCTATATTATTATTATTATTACTAGTAAATTAAGCCAGTTGAAAAACGGGCGCTGCGGCGAGCGCTAGTCGGGCAGCACACGCGCGCGCGCGCCTTGCGGGGCGGGGGGCACAGCCGCGGCTGCGCTCCTGCCGCCGCGGAGGGAGGAGGCTGAGCGCGGGGAAACCGGGGAGCCCCCCAACCCCGGACGCCCCCTCGGAGGCCGGCACCGCCGCGCGCGCCCAGCTCCCTTGGCGGCTCCGGCCGCGCAGGAGAAGAGCCGGGCAGGAGGGAGGGCGGGCGGGGGCGCTTCTCGGGCCCGCGACGTCCCTCCCCGCCCGGGCTCTCCTCGCCGCCGCCGCCGCCCCGCAACCTCCTCCGCCTTCTCTCCTTGGCAGGGAGGGAAGCAGCAGCAGCAGCGTCGGCGGGTGAGCGCGGGCCTCGGAGAAGGGCGGTGGGAGGCAGAAGACCCCCTCCTCCCCCCCGCGCTTTGGCTGGCGCTGCTGCGGGGAGGAGGAGGGCGATCGGCGGCGGCGGCTGGATCCGAGGCGCGGAGGCGGCCGGCGGCGGCGGGAGCGCCTGTGGCGCTTCCCCCGCGCCGCGCTTTGGGTGGCGCGGATTGGCGGCGGGCGGCGGCAGCGGCAATGGCGGCGGCGCAGTTTCGCCCGGCCGGAAGTGTCTCTGCGTCGTCCCGCCCCCCTCTCCGCCCCCTCCAATCCCTGCGTCCCCGTGTGACATGCGCAGAACGCACTTCCGTGACACACGGAAAAGCAGGGACACAGGCTCTTTATTATATAGGATTATTATTGCTTGCAATCTACCTATCTGCATATCTATATTATTATTATTACAACTTGTCATCTACCTATCTGGATATCTATATTATTATTATTACTAGTGGACGTTCAGCCCGTTAAATTAACGTGCGCTAGAAGATATGTGGTGAAACATTTGTAAAAGCAGACTGAGGTCCCTCTACCCCTTTCCTACCTCTGTGGCCCATGTACCCCTTTCTTACCACTGTGGCACCTCTACACTTTCCTACCTCTGAGGTTCCTCTACTCCTTTTCTACCTCTGTCCCCTCTACCCTTTTCCTACCTCTATCCTCCCTTATAGCCCTTTCCCTACCAGAACCCATCACTATTTACCTCTGAGTGTTCGTGCATGTTGTCACTCTTCCCTTTTCCTATCTCCCTCTCCCTTGCGACTCCACCCCCTTTCCCACCTCTCTCCCCGCTCCCTCCAATCCCTGCGTCAGTGGAGAGCATGCTCAGTACCGAATTCCACTGACACACGGAAAGCTACGGACGGACACAGGCTCTTTATTATATAGGACTAGTGGTTTATGCCCGTTAAATTAACGGGCGCAAGCAGCTTAACCGCCCTACTTGTTTGCTTCGCGCGCGCCCAGCGTTCGGCCGGCCCTGATTGGTGCGCGCGTCTCTGCGCTCCAATCCCTGTGCCCGTGGGGCACATGTGCAGTAGCGCAAACCCATGGACACACGGGCAGTGGATGCAGAGACACTTGCACTTTATTATATAGGGTTATTATTATTATTGCTTGCAATCTACCTATCTGGATATCTATATTATTATTACTATTACTATTATTATTATTATTATTATTATTATTGCTTGCAATCTACCTATCTGCATATCTATATTATTATTATTATTATTACAACTTGTCATCCACCTATCTGCACATCTAGATTATTTTCATTTCCTTTTATTTCCCCGGCTCGATTTCCCCCCCCCCCGCTCCTGCGGAACTCACCGCTGGCGGTCCACCAGACGCAGAAGACAGATGGCCACCACTAGTAGAACGGAGGTCGAGAAGAAGCCCAGGAAGGCCAGGACAGCGACGATGGCAACCATCGTCCCCTTGGCCAGTGTTTCGGGGCAGTCGCACTCCTCCGGCTCAGCCACTGCGGGGAGAAGCGGGCGCTGTGCTAAGCTTCCTTTACGCCTTCCCCTCCCCTCCCCAAGCTGGGCCAAGCAGACCCAAAATTCGAACCCAGATCCCTCAAACCCACGCCCTTCCCAACCGCTCCTTGCACCCGGTCCCCGGCGCCTTACTTGCGAGGGAGACGTGGCGGTGCTGGATGGGGACCTGCCTGGTGTGATCTACAAACTGCGGGCGAGAAAGGAGGGAACCATAGAGCGGCAACCCAGGACCCGGTGCCACTTTCCCAGGGGGGAGGGGGAGGGCGAGACTCACCCGGGGGTACACGGGTTCGAGGAACTCCCGTTTCCTCCTCCGTCCCCTTGGTGGGAAGTCGACCAGCGCCTTGGGGGTAAAGAGAGAGCCGGGTTGGAGGGTCGTCCCCACAAGCAAAAAGCCAGCGGCTCAGGGAAAGCTGTCCGAACGCACCTCGTCCCCGCGCCAGCTTCCTCCGGGGGCTTCTCCCTCCGGGTCGATCTCGTCCGATTCTTCCGAGGATGAGAAGGGGTCCAGGTCAGGCGGCGGGGGCCGGGCTGCCATGAAAGAAGCAAGAAGGGGGTCCGGTGAACGCGGGTCCCAGGTTCAAATCCCCTCCCCAAAATAGTTTGGAGCCTTACCCGGCGCGCCCAGTAGGAAGAGAAGAGGCAACAGCAGCATGGCTGGCCTTCCCTCTCCTGCGGGGTCCGGAACCCCGTGATGTCAGAAGGCCCGGGCGTGATGTCATAAGGCCCCAGAGGTGTGTGGAGGTCTGGTCCAGAGCTCACCAAGCTGCGTCTCCGGGGGAGGGGGTGTCCAGTTGGATGCCATAAGGCCCACCCCCCGGGGTTTTGGGGGTGGGGTGGCCTGATTGAACGGGGTCAGACTAGATGGCCCATGGGACCCTCGAGGGAAAGAGCAGGTTCTCATGCCCAAATGTGGCTGTGGATGGCAAAGGGGAAATTCAAGATGAAAAGAATACGGAAAGACAGATAAAAGGGGAAATGGGGAAGGAAGTGTTGCGAGAGTGATGGAAGTCTATTATTATTATTATTATTATTATTATTAGGTAAAATAGTGTTTATTTTATTGAAATATTATACCTTTCTTCTTTTATTGTCTACCTTTCTTTGCATTTTTTCCTTTTTTATTCTTTTACTCTCGACCTTTCTTCCTTCTTTTACTGTTTCTTTCTTCTTTTACTCTACCTTTCTTCCTTCTTTTACTGTTTCTTTCTTCTTTTACTCTACCTTTCTTCCTTCTTTTACTCTCTACCTTTCTTCCTTCTTTTCCTGTCTCCCTTTCTTTGCATTTTTTTCCTTTTTTATTCTTTTCCTGTCTCTCTTTCTTCCTTCTTTCCCCGTCCCCCTTCCTTTGCATTTCCCCCCTTTTTCTTCTTTCCTTTTCCTTTCTTCCTATCCTTCTTCCCACATGCTTTTATATGGGTGCGTTTACTTTGCAGTCAATAAATTCCGAAAAAGGGGGAAAAAGAAAAAACCAGGCGCTTGACCATGAACAAATGGCTTTATTGCGTGTGCACCCTTCAGCCCCCAACACCGGGGATCTGGGCCTCGGGCACCGGGGTCCCCGGACAGACGGCACCCGGTGGGTCTCTTGCACCCGGCACTTCAGTTCCCGGCCTTGGGGAGGCGGTAGACGCCGCCGCAATAGACCAGCTGCTCGTCCTGGACTTTCTTCTGCAGGAAGATCTGGAGCTCGCGCAGGTCGATTTCGCTGACCATCGGTCCCGTCATGACAAAGATCTTGAGCATGCTGTGGATCCGCTCGAGGGGCAAACTCTCCAAGTTTGTCAGCATGGCTTGGATGTAGGTCCAGAAGACCTGTGGAGGGATCGATCGATCGATCAGTCCGGAAAATCAGAGGAAAAGGTCCATTTAGGTCCATTCTAGCTCCAAAAGAGCTAGATCGAGGGATGGATTGAAAAAAATCAAAGATCCCATCCTAAATGGAGGTCTCAAGGACCTGGGGAGGGATGGATCGATCCATCAGTCCGGAAAATCAGAGAAAAAGGTCCATTTAGGTCCATTCTAGCTCCAAAAGAGCTAGATCGAGGGATGGATCGAAAAAAATCAAAGATCCCATCCTAAATGGAGGTCTCACGGACCTGGGGAGGGATCGATCAATCCATCAGTCCGGAAAATCAGAGAAAATCCGTCCTTCGATCAAAAGGTCCGTTCCAGCGCCAAAAGAGCTGGGGATCCGATCAAGGGATGGATCAAAAAATCAAAGATTCCACCTTGGAGGTCAGCATGGGCCAGAAGACCTGGGGATCAATCAATCAAATAATTGATCCATTGATTAGTCAATAAAAGTAATAAACAAGGACTCCGTCCTGCATGCGGTCTAAGAGCTCTAGGTCAGCAGGGAGGGATCAATCAAATGATGGATGAATAAATTGACTGACCAATAAAAAAAAAATCAAAGACTCCATCATGGATCAATCGAAAAGTCAAAAGATTCCACCAGGGATGGAGGTGGCAAAGACAGGGGGATCAATCAATTAAATGATGGATGAGTCGATTGATCAATAAAAATATCCAAGACTCCGTTATTGATGGTTTCTAGGTCAGCAGGGCCTGGAGGGAGGTGCAAAATACTGGGGGACTGATCCGATGAAATGATGGATGAATAAAATGGTTGATTGATAAAGATATCCAAGACTCCATTATGGATCAAGGGATCGATCGATCGGGAAGTCAAAGATTCCATCATGGTTGCTCTCTAAGCGAGCATGGGCTCCAAAAGACGTGGGGATCAATCCATCGAAGGATTGATCAAGAAAAAAAGCAAAGGTCAGCATCCAGGATGGAGTCTTTCATTTTTTGATGGATTGATTTGACTCCTAGGTCTTTGGGACGTATTCCTAGGTCCTTGCGGAAAGGAAAGGCCATTAAACCAACCAACCAACCAACCAACCAACCAACCAACCAATCCAATACACAATCAATCCATCCATCCATCCATCCATCATTCATGACCGTGATGTCAGTCCAAAAGACCTGGCAATCAAGCAGTCCATCGAATCATCTATCTGGGGCAGTGAAAGAGTGAATCAATCAATCCCTCAATTATGGATTGATTCCCTCTTTCCCTTCCGTCATGGAGAGACGGATGGATTGACTGATCGATTGATTGATAAATCCATCCAAGCACAGAGAAAGGGAAGAAAGGCCGCTCGTCAAATGACCGATTAACAAATTCAATCAATAATCAAGGATTTGTTGATAATTCCACCCAAGCACAGAAGGGAGGAAAGGCTGCTCATCAAACAACTAATTAACAAATCAATCTGTAGTACAATTTGGCAGTTATAATGATGAGGCTATTATTAATTAAAAATATTATTTTAAAAAAACCATACAAATGATCAACGATCAAGAATCTTTCAGTAATAAATTAACTGATTGATCAATCAATACAAGCACAGAGGAAGGATAGGTTTTTGTCAATCAAATCCCCGCTCGATTGATATTTCCACAGGAAGGAGCCCGGAAAGACCGCCCCTCGGACAACCAATCCAATCAACCTTCAATAATCAATACCTGCAGCTCTCCCTCTTTCTGGTCGGCCTGGGAGGCCATGGCTGAGTCGCCCTCGTCGTCGCTCTCGACCAGCACCACCTTGTCGGGCGGGTCCTTGGGCGCCTCTTCCACCACCGAGAAGCATCCCGGAGGGTGTTCGCGCAGCACCCCCTGCTGGAGCCACAGAGCGAGTTTCCGGCGCAGGGAGGCGGGTGGCACCTTGAGGGCGGAGCTCAGCTCCTCCAGGGTCCAGGTGCCTGGGGAAGGGGAAAGGATGTGTCAATCAAGGAGGGCAGGAAGAGGCGGGGAAAAGGATGTGTCAATCGAGGAGGGCAGGAAGAGGCAGGGGAAAGGATGCGGCAATCAAGGAGGGCAGGAAGAGGCGGGGAAAAGGATGTGTCAATCGAGGAGGGCAGGAAGAGGCAGGGGAAAGGATGCGGCAGTCAAGGAGGGCAGGAAGAGGCGGGGAAAAGGATGTGTCAATCGAGGAGGGCAGGAAGAGGCAGGGGAAAGGATGTGGCAATCAAGGAGGGCAGGAAGAGGCGGGGTAGAGGATGTGTCAATCGAGGAGGGCAGGAAGAGGCAGGGGAAAGGATGTGGCAATCAAGGAGGGCAGGAAGAGGCGGGGAAGAGGATGTGTCAATCGAGGAGGGCAGGAAGAGGCAGGGGAAAGGATGCGGCAGTCAAGGAGGGCAGGAAGAGGCGGGGAAAAGGATGTGTCAATCGAGGAGGGCAGGAAGAGGCAGGGGAAAGGATGTGGCAATCAAGGAGGGCAGGAAGAGGCGGGGGAAAGGATGTGGCAATCAAGGAGGGCAGGAAGAGGCGGGGGAAAGGATGTGGCAATCAAGGAGGGCAGGAAGAGGCAGGGGAAAGGATGTGTCAATCAAAGAGGGCAGGAAGAGGTGGGGAAAAGGATGTGTCAATCAAGGAGGGCAGGAAGAGGCGGGGGAAAGGATGTGGCAATCAAGCAGAGAAGGGCGACCATCAAGGTATCGGAAAAGGTGGGGAACAGGAAACGTCAATCAAGTAGGGATAGGAAGAAGAGGCCGCCTGGCGGTGGCCCTCCCCCCACTCACCCTTGCTCTGGAAGTGCAGGATGATGGCCGCCTGGGCCGGCGTGACGGACAGCGAGAGCGTCCTATCGGCGAGCTCCACCTCCAGGCACACCGCCCCCAAGTGGTGCTTCCAGCTGAGCGTCCGCATGGCCTAGCGACAACCATGAATCCCCGTCAGTCCCCGCCCAAGATGGCTGCCCACCTCTAAACTTGAACCCGGGACCCGCCTGACCTTGAGCTTCTCGTACTTCCTGGCGTACTCATCCATGGTGGCGCAGATCTCGCCCGGCAGCTCCAGCTTCTCCTCCTTGAGTGGTGGCCAGAACTCGCTGGAAATGATGGCGGCCGACAGCCGGAAGGCAGGCCTCTGCTCTTCCGGAAGCTTCTGTTCCTCGTCTCGGATGTGGGCGTTGATGCGGCGAGAGTCCGCCATGTCCTTGGGCGGAAAGATTCGAATTGGGGAGCAAAATCAGCAGAACTCCCCGCTCCGTGAAAGCTAGCAGCAAGGGGAAATTCAGACTAAGACTAAGAATGCAGTGGTTTGGGGCTTGGTCGGCAGAACTCCCTGCTGCTGGAAAGGTAGTAATGATGGGAAATTCGGAGCAGGGAAAGGCTTGGGGCTTAAGCGGTGGAACTCGCCACTGCGTGAAAGGTAGCAAGGACGGGAAGTTTGGGGGGGGAGAGAAATAAGGGAAGAGTTGTGGCCTTGGTCTGTGAAACTCCCCGCTGCGTGAAAGGTAGCAAGGACGGGAAGTTTAGGGGGGTGGGTGGGAGAAATAAAGGAAGAGTTGTGGCCTTGGTCTGTGAAACTCCCCGCTGCGTGAAAGGTAGCAAGGACGGGAAGTTTAGGGGGGTGGGTGGGAGAAATAAAGGAAGAGTTGGGGGCTTGGTCTGTGAAACTCCCCGCTGCGTGAAAGGTAGCAAGGACGGGAAGTTTAGGGGGGAGAAATAAAGTAAGAGTTGGGGGTTTGATCCGTGGAACTCCCCGCTGCGTGAAAGGTAGCAAGGACAGGAAATCCAGGGAATCTTCGGTACAAATAACACAGTGCTTTGAGGCTTCATCGGTGGAGCTCCTGGCTGCATGAAAGGTAGCCAACGCAGGAAATACAGAGTGGGCAAAGCAGGGGTTTCAGGAAAGCTTGGGGGTTAATCCCTGAAACTCCCCGCTGCGTGAAATGTAGCCAGGACGGAAAATTCAGAACGGGGAAAGTTTTGTGACTTCACTCTGTAGAACTCCCCGCTGCGTGAATGCTCACCTTCAGCATGACCTCGCAGTAAAGCATCTGGGTCTCGCCAAAGCGCAGCTTCAGCAGCTCAACGTTCCGGATTTCCCTGCGGGGAAGAGAGGCAAGTTTGCAGGGTCAAGCGGGATTTCGGGGGTCGGGCCTGATGACCCCAAAGGCCCCCCCTCACCTCTCGGCGCTGTAGTTCAACTGGTGCAGCAACCGGTCAGCCAGCAAGGTTCGGTACTCGTTGATGAAGAGGTCCTTGCTTCCGTAGATGCTCACCAGGAGGGTGATGATGTCGGCCGAGCGCCGTTTGGCGTGGGGCTTTCCCGCTGTGGGGAGGCCAGCCCAAGAGGAGAGAATGAGTGACGGGTGCCCGCCCCCCAACCAATGAGAGATGGGGGTCCGCCTATGGGCGGCGGGTGCCCCCCATCCGTTAGAGACGGGGCCCACTGGTGGGAAGGCAATGGGTTCGAGACCTCCAATCTCAGGCGGAGCGGGCACCCCTCTCCCCCGAAACCGGACGTGTCAATCAAGCAGCGCAGTAAGAGGCGGGGCACAGGGTGTGGCAATCGAGGAGGGCAGGAAGAGGCAGGGGAAAGGATGTGTCAATCGAGGAGGGCAGGAAGAGGCGGGGAAAAGGATGTGTCAATCGAGGAGGGCAGGAAGAGGCGGGGAAAGGATGTGTCAATCGAGGAGGGTAGGAAGAGGCGGGGGAAAGGATGTGTCAATCGAGGAGGGTAGGAAGAGGCGGGGGAAAGGATGTGTCAATCGAGGAGGGCAGGAAGAGACAGGGAAAAGGATATGTCAATCGACGAGGGCAGGAAGAGGCGGGGAAAAGGATGTGTCAATTGAGCCGAGCAGAAAGAGGCAGGGGAAAGGATGTGTCAATCGAGGAGGGCAGGAAGAGGCGGGGAAAAGGATGTGTCAATCGAGGAGGGCAGGAAGAGACAGGGAAAAGGATATGTCAATCGACGAGGGCAGGAAGAGGCGGGGAAAAGGATGTGTCAATCGAGGAGGGCAGGAAGAGACAGGGAAAAGGATATGTCAATCGACGAGGGCAGGAAGAGGCGGGGAAAAGGATGTGTCAATCGAGGAGGGCAGGAAGAGACAGGGAAAAGGTTGTGTCAATTGAGCCGGGCAGAAAGAGGCGGGACAAAGGACACGTCAATCCAGCAGGGAAGGGCGTCCATAGAGGGATAGGAAAAGGCAGGGAACAGGACGCGTCAATCAAGCAGGGACAGGAAGAGGCAGCCCCTCCACACACACACACACCCCCGGAACCGACCTGGGTGGGCGTCGACGGGGTCGGGCACCCAATCCTCGGGCCGGGCGCCGGCATCTTCGTCGCTTTCCTGCCCGTTGTCCAGGGTGACGGGGTCGGCCCTCGAGAGCTCGTGGGCCAGGTCGCCCGAGCCCTCGCCCGTCAAGCCCGCCACGATCTGCCTCACGGTGTCTTCGCGGGTCCTGCGGCAGGGGGGCATCTGCTTTCTGAGCCGGGTGCTGCCGCGCCCTGGGCTCCCCCCACGAGGTGACATGCGCCGCTCCCTTCTCCCGCCACCCGTACACCCCCGGGAATTCAGCCCCACCCAGCACCCTTGGGTCCCCACCTCAAGTACTTCCGGATCGGCTCCCCGGCAACCTGCAGGATCACCATCGACGGGTCCAGCTGCCGCAGGGCCTTGATAGCGCAGATGTAGAGGGTGATGATGTCTGAGGTGTTGACCCCTGGCGGGGACCGATATCCGGGAAATAAATTGAATAATATCTAATAAACAGCCTAATTATTTCAATGAAATATTAATAAATCACTCAACAAATTATTAATAAATTACTCAGCAAAATATTAGTTAACAAATCAATCAACAAAATATTAAACAATAAAACATTAATTTATTAATTAACATTTATTCAATTCATTTATCAATTGATATTTTGTGAATTTAATTGATATTTTGTTTATTGATATTTTGTTAATTCATTATCATTTTATGAATCAACTAGTAAATTAAGCCTGTTAACAAAAACAGGCGCTAGAAAGCTCTCTCTCTCTCTCTCTCTCACACACACACACACCTTCTCCCCCACTTCCCAGACCTCCACAAACAGTTTGGCTCTGTCTCCCTCCCTCTCCCTCCCCCTCCCCCACACACAGCGCCGGCCAACCGCCCGCTGCAGGTGGACGGCAGCAGGAGGTCTTGGGGCCACGGCGCTTCGCGCCTGTGGCCCAAGGCGGCAAGGCAGCAGGAGCCGCCGCCGCTGCGCTAATGGGCGCAGCGGAAAGCTGCGCTCCAAAGGCGGGAAGGCTGCAGGAGCCGCAGCGGCAAGGCAGCAGCAGCCGGCGGCGCTTCACTTATGGGCGCAGCGGAAAGCTGCACTCCAGCAAGGGGTCGGCGGGAGGCTGCAGGTGGACGGCAGCAGGAGGTCTGGGGGCCGCGGCGCGGGGAAGCGGGCGGAGGAGAGCAGCGGAGGCGGGGAGGTCCGGCCGGCGTGTCGTCGTCCTGCTCCGGCTGCCGGAGAAACCGTTGGGGCTGGCGAGGGCTCAGGCTGGGCGAAGGAGGAGGCGGCCTGAACGGGAAAGGCGCCGAGGGAGCGCCTCAGCCCCGGGGGAGCCCTTTCCTCGGGGCGAAGTTTTATTTTCAGGAGGCTTTTTTTGGGGGGGAGGGAGGGAGGGAGGGCCAGCATTTGGGCGCTCCTCTTGCGCTCCAGCGAGCGACTGGCAACAGCGCTGGAGGAGCCGCCAACCCCGGAAAGGCACAGCCCCGCCCTCGTCCGCTCCCGGCCAATCCGAGGCACAAAGTCTCTGCGTCGGCCAATCCCTGCATCCGTCTCCGACATGCGCAGTGGAAAATTTCCACTGACACACACCGCGGACGTGGGGACATTAGGGAATTATTATATAGGATGATTATCAATTAACAAGTTGATTAATAAACATTAATAAACAAAATACTAATCGTTAAATAAAAAGACAGACCGGGATGTAGGAGGCGCATCTCTAGGGCGCTTTTCAAGGAGGTGAGGAGGTGCTGGCGCTGGTTGGTCCTCTCTAGGCAGAACTTAAGGTCCTCTATGGCCGGTTTTGATTCAGGGAAATCTGAAGGAAAAGAAGCCCCAGTGAACGAAGAGATCTCGGCGGGTCCCAGGGAGGAACTCGAACCCGGGACCGGGCTCACCTCGTATGATGCCAAAGAGCTCCTCGATGCGCATGGCGGTGTAGAGGCGGTAGAAGAACCTCTGGACGTGGCAGCGCCAGCGGCGCAGGGCGGACTCGGCCCCGCCCTCCTGCAGGAACACCCAGCCGACCCAGCCAATCACGCGCTCGATCCACTGGAGGGAGGGGAAGAGGCGTGAGAGGGGGCGGGGCGGTCCCGGGAGCCGCCCACTCTCGAGCCCGCGCTCCGCCTTACCTCCTGGAAGTCGCCCAGGAAGGAGCGCTCGAACTCGCCTCGGCAGGTGCCCTCCAGGCGCTCGGTGATCATGCGGTGGAGGATGTCAGTGACGGCGGGTGTGCTGATGCGCTCCAGGAGGTGGAGGCGGTGCCTGCGGGAAGGAGGGAGGGAGGAGGAAGGAAGGAGCGAGGAAGGGAGGGAGGAAGGGAAGGATGGAAAGAAAGAAGGCAGGGAGGGAGGGAGAAAGAAGGAAGGAAAGGAGGGAGGGAGGGAGGGAGAAAGGAAGGATGGATGGAAGGATGGATGGAAGGAAGGAAGGAAGGAAGGAAGGAAGGAAGGAAGGAAGGAAGGAGCAAGGAAGGGAGGGAGGGAGTAAAGTATGGAAAGAAGGGAGGGAGGAGGGAGGGAGGAAGAAGGAAGGAAGGAAAGGAGGAAGGGAGGGAGGGAGAAGGAAGGAAGGAAGGAAGGAATGAAGGGAAAGAAGGGAGGGAGGGAGGGAGGGAGGGAGAAGGAAGGAAAGGAGGGAGGGCCAGATCACAAAGATTAGAATCATAGAATCCTAGACTTGGAAGAGACCCCAAGGGCCATCCAGTCCAACCCCCTGCCAAGGAGGAAACACCATCCAAGCATTCCTGACAGGTGCCTGTCAAGCCTCTGCTTAAAGACCTCCAAAGAAGGAGACTCCACCACACTCCTTGGCAGCAAATTCCACTGTCAAACAGCTCTTACTGTCAGGAAGTTCTTCCTAATGTTGAGGTGGAATCTTCTTTCTTGTAGTTGGAATCCATTGCTCCGTGTCCGCTTCTCTGGAGCAGCAGAAAACAACCTTTCTCCCTCCTCTATATGACATCCTTTTATATATTTGAACATGGCTATCGCCCCTTAACCTTCTCTTCTCCAGGCTAAACATCCCCAGCTCCCTAAGCCGTTCCTCAGAAGGCATCGTTTCCAGGCCTTGGACCATTTTGGTTGCCCTCCTCTGGACACGTTCCAACTTGTCCGTAACCTTCTTGAACTGTGGTGCCCAGAACTGGACACAGTATTCCAGGTGAGGTCTGACCAGAGTGGTACTATTACTTCCCTTGATCTAGATGCTACATTCCTCTTGATGCAGCCCTATAGATGCTATAGATTGCTTTGGATTGGATTCCCAGAGAGCAACCACGTCTTATCCTTTCCTTTCCCTCTTCCTTGCTCTTGATTATTCCATCTTTCTTTATTTTTGCTTATTATATATTACTCTTCAAACACCATTGAAATATCATTTTTCTCATCGCTATAATAATGAAAGCAAAGCAACTCACAGGATGGCGTTGAGCTCCTCAAAGCGCGCTATTGTTCCCACGCACCAGCACCCCTCCTCGCTTTGGCCGCATCCGGTGCACATCGACTCCGCCTCTTCCCGCGCTACGCTTCCCGCCTCGGGGCGCTGCCCCATGTAGATCCGGAAGCTACGCCCGTAGAGGTCGCCCAGCGCCTCCCGGAACTCCCCAGGGGGCGCCAGGAAAACCACGGCGCGCAGCAGGGCGTTGAGGTTCCCGCGCAGGCGCCCGGCGGCGCCCTCGGGCGCCCACTCCTCCAGCAGGGCGGCGCCATGGATGTACGTCGCCAGGCGCTTCTCCAGCGTACGGAAGGCGTCCAGGAGGGGAGGGGAGCGCTGGGGGTCACCGGGCGCTGCCGCACACCGCCAGAACTCGGGACCCACTCGGGACTGGAGGTCCGTCTGCAGGACCTCGAGGAACCACTCTTCCAGGGCACCCTGCAGGTCATGGCAACGGAGGGCTTCCAAGGCCGGGCGCAGGTCAGACGGGGAGTCGTAGCGTGGCGGCGCCTAGAAAGGAAGGGGAGAATTCTAGTACGTCCCCTCTGCGCTCCACAACTCATTCAGGGGCGTAGCAAGGGGGGCGGGCCGCCCCGGGTTCCACCCCAGAGGGGGGTGACACTTTAAAAAATTTTTTTTTAATTTTTTTTTAATTTTTTATTTTATTTTAACTTCATTGAAAAAAGAGATAATACACACACACACACACAACCCCCCCACACCTCACAAAGTGGCACCATCAGAGGGGGGTGACACTTTTAAACTTTTTAAAATTTTTATCATTTTTTTATTATTATTTTTTATTTTAACTTTATTGAGGAAAAGAGATAATACACACACACACAGACACACACACACACACACACACACACACACAACCCCCCCACACCTCACAAAGTGGCACCAGCAGAGGCGGGTGGCACTTTTAATTTTTTTTAATCTTTATTATTTTTTATTTTTATTTTTTATTTTAACTTTATTGAAAAAAAAGAGACAATAGACACACACAAACAAAATCCCCACACCTCGCAAAGTGGCACCATCAGAGGGGGGTGACACTTTTTAATTTAATTTAATTTTTATTTATTTACATTTTTATTTTTTTTTATTTTTTATTTTAACTTTATTGAAAATAGAGATAATAGACACACACACACACAAAACCCCAACACCTCGCAAAGTGGCACCATCAGAGGGGGGTGACACTTTTTAATTTAATTTAATTTTTATTCATTTACATTTTTATTATTTTTTATTGTTTTTTTTTATTTTAACTTTATTGAAAAAAAAGAGACAATAGACACACACACACAAAACCCCCACACCTCGCAAAGTGGCACCATCAGAGGGGGGGGGTGACACTTTTTAATTTTTTTAATTTTTTATTTATTTACATTATTATTATTTTAATTTTAACTTTATTGAAAAAAGAGAGACAATAGACACACACACACAAAACCCCCACACCTCGCAAAGTGGCGCCATCAGAGGGGGGTGACACTTTTTAATTTAATTTTATTTTTATTTATTTACATTTTTATTATTTTTTATTTTTTTTATTTTTTTTAACTTGATTGAAAAAAAAGAGATAATAGACACACACACACACACACAAAACCCCCACACCTCGCAAAGTGGCACCATCAGGGGGGGTGACACTTTTTAATTTTATTTTATTTTTATTTATTTACATTTTTATTTTTTATGATTTTTTATTTTAACTTTATTGAAAATAGAGATAATAGACACACACACACAAAACCCCCACACCTCGCAAAGTGGCACCATCAGAGGGGGGTGACACTTTTTAATTTTATTTTATTTTTATTTATTTACATTTTTATTATTTTTTATTTTTTTTATTTATTTTAACTTGATTGAAATAAAGAGATAATAGACACACACACACACACAAAACCCCCACACCTCGCAAAGTGGCACCATCAGGGGGGGTTGACACTTTTTAATTTTATTTTATTTTTATTTATTTACATTTTTATTATTTTTTATTTATTTAACTTGATTGAAAAAAAAGAGATAATAGACACACACACACACACAAAACCCCCACACCTCGCAAAGTGACACCATCAGGGGGGGTTGACACTTTTTAATTTTATTTTATTTTTATTTATTTACATTTTTATTATTTTTTATTTATTTTATTTATTTTAACTTGATTGAAAAAAAAGAGATAATAGACACACACACACACACAAAACCCCCACACCTCGCAAAGTGACACCATCAGGGGGGGTTGACACTTTTTAATTTTATTTTATTTTTATTTATTTACATTTTTATTATTTTTTATTTATTTTATTTATTTTAACTTGATTGAAAAAAAAGAGATAATAGACACACACACACACACAAAACCCCCACACCTCGCAAAGTGGCACCATCAGGGGGGGTTGACACTTTTTAATTTAATTTAATTTTTTTTTTAATTAAAGTGGTGGGGGGGTGACAAAAAAAATTCCGCCCCGGGTACCACCTGGGCTTGCTACGCCTCTGAACTCATTGGCTGCTTCGCCCCTGAACCCCTTCGCTTCTGAGGCCCCGAACCTCTTTATCACCTCCATCGCCAAGGCTTCGGGTGGCACCAGGCCGGTGCTAAGGGCGCTCCACGCCGCCGACAGCTCCATGACTCGTCCGAACGCGGGACCGGCGGCGGCGACCCGGAGGACTAGGCCCCGCCTCCGCGCATGCGCGGACCGGCGGCGGCAACGAGCGGGCAACACGCGACGCGGCGGCGGCGGCGGCGGCGATGACCCAGCAAGGGGCGGCCCTGCAGAGCTACAATAACGAGCTGGTCAAATGTGAGGCGGCGCTCCAGAGAACGGGGCCTGCGCTTCGCTACTCGAGCCAAGGCGCCCGCGGCAGGAGTAGGCCGCGTTGCTAGGGCGATGACGTCGGAGGTGGCGCTTGGCGCCGGACCGCGCGGCGCTGATTGGCTGGAAACGTAGCGACATGTCTAATGGGAAGGGCCTAGGCTGCGGGCGTGAGCTCCGCGCGTTGCTATTAGCCGCGCGGTTTTAGGGTCGGAGGCGTAGTGACGCATGGAAGGGGTAGGTCTAGGCTGCGGATGGGAAGTCCGCGCATTGCTATTGGCGGAGGCGTAGTGACGTGCCGACTCCGTCTGAAGCTGTCGCCGCGTTTTGGATTGGCGAAACGGGTTCAGGGGCGGAGTCGCAATGACGTGTTTTAAGGGGAGGGGCGTCGCCGCTAGAACGTTAGTTGAGGAGAAGCGGGAAGACGGCGGTGCGCTGCTATTGGCCGCGCTCTAACGGGTAGGGCGGTGCTTCTACGACGCGAGCCTAGGGCGGAGTGTTGCTATGGCTACGGCAGGGACGGATCGCGTTGCTATTGGCCACTCTTCTTCAAACCTGAATAAAATGCAAGCATTGAGGACTAGAAACTTGAATTAAATCTGAGCATTGAGAAGTAGAATCTTGAATTAAATCTCAGCATTGAGGACTAGAATCTTGAATTAAATCTCAGCATTGAGGACTAGAATATTAAATTAAATCCCAACACTGAGGACTAGAATCTTGAATTAAATCTCAGCATTGAGGACTAGAATCTTGAATTAAATCCCATCACTAAGGACTAGAATCTTGAATTAAATCCCAACACTGAGGACTAGGATCTTTTATTAAATCCCAACACTGAGGACTAGAATCTTGAATTAAATCTCAGCATTGAGGACTAGAATCTTGAATTAAATCCCATCACTGAGGACTAGAATCTTGAATTAAATCCCAACACTGAGGACCATAATCTTGAATTAAATCCCAACATTGAGGACTAGAATGTTGAATGAAATCCCAACATTGAGGCCTTGAATTTGGAATAAAACGGGATCCCGGAGGGCCAGAAACTCGGGGGTTGGAATAGATGACCCAGGCTCCCTTTCTCTCTGCACCTCTCCAGGTATTGAGGACCTCTCCCTCAAGCGGGATGAGCTGAGCAAGCAGATCCGTCAGGAGGAGGAAGAGAAGGCCAAGCTGCAAAATGACATCCGCGTTTTGACGGACAAGCTGTCGCGCATCAACGAGAGCCTGGCCAGGAAGATGGCCTCGCGCAACGAGTTTGACCGGACCATCGCCGAGACCGAGGCAGCTTATATGAAGGTGCGGGGAGCCGGGGTCATCTAGACTGACCCTGGAAATCTAGTGAGAAATCAATGTGAAAAGATGATTGACACCGGGCGCCAGGGTCATCTAGTCTGACCCCGGAAATCTAGCGAGAAATCAATGTGAAAAGATTATTGCTTGACACGGGGTGATAGGGTCATCTAGTCTGACCCCGGAAATCTAACAATAAATGAATCTAAAAAAGCGATGATTAGATCCAGCGCGCCTGAGTCATCTAGACCAGTGTTTCCCAACCTAATCTAGGCAACGGCACACTTGAATCAATGAAAAAATCTCGCGGCACACCGCTCCTCCCCCACCCGGCTGCGCCGGGTCTCCTGACCCAGAGTTACCTCTGGGATCAGCTGTAGCGCGGCGCGCGCGAGGCTTCCGGTCGGGATTCTCGCGCGAGGCTGCTGTTGCTGCTGCTGCAGCAGCCAAGGGAGCAGCGCCGCCCTGGCTTCCGCTTCGCCGCCGGGCTCCAGCAGCGCCGTCGCCATGGTCCTGTGCAGCCCTGGGCTGCAAGTCCCTTTTTCCGCGGCACATCAGCCGGTGTCTCGCGGCACACTAGTGTGCCGCGGCACACCGGTTGGGAAACGCTGATCTAGACTGACCCCGGAAATCTAGCAATAAATGAATCTAAAAAGGCGATGATTTGAAACTGGGTCCCAGGGTCATCTAGTCTGACCCTGGAAATCTAGCGAGAAATTAATGTGAAAAGATTATTATTTGACACCGGGCGCCAGGGTAATCTAGTCTGACCCCGGAAATCTAGCGATAAATCAATGTGAAAAGATGATTGTTTGACTTGGGGTGCAGGGGTCATCTAGTCTGACCCCGGAAATCTAGCAAAAAATTAGTGTAAAAATGTGATTATTTAACACGGGGCGCCAGAGTGATCAAGTATGACCCTAGAAATCTAGCAATAAATAAGTCCTCCCCTCCCATTCCAGATCCTGGAGAGCTCCCAGACGCTCCTCAACGTCCTGCGCAAGGAAGCCAATAACCTGGCCAAGGCCACGGAGGCTAAAGGCCCCAAGGATGCCTGAACCCGCTGGGTGCTGCGCTACGACTCCCGTCCTCCGACCACGCCAGCTCTCGAAGCCGGCACAGGGACAGTTGTATTTTCGGGGGGGGGGGTGTTATTTCAATAAAGTATTCTCTCTCAGCCGTCTGGGTTTTTCTCCATGGGGTAGGGCCGGGCGCTATGTTTCCCACCGGGCGTGCATGGTTTTCTATGAGGGAATAGAATTTCAGCCTAGCCTAGAAATAATCCAAGTGTCCAGGTAAATTTTGGATCCAGGAACAGATCCAAATCCTTTTTGTATACCACAGTAGAGTAAATATACTATATTTCCCAAATAATTTTGGGATAATGGTGATATCGGTCAGGAATTTCACGACGCTCTCAAAATGATTTTGGGATAACTTTAGTATAATCTGGTATGTATGGAAAATACATATATATATTTGAACAGAATTTGAGAATAATTTTGGTATCGTATCAAAAGAATTTTAGTACGGTATGTTATCAAAATCATTTGAGAATACCGGTAACTCAAAAATTTGAGTATAGTGCAAAATCATTGGAGAATTATTTTAGTGCAGTATCAAAAGAATCTTAGAATTTTAGTCTCTAAAATATTAGAATTTTAGTCTAAAAAATCTTAGGATAATTTGAGTATAGTCTGTATCAAAATAATTTTAATAGGCTGTCACAGTAATTTGAGAATATTTCACATTAATTCTAGTATAACTTTCAGTACAGCATAGTATCAAAAGAATTTGAGAACCATTTTTGCACAGTATCAAAAGAATTTCAGAATTTTAGTCCCGTCTCTAAAAAATCTTTAGTATAATTTTAGTATATTATCAAAAGAATTTGAGAATTTTGGTCCAGTCTCTGAAAAGCTTTAGTATAATGTCAAGATCATTGCAGTACTGAATATAATTTGATTTTAGCAGAGGCGCTGCCCTTGCCAAAACACAGCGAGTAATAACAACGATAATAATAATAATATTAACAATAATAATAACATTCTGCTCTTTTGATCGCTATCCCCTTCCACCCCATCCACACTCCCATCGAAAATAATTTGCTTTTTTAAATGAATTTCGGAAGTACAGCATGATTCTGGACGCTGCCCCTCCCAAAACACAGCTAATAATAATAATAATAATAATAATAATAATAATAATAATAATTTTCAAGTTGTATTTTAATCAATTGTTTTTATACCTGATGTTAGCCACCCTGAGCCCGGTCTTGGCCGGGAAGGGCGGGGTATAAATAAAATTGATTATTATTATTAATATTTTGCTCTTTTGGTCGCTGTTCCCTTCCACCCCATCCAAACTCCCATCACTCAATCCTATATTATAATCTTCAAGTGTCCCTGCGTCCACTTTCTGTGTGTCACGGAAGTGCGCAATGCGCATGACCGGGACTCACACGGACGCAGGGATTGGAGCGGGCGGAGAGGGGGGCGTGTCCGCGAGGCAGCGGCGGCGCACGCGCGTTGTCATTTGGGCCAGCGCCGCTGCCTCGCACGGACACAGAGGGCCGGCCCATCCTCGCCGCCGCTACTGCCGCCGCTACAGCCGCCCCCGGGGAAAACGAAGGGGGCGAGAGCGAGCAGCGTGGCCTCCTCCTCCGCTGCCGCCGCTGCCACCTCGACGGAGGAGCCCCGAGGAGGAGGAGGACGGCCGGCCCGGCCTGGAGGCAGCGGCGACGAGGAGGACGAGGCAACCTCCTCGCCCCGGACGCCGACGCCGGCCGCCTCCGGCTCCTTAGGCTGCCCGTCCGTGCTGCTTTCAAGCAGCACGGACAGGCAGCTCCAGGAGCCCCCACTCCCTCGCCGGGAGCTGCAGCGCCGAGCGGGATGCATCCCGCCCGGCGCTCCTGCTCCCGCGGTCACTGAGCGACCGGCCGAGGGAGCGTCGGCTCCTTAGGCTGCCCGTCCGTGCTGCTTTCAAGCAGCACGGACAGGCAGCTCCAGGAGCCCCCACTCCCTCGGCGGGAGCGGCGCTCCCTCGGCGGATCGCTCAGTGGTGACTGAGCGATCCGCCGAGGGAGCGCCGGCTCCTGAGGCTGCCCATCCGTGCTGCTTTAAAGCAGCACGGACAGGCAGCAAAAATCTTCTAGAGCCCGTAATTTTACGGGCTTAATATACTAGTAATAATCATAATATTAATAATATTAACAACAACAACAACAACAATAATATTCTGCTCTTTTGGTCGCTGTCGCCTTCCACCCCATTCAAACCCCCATCAAAAATAATTTGCTTTTCTCAACGACCTTCGGGATCCTGGGCGCCGGAGAGACTCAAACTCAAGACTCGGGGCCGAAAAAGAACAATTCCGTTGGACTAAAGGAGAAAATTGAAATTCAGAGCAAAATAATCATTTGGGGGGCAAAACCGCCGGCCACATCAAAGACAACCTGCAGAAGACGATAGGTTTCCGACGGCGGGGATAATTCCAGTTGGCACCTGTTGGTGCTCAGAAGTACAGGGCAGGCTCGCTGCTGAAGTCAGAAAGGGCTCCGGCGCTGGCCGGGGTAAGCTGTGGGGCAAAAAAGGGGGGGTTAAAAAAACACTTCTTTTTATCGGGGTTGGGCTAGATGACCCCACGAACCCCCAGAGTTACGGATTCTTGGATGCAATCACTCTGTGGAGCAAGGGCGCTGGACACAAAGAATGATAACAATCTGGGTACAGGTAGGTAGATAAGAATCCAATGTCTCCATTCAAACCAGGTCTCTCCATGGTTTTAAGTTTGGTAATCAGTTGCAATTCAGCAACTTCTCTTTCCAGTCTAATTCTGAAATTCCTTGAATCCTGCTACTTGTCCAAATTCTTGAATTGTTTCCAGTGCCTTCACTGCACTGGTCTCCGGTTCTTGAAGAGTTAATACTATATCGTCTGCAAAGGCTTTTACTTTGTATTGTTTCATCCCCACGCTCGCGCCCTGAATATTTCTATCTTCTCTGATCATATTCAAAAGGACCTCCAGGACCGTTATGAAAAGTAAAGGGGAAAGGGGGCACCCTTGTCTAGTTCCTTTTTCAATTTTGAGGCTTTCTGAAATAATGTTATTGACTATTATTTTGGCCTTTTGCTCTCCTCTCCGCCCTTCTGGCCCTCGCGCTCCTCTGTGCCGCGGACGCTCCTTTCCCTTCCCCTCCGGGCGCTGCCGGTGGGGGGAGGGACTTCGGCGTCGTTGCGACGGGGAGGGGCGGGCCCCTCTGGCCCGAGGAGGACCTGGGCCCGCCTCAAGGAGTGCCGGTGCTCCGGGGGCCGAGCACCCAGCTGTGTCCGGCCGGGGAGGATGGACGCCGCCGGCGGCCCCGGTCATCAATGCGCAGGGGCGGCCCCGGGGCGCCGAGCAGCTTCCCCGCGCGTCTGGATGGGGCGGCCGCCGACTTGCGTGTGCGGCGGCAGCGGCGGGAGGAGCGGCGGCGGCCGGCGTTCTCGGGCGGAGGTGGGATGCGGGGGCCCCGCCCCCTGCCCCCTCGTGCTTACGCCCGGTCGCCAGGGATGGGGGGGAGGTGTGGGGGGAGGGAGAGAGAGAGGCGAGCTATTTGTGGAGGTGTGGGAAGTGGGGGGAGGTGGGTGTGGGGGGGAGGTGTGTGTGTGTGAGAGAGAGGGGGGCGAGCTGTGTGTGGAGGTGTGGGAGGTGGGGGGGAGGTGGGGGGGAGGTGGGGGGAAGGGGGAGGGAGGGAGAGGCGAACTGTGTGTGGAAGTGTGGGAGGTGGGTGGGGGGGTATGGGTGTGTGTGTGGGAGGGGGAGGGGGAGGGAGGCGAACTGTTTGTGGAGGTGTGGAAAGTGGGGGGTGGGTGGGTGGGGGGTTTGACCGCGTGTGTTCTAGCGCCCGTTGTTTTAACGGGCTAAAAACCACTAGTAATAATAATAATGTGTGTTTATCTCACAAAAGAAGGGCAGGGCAGTAGACAAATCTTATTATGAATAACCATTACCATGACATGGTTGTCGGACGAGTCAGCACCCGGCACTACAGTTTCCAACTTCAGAGGCGCCTCCTTGAGCCCCGAGTGCGATTTTGGGGTGTAGCTGGAGAAACCTGCGGAGGACATTGGAATGTAGCTTTTATTTTATTTTATGTAAGAAGAGAAGGAAGAAGAAGAAGAAGAAGAGGAAGAAGAGGAAGAAGAGGCGGAAGAAGAAGAGGAAGAGGCAGAAGGAGGAGTTGGAGGAGGAGGAGAAGAAGAAGAAGAAGAAGAAGAAGAAGAAGAAGAGGAAGAGGCGGAAGAAGAAGAAGAAGAAGAAGAGGAAGAAGAGGCGGAAGAAGAAGAGGAAGAGGCAGAAGAAGGAGTTGGAGGAGGAGAAGAACAAGAAGAAGAAGAAGAGGAAGAGGTGGAAGAAGAAGAAGAAGAAGAAGAGGAGGAGGAAGAAAAAGGAGAAGGAAAAGGAAAAGAAGATCTGGCTTGCCTGAGTTGGGCCTGCAAGAGGGCGCCGCCCGCTTGGCGGAAGGATGGGGTGGGGCTTCGTCGACCTCAGAGGCGTATTCTTCCTCTTCCTCCTCTCCCTCTGCTTCCTCTTCCTGCTCTTCCGCCGCCAGGGAGTTCTCGGATGGATACTCAAACATGGTGTGCAGGCGGGAGTCATCGAAGGAGATCTTCAGCTGCAGGGCACAGGAAGTTAAGATTGGTCAGGATGACCCCAGGGGGAGGGGCCAGGTGACCCCGGGGGCGGGGTTAGATGACCCCGGGTGTCCCTTCCCTGGCCCTCCTCCTGGGATTTCAGAGCTGGGATTCAAGGGACAGCGCACACACACACACACACACACACACACACACACACACACACACACACAGAGTATATATATATATATGTATAGGTATACACACACACACACCTATACACAAACACATATATCGGTATACACACACACACACACACACACACACACACACACACAGAGTATATATATGTATATGTGTACACCCACACCCACCCACCCACCCACCTATACACAAACACATATATCGGTATATACACACACACACACACCTATACACAAACACATAAATCGGTATACACACACACACACACACAGAGTATATATATATATGTATACTAGTAAATTAAGCCTGTTAACAAAAACAGGCGCTAGAAAGCTCTCTCTCTCTCTCTCTCACACACACACACACACACACAGATGGAGGAGCGGGAAGGCGAGAGGGCTGGCAACCTGCCCCCTCCCTCCTTCGCTAGCCTCTCGCGGCCCGCTAGCCTCTCCCTGCCCCCTCCCTCCTTCGCCAGCCCGATTCAACAGGCGGACGGGCGCTAGCGGCGGCAACCGGGACCCGAGGCGCGGAGGTGCCCGGCGGCTGGGGGGGGGCCTTCGTCGCCGGGCAGCAGCAGCGCGGCTGTGCCGGCTGCAGCGACTGGGGAGGCTTCGTTGTCGGCCGGCTGCGGCGGCTGCAGCGCGGCGGTGGCGGCGGCGGCGGCTGAGGGAGTGGAGGTAGAAGAGGCGGGAGGCTCCGCCGGGGAGCAGCAGCCGCCCCGCCCCCGGAAGGCGGAGAGAGGTTCCGCAGCTCCCGTCTCTTCCCTCCCGCCCGGGAGCGCCGCCGGGAAGCCGGAGGACGGGCTCCTTCTCGGAGGAGGGTGCAGCCAGGAGAAGAGGGAGGTTCCCCGTTAGCAACAGCGCGGCCGAAGCCTCCCCCCCCTTCAGCCCGCGCCGCCTTTCCACGTGAAGAGCCGGGAAAGGCCAAGCAGCAAACGGCAGCGGCAGGGCGGCCTGAGGAGGAGGAGGAGGCGGACATGGCAATGGCGGCGCCGCAGTTTCGCCCGGCTTCTAACCGCCATCGCCTATTGGTCCGTACTAACCAATCCGTGTGTCACAGGAACGCACGCGCACTCGCGAATTCCTGTGACGGACGGAAAGTGGTACGTACGGACACAGGCTCTTTATTATATAGGATGTGTACACACACACACACACCAATACACAAACACATATATCGGTACACACACACACACACACACAGAGTATATATATATATACGCTTAGCTCTTTATTTTCCCTGCATCCATGTGAGAGTGGACTACGGCCCCCATCATCCTCCGCAAGGCAGGAGTCCTCGATCATGGGGGTTGTAGTCCAAGAGCTCTGCCGGAGCCCCGTCCTGCTTAGCTAACAGCACCTCGCCTGGGCTGGGGCTACGACTCCCATCGTGCATAGCAAGTGGCTAACCCTAGTTCCCATCGTGCTTCGCCGGGAGAAGCCAAATCCCCACGAGGCCCAGCTATCCGGTCCCCAGCTGTGCTGTGACTCTCATCACCCACCCCCCGGCCTGCTCGACCGGGTGCTATGGATGCTGGGAGTTGTAGTCCTGGCTAGGCCGGGTGCTGTGATCTAAACATGACGGGAGCTGCGGCCCCACGCCAGCCTAGTTGAAGAAAGGCTTTGCACTCTATGGAACGCCCCGCTCAGCCGAAACCCGGCTCCGATCTCCGGGTGGCGGGTTCAAGTGAGGCCAGATGGGTGAGGCTAGATGACAATCGGGCGCCCGGCTACCTTTTTCCTCCGCCGCACCCCAGCTTTGCTCATGCATGAGCGGTCCAGCGAAAGGTAGCCGCCTATGACCTCGATCTCATCTGCGCGGGGATAACGGCTCCGGGGAAAGGCGCCTTCAAACTCGGGACCGAGCAGCAGGGCACATTCGAATCCGGGACCCAAAGCGGCGTCTTCGGAACCCGGGGCCAAAGGGCTGTCGTCAGAGACGTCGCAGCCCTCCAGGCGGGGGCTGAGCACCTTCAGCGGCGCCAGGGGACCTGTAGCATCATCGTCAATGCAGGTGACGGGCACCCGGTCAGGCTCCCGGGGAGTGGGTGCCCATCTTGGAGCCCGGGTGCCTCGCGGGCAAGGGACAACCTGGAAGGAGTTGCGGGAGTTGCGGCGCAGGCTGGCACTGGGAGAGAGCGCGGCGTCAGCGCCTGGTGCCACTACAGCTCTCGTAGCGATGGCGCCCTGCAAGCGACCCCTGGGACCTGTGGCATCTCGGGAAGATGGAGTCTCCTTGGGATTTGGAGTGTGGGGCTCCCAGCCCCTTGGCGAAAGGGAACGGGGGTGTTCTTGGGATCCATAGTACGGTTCCAACACCGGCCTGGCGCTTTCCTCACTGTCCGCTGCACGGCGCGCAGGGCCCCTTGGCGAATCAGGCCGGGTGCCTTCTTGCCTACTGGCATCCTCGGGATTTGCATGCCGCACAGAAGCCGTCCAGACGCTTTCCTTGGGAACCGTAGCATCGGGCGAAGCCAGCCAGGCTCTTTCTTTGGGAACAGTAGAATCCGGCTCAGCCACCCTGGTGCTTTCCATAGGATGCGTTGCATCAGGCGAAGCCAGCCAGGGGATTTCCTTGGGAACCATAGAATCGGGCGAAGCTGGCCAGGCGCTTTCCTTGGGACGCATAGTATGGGGCGGAGCTGCCCAGGCGCTTTCCTTCAGAACCGCAGCACCAGGCCAGGTGCCTTCCTCTGTTGCAATCCATCCTCCCTCCCTGGGATCTGTAGCACGCTCCTTGGGATCTATAGCACGGCGCCCTCGCGGGTTCACGACGAAAGAATTGGCGGCGATCTTCTGCACGTATCGGCTGCGAGGAGAAGCTACCACCTGGCCTCCGAGCATGCGCAGTGCGCCGATCGAAGCCTCCTTTGCTTCGTAGGACTGCCGCTCGGGCATGCGCACTGGGGCATCCGACGCCTCCTCCTCTTGCCCGTTCGTTTGGCGGACGCGACTCGAGGCGTCCATTGGCTTCTCTGGCATCCGTAGCGAAGCGTCGCGCCGCCCTTCGCATATGCGCAGCGGGCACCCCGAAGCGCCCCTTTGCACTTCTGACATGCGCAGTGGGCAATCCGAAGCCTCCTTCTGCCCGCAAGCGCCGCAGCGGCGCATGCGCGTCGCGCCGCCGGCTCTCCCCGGGTCGAACTGGTGCCGGAGGCGGCGGACGTGGCCCGGCTCGGGCTCGTACACGACCACCTGCTCGGCCCGGAGCTCGGCGGCTCCCGGGACGCGTCGCTTGGCGGCTTCCCCCGGGCACGTCTCGATGATGACAATGCGGTCGGCGCGGATGGTCCGCACACCCGGCATGGCAGAGTAGAGCTCGAGCAGGCGGGACAGCGAGGCCGCCGCCGGGCGCCGACGTAGCGGAGAGAAGCCGTCGCCTGAGGGAAGCCGAGCCGCTTCGGCGGCCCGCTTGGCCCGCTTCCGCTCCAGCAGGGCTTTTTTCCACTCAGGCAGCGGCGGGGAATCCATGGCTGCCGCCGCCGCCGCCGCTGCCGCTTCGGAGCGACTTTGACTGCAAGTCGCAAGGACTCTGAGGTAACTAAGGCGGGGGTTGGCTGGCCGGGTTGTCTGTAAAAGGCGCGGGCCAATAGGAACCGGGCGGTGTGGAGACGGGCGGCGCGGATTGGCTGGCTCGCGCGACGCTTCGCCCACAATGGCTCGGGCCGGCTTTGACAGGGGAAAGGAGGTGGAAGAACGGGCTCTGAGGGAGCAAAGGAGAGGGTTTGCTGGAGTGGTTGTCGTTCCAAGGCGCGGGCCAATGGGAAGCGGCCGCGGTGGGCGCGTTCCGCCCACACTGGATCAGGCCGGCTTTGACAGGAGAAAGGAGTAGGAAGGAAAGGGCTCTGAGGGAGCAAAGGAGTTTATTGGCCGGCCTGGTTGTCGGTCAAACGCGAGGCCGACGCGGATTGGTTCGCTCCCGCGACGCTCCGCCCATTCGCGGCTATAATCTTTGACATGAGGAGGAGGCGCGGGCTCTGTTATGAGCAAAGGAGAGGATTGGCTGATGGCGTTGCCTGTGCCCAATGGGAAGCAAATGGGAAGTAGGCAGGCCGCGGGGATTGGCTGACGGGGTTGACGTTGAGGCGCGGTGCGCCAATGGGAAGCGGGCAACGGCGCTGATTGGTCGGTTTGGGTTGCAACGGCATTAGCAGGGAAGTTGAGCGTCTGCGCAGGAAGCGTGACCTGATGACGTATGCGGAAGTGGCTCCTCTCGCCCGCTTTCACTCAAGTCGTGGACAGCTCGTGGATTCCTGCCATTCTTCCTATTCCTTAATTCCTTTTTTCCTGCTAGGTTGGGGCAGTATTAAAAGCAATAATTGGTTACTAATATGATTTATTGTTAATAATTATTAATGTTAATATTAATAATTAATATTAATAATTATTATACTAGCATTATTGCTAGTATAGCAATATGGGCCTGGTGAGCATTTAAGGTAACCCTCATCTGCGGGTTGGCATCTGATCGGATTTTATTCTGATTCTGATCCTGATTTTATGCTGATGTATTTGACTTGAGCTGGTTTTGGCTGGGGAGGGTGGGGTATAAATATAATAAATTATTATTATTATTATTATTTTGGAAGCCGCCCAGAGTGGCTGGGGAAACCCAGCCAGATGGGCGGGGTAGAAATAATAAATTATTATTATTATTATTAGTAGTAGTATTCTGTTGGAAACCCAGCCAGATTGGGGGGGGGGAGAGAAATAAAAAAATATTATTATTATTATTATTATTATTCAACAACCAAGGTCTAACAGTATATTCTAGTTCTAGTGGCTTCTTATTGTTAATATTATTAATTTTATCCGTGGACTGCCATCTGCCCAGATTTTCATTTGCTCTGAAGTAATTTTTAGATGTTTTTTCATTAATTGGTTGTCTGTTTTATGTTCTTCTGTTCTTGGTATACTGGGTGAGTTTTATTATTATTATTACTGTGGACCCTCGACTTACGAATGTAATCCGTTCCGACAGGAGCGTTGGAACTCAAAAAAGTCGTAAGTCAAGTCCCCATAGGAATGCGTTGGAGAATGCATTAGTACCTCGAAAAAAACCTTCGCTAGTTTAAAAAACCCTCTCTAAAGCGGCCGCGGCTTCCGATCGGAAGTCGAAAAAATTCGGAAGCATCAGCCGCTTTGATCCCTCGTAACTCGAAAAATACGGAAGTCGGGACATTTGTAAGTCGAGGGATCACTGTACTCTTCTCCTGTTGAACTCCCACATGCTTTCCAGATGGAGGAGCGCCGCATCCTGGTCCTTTTCGGCAGCCAGACCGGCACCGCCGAGGATTTTGCGGAAAGGATCGGACGCGAGGCAAAGCGACGGCACTTCCGGTGTCGAGTTGATGCCCTGGACGCTTATTCGGTGGTGAGTGCGAAATCCGCTTATGCCAAATGACCAGATCCCAGAGCATGTGCAGAGTTCAAGCTGCTCTCCATTTTTCCCTGCTCCTCCCAGGCCAACCTTATCCACGAGCCACTGGTCGTTTTCGTCTGCGCCACCACGGGGCAAGGAGACCCTCCGGATAACATGAAGGTTAAAAAATATTCATATATATATATTCAATTAATTAAATTTTATTTATATCTCTTTGATATGCATTGAGTACGTATTATCTTTATCTTTATCTTTATATCTTTATTGTCATTGTACAAGTACAACGAAATTGGATTAATATAGTAAAACTAAATTGATTGAATTTGTAGGGGTTAAGAGCGGTAGACTCGTAATCTGGGGAACTGGGTTCGCGTCTCCGCTCCTCCACATGCAGCTGCTGGGTGACCTTGGGCTAGTCACACTTCTTTGAAGTCTCCCAGCCCCACTCGCCCCACAGAGTGCTTGTTGTGGGGAAGGAAGGGAAAGGAGAAGGTTAGCCGCTTTGAGACTCCTTTGGGTAGTGATAAAGCGGGATATCAAATCCAAACTCTTTAATTTCTTTCCATTAGACATGTAACAAGCACATTTATTTATTCACATTTATTAAAAGTTAATATTTTAATATTTTGATCATTAACATTTGATTTATGGAATTTTAAGATATAAAATATTATTCATTAAAATTTAATTTATTTAGTTGGCCTTATTTCCAATTAAAATAAATTTAAATAGCACTGTCTTTCATAAAAAATAAATTAATATAGCTGTTTTTGTTTCACCCCGCAAAATTGACTCCCATCTCCTTCTTTTCCTGACCGCCGGAAAACCCAGAATTTCTGGAGGTTCCTCTTCCGGAAGAGCCTGTCCCCCGCTTCCCTCTGCCGGTTGGACTACGCCGTTCTGGGGCTCGGCGATTCCTCATACCCCAAGTAAGTCCCGCTTCCCTTCCTGGAAAATCCTGGAAGAACATGGGAAAACAACATTCATTTTCTTCGCCTCCCCAGGTTCAACTTTGTCGCCAAGAAGTTGCACAAGAGGCTTCACCAGTTGGGCGGCTGCCCGCTGTTGCCGGCCGCATTGGGAGACGACCAGCACGACTTGGGGTGAGGATAAATGACCCTGGGACCCGAAATCCTGGAATTTGGGGTGGGGTTAGATGACCTTTGGTGTCCCTTTTTGCCGTGAATATGCTGAAATTTCAAAGTGTAAATTCGGGGTCAGACTAGATGACTGCTAGGGTCCCTTTTTGCCATGATTATGCTGAGATTTCAGAGCTGAATTTCGGGCTCAGACAAGATGACTGCTGGGTCCCTTTTTGCCGTGAATATGCTGAAATTTCAGAGCTGAAATTCGGGGTCAGACTTGATGACCGGTGGCTCCCTGTCAATCCTTCTTCAGCACGGATGCCATCATCGATCCCTGGCTTTCAGACCTCTGGGAGAAGATCCTGGCTTTGTATCCTCTTCCTCCCGGCCTGCAAATCCTTAGTCCGGACATCATGTAAGAACATGTACGGTTATTTTTAAATTATTAGAATATTGGACGTAATAGTAAGAATAAAAAATAAAATGAAATATACTGATGCTTGGAGCTGATGCAGAGCCAAGGATACAACCTTTAATTATTGTTGTTGTTGTTACTATTATTATTATTATTATTATTATTAGTTGGATGCCTGGCTCCCCATCAGCTCCTTGCATTATTATTATTATTATTATTATTATTATTATTATTATTATTATTATTCCAGGAGCTGATATGGAGCCAGGCATACAAAATAGTAATCAGGGTGGATTTGATTTAAATCAAATTGATTTAAATCACTAGTCAGTAAGGCTTGATTTAAATCACTAGTCAGTAAGACTTGATTTAATTTTTTTTTTACAGAAAGACTCATTCTTGCTGGTATAATCTTAATATTTACAACCATATGAAGGTTTCATTTTTGGAATAATAAATTTTCAGAGTAGTTTTGACAGTTATATCAAAAATTACTGATTTGGTTATACTACTAGAAATACATAGACAGATAATTATGAAATTATGGTGAGGTTTAATAAGTTAACTGTTTATATTTGGACAACTTTTCTGCTGTACTTTATTGGAAGGAGAAAAACAATCATTTCCTTAATAACTATTTAAACAATTTATTTAACTAAAACAATAACATGATAGCATATGTATCCATGTTTGTTAACTGATGTGGTTAAACATTTTTTTTTAAAAAACTTAGACTGAGTTTTAGCACACTTGATAAACTTAAAACAAATCCTTATTTCCTGATGAATAGCCTTTGAACTACAATGTAACTTAAATAGAAGACTATATTTAGAAACATTTTTCCTCCAAAAGCATTTTATTTTAAAAATCCAATTTAAATCAAAAAAATCCGATTTTTTTTATTTTTATTTTTTAAAATTGATTTTTATCCACCCTGCCCCTGCCTGGACCTTTGGGCGGGGTTGCAGATTTGGGAAAGATTCCGCTGTAACCTATTGCTTTGCGATAAACAATAATGGACTCCTAGCTCCTCTAGTCTCTGAGTTTTATTGGCGTAGCTCAGAAGATAGGCCTTTCCGGCCAATGCAACAATAATCCATACATACAGGTACATACATACATACTGATGTTTGGAGCTGATGGGGAGGCAGGCATCCAACCTCATCTAAGAATAATATGAATAATATTAACTTATTATTATTATCATTTTTAAATTATTATTAAATGATTAAATTGGCATGCTTCTCCCCTTCCCCTCCAGCTTGCCGTCCCGCTTCACCTTCCACTTCCTGGACAGCGACGAGACCGGGCGCCCCGACCCCCCCGCCGAGCTGGGTCCCGCGTGCGAACGGCACCCCTTCCTGGCCCGGGTGCTCTCCAACCAGAGGCTGACGTCCGAGTCGCACTTCCAGGATGTCCGGCTGATTGAACTGGACGTCGCCGGATCCGGGATCAAGTGCGTTTCCCCCCACCGCCGCTCGAATCCCGGGCGCCGCTGCTGGGCGCCAACACTCTACGTTTCCCTCCCCCCAGGGCCGCCGCTGGCGACGTCGCCATGGTCGCCCCCCGCAACGCTCCGGACGACGTGGAGCTCTTGTGCCGGCTCTTGAAATTGGACCCACAGCGGCGCTTCGTGGCCGAGCCGGCCGACGAAGGTGCGGACTCTGGGCGGGGAGCGGGTTCAAGACCCGGGGTCGGACTAGATGAACCCAGCTGACTCTTTTCCCCCTTCCCGCCAGGCGCTGCGCTGCCTTTCCCGCTCCCCCGGCCCTGCAGCGTCGGCCACTTAGTGGAAACCTACCTGGACATCGCCGGCGTCCCCCGCCGGTCGTTTTTCGAACTCGCTGCCCAGCTCTCGCCCGACGAGCGCGAGCGAGAGAGGCTGCGGGAATTCGCTTCGGCGCCCGGGCAGGAGGAGCTCTACACCTACTGCCACCGGCCGCGGCGCACCACGCTGGAGGTAGGTCCAACCATCCCCAGGTCAAGGGGAGTTCTAGCGCGCTGGGCGCCCCGTTCCCAGCGCCTCATTCCCAGCCCCACGGTTCCCAGCGCCTGGTTCCCAGCGCAACGGATCCCAGCCAGCCCCACTTCCTTCCCCTAGCCAACTTTGAACAGCTTGACCGTTGTCCCAAGTCTTTGGTGACACCCAATGGGCACTGGCGCTACAATTCCCAGGCCTCTCTCCCCTCCCCGCAAGGTCCTGAGCGATTTCCCCAAGACGGCCGCCGCCATCCCTTGCCACCTCCTGCTGGACCTGATCCCTCGCATCCGGCCCCGGGCCTTCTCCATCGCCTCTTCCATGCTGGTGAGTCAGAGCGTGCTCTTTCTGGAACCCACCCCCTCATCGCACCCAGTACTACGACTCCCACCCTCTCCCCGCAGGCCCTCCCCGACCGCATCCAGATCTTGGTGGCCGTGGTCCACTACAAGACGGGCCTTGCCCGGCCCCGGCGCGGGCTCTGTTCCAACTGGCTAGCCTCCCTCGACCCGGTGCGTGGTGAGTTGTAGTGCAAGGCGCCAGGCGCCAATCCCCACGGGGCCTGACTCCCACACTATGTTTCTCCCTCCAGGGCCATTCAAAGTGCCCGGGCAGGGGTCCAGCGTGCCCGTGCTACGTTTCCCTCGCCAGGGCCCGTCCAAGTGCCCAGGCAGGGGTCTGCCGCAGGGCCTGATGCCTGCGCTACGTTTCTCCTGCCAGGGCCCGTCCAAGTGCCACTCTGGGTGAAGAGGGGGGCGCTGAGGTTCCCGGACGACCCTGACACCCCCATCGTCATGGTCGCACCTGGGACGGGCGTGGCTCCTTTCCGCGCCGCCATCCAGGAACGCGTAGCTCAGGGCAAGAGAGGTGAGCGCCACCTTTTCCTCCATTTCCTTTTCAAATTGGCATTAAATGCGTTTTATAATGGAATTTCAGGAATTTTTAAAATGCCATTTAGAGTAAATTTGTGCAGTTTATCATGAAATTGCAGGAATTTTTAAAATGCCATTGGGGGTCTATAATGTGATTTATGGACTTTTTAAATGCAATGTGCAGTTTATACTGAAATTCCAGGAATTTTTAGAATGCAACTTGGAGTAAATTTGTGCAGTTTTCAATGCAATTTCAGGCATTTTTCAAATACAATTTGGAGGAGATCTTGTGCAGTTTATTATGAAATTGCAGGAATTTTAAAAATGCAATTTGCAGGAAATGTGCATTTTATCATGAAATTGCGGAAATTTTAAAAATGCAATTTGGAGGAAATTTGTGCGGTTTGCAATGCAATTTGCAGGCCTTTTCCCAATGCAGCTTGGAGGAAATGGTGGGTGGTCTATGCTGTTCTCCTATTGGTTCCTCCCTTCTTAATCCAGCCCCCTCCCGCAGGCAACTTCCTGTTCTTCGGCTGCCGTCACCAAGCCCACGACTTCTACTTCCAGGACGAGTGGGCGGAGCTTGCCGCCCAAGGCTTCCTGTCCGTCTTTGCCGCCTTTTCCCGGGACCAGGTAAGCACTGGCCAATAGAAGACCCTTTACGCAAGGGTTGTGCCTTGCTGGCGTCCAGGTAAAACGAATTTTTGGCCCCTTCCCTGCAGGACGAGAAGGTTTACGTCCAGCACCGCCTGCGAGAAAATCGGGCACTGCTGTGGGAGCTGGTGCGGCGTGGCGCCTGGATCTATCTGGCCGGGTGAGTCGTAGCACGGCCGGGCGCCGGGGAAGACTTCGAACCATCTAGTACCATCTAGCGTCCCCCCCTCAAACCCGCTGTTTTTATTTTAATTTTCATTCCAGGAGCGCCAAGGAAGTTCCCGAAGCTGTCGCCAACGCCCTCAGGTCCGGGTTCGAGTCCGAGGGCGGGCTGTCAGCGCCCCAAGCGGCCGAGTTCCTGGCCGCGCTGGAGCGGGCCCGGCACTTCCAGGCAGAGACATGGTCCTGAGCCAGGCGCCCGGGAAACGTAGACCATGCGGGTATGTCTGGGCGCTACGGTTCCCAGAATCCCCCGGTACCTGGTGGCGGGTTGACAATGTAGTTTCTGGCGCCTGGCAGTAGTGTCTCGTACCCGATACTGGGAATAAAGCTATGACTATAACTGTGATTATTGGTTGGGTTTGTCTTTGGCACGCTGCAGTTCCTGGCACCTGAAGCTAGCTGCGGTTTCCAGTGCCCTGAATAAACTGCAGTTCCCAGGTGCCTGGAATGACCTGTGATTGCCCTGAATAAACTGCGGTTCACAGGCTCCTTGAATGCCCTGCTATTGCCCTGAATAAACTGCCGTTCCCAGGAGAAAACTCCAGTTCCCAGCACCCTACAGTTCCCAGCGCCCAGCACAAGCCGCGGTTCCTGGCGTTCTAAAGGAGTGGCGGTTCCCGGTGCCCAGTGTGTGCTCCACTTCCCAAGAGCAAACTCCAGTTCCCAGCACCCTGCAGCGCCCAAAATGAGCCACCGTTCCCATCCACTTGCGGTTTCTGGCACTGCAGTTCCCGGTGCCCAGAGCAAACTGCAGTTCCCAAGGACAAACTCTGGTTCCCAGCACCCTGCAGTTACTGGCACCCAGAATAAGCTGCAGTTCCCGCCCCCCTGTGGTTCCTGGCGCTCTGAGCTGCAGTTTCCGGCACCCGGAATGAACTGGGATTCCCAGTACCCGGAATGAACTGCAGTTCCCAACCCAAACCACAGCGCCTGGGACCCTGAACGGGCTACAGTTCCCAGGTTTCCTTGTCGGCAGGGATATTTTTAAAATACGATTCTAGGGGGTGAAATAGTGTTTTGGGTTGTTTCATTAATTATTATAATTACTGTCCTATATAATAAAGTCCCTGTGTCCCTGCGTCCAGTCCGTGTGTCAGTGGAATTGCGCTACTGCGCATGTCCCCCACGGACGCAGGGATTGGAGAGGGGGGGCGTGTCCGAGAGGCAGCGGCGGCGCACGCGTGTCGTCAGTTGGGGCAGCGCCGCCGCCTCGCACGGAGCTGGGGAGGATGAGCTGAGCGGCTGCCAACATGGCTGAGGGGAGAGAGGAGCGGCGGACACAGGGATTGGATGACACAGAGACACTTCAAGCGGCCGGGCGAAACTGCGCCGCCGCCATTGCTGTGTCCGCCTCCTCCGGGTTTGACCACATATGTGAGGGGGAGAATGAGGTGGCGGCGGCGGCCGAGGGAGGCAGAGGCGCCTTCTCAAAACAAGAAACCAGCTTGCTGACCTCCCTGGCCGGCTGCTCGGACAGCTGAAAGCTCAGCACTCCTCAAACCACCTTTTCCGTTCACCCTCAAAATGGCCTTGGTATTTTTTGGGGGGGGGGGGGACTACGGCCACCAGGGAGACCTTCTCAGCGACCCGCTCTCGATCAGGGGGAAAGACAGAGGGGGACAGTTGCTGCGTTTTGGAGTAGAGTAAACTTTGCCTGTGGAGGGACCCTTAGCACTCGCTCTTTACACGAGAGAGATGTGAATCTCCAACCCCCCCCCCATAAGGTATAACCCCCTTATAACCCGCTTTGATTGTCTATTTTAGATATTCTGGTTTTTTCTTTTATTGTTTTATGTATTGCATATTTATGTGTGCTGGTCATGAACCGTAATAAATCAAATCAATCAATAACCCCCCCCATAAGGTCTAGGGGTGCAAGGGGTGGGTGGCTTGGCTGCATTGCTTGGGGGTGGTCTAGGGGTGTAGGCTGATGAGGGAGAGAATTAAAAGATATTAAAAGGACATTGTATGAGGAAACTTACACCTGGAATTGCATGAGGAAACTTTTTCTATAACTAACAGTTATAACTTTAACTCATGTTTGACCACATATGTTCTAGCGCCCGTTAATTTAACGGGCTAAATTCACTAGTCCTATATAATAAAGTCCCTGTGTCTCTGCGTCCAGTCCGTGTGTCAGTGGAATTGCGCTACTGCGCATGTGCCTCACGGACACAGGGATTGGACGACGCAGAGACTTCGGGCCTCGGATTGGCCGGGAGCGGACGAGGGCGGGGCTGTGCCTTTCCGGGGTTGGCGGCTCCTCCAGCGCTGTTGCCAGTCGCTCGCAGAGCCGCCCGAGGGTGCGTGCCTGTTCTTGCAGGCGGAGGGCCGCTGAGTTGGCCTCCCTCCTTCCTGCTCCTGACAGCGAGACGCCGACGACGCCCCTCCTCTTCCGCATCGCCTTCTGGCCTCCGCCGCCGATGCCCGTGAGCGCAAGAGGAGCACCCAAATGCTGGCCCTCCCTCCCCCCCCAAAAAAAAGCCTCCTGAGAAAGAAAACTTCGCCCCGATAGTTTCTTGCTGCTGTTTCCCGGCCAGGATTTGCAAGGCGCCGCCGGCGCCGCTGCGCACGGGATTCGCCTCCTTTGGACGGCAGCGGCCGTTACAAGTTACGGCTGGGGGTGGGTGGTCATGCTGGCCTCCATGTGGTGCAACGGCGCCGGGTTCGTACAATGGAGACCCCCCCCTCCCACAACCGCCTCTGAATCGGGGCTCCTGCTTTTGCGCTCAGAGAGATAGGGAGAGAGGGAGAGAGAGACTGGGCTGGAACACTTCTGGGCGAAGGTGGTTTGTGTTTAGATTTAAAATCACCCTTTCGTTTTTGGTGCAGAGGACAAAACCTCCGAATTGGTGGGCGGGCTGGGTGGAGGAGCAGGCGCTAAAGTTTTGCAGTTACTGCTGTGTATGTGCAGAATCTGCCCCCTTTGTTTGGGGGAAAGTTTCTGCCCTGCTTCCCATTGTTCTGAGACTGTGTGTGATATCCTTTAAAAAAAAAAAATCATGTTCTATCGCCCGTTAATTTAACGGGCTGAACGTCCACTAGTTATCACATATTAGGGGCTATTTTTCAAAGTGATTTTGTTCTTTTTTTGCAAAACCATCATCATTATTATTATTACGTATCAGGTGATAATTTTTTATCATTATATTATTTTTATTTTTATTATTATCGTCTTTACATATGAGGTACAATATTCCTTATAAGTGAATTCCTATGATCTAATACATAAAGGCAGATTTAATAAATGATAAATACATTTCATTGATGAAATAATATTCCTTGAAGTCGAATAACGGCAGATTCAATAAATGATAAATACATTTTATCAATAAAATTAATAATATTCCCTGATGTTTAATAAAGACAGATTTAATAAATAATACATTTAATTAATAGATGACATTCCTGAGGTTAAATTAATAAATTAATATTTAATAAACACATTACGCAAATAATGGTGATTAATAAAGGTCAGCAATTGTGATTTTATTTTCCTTCTGGGAAACCAACCTTGGGGGGGGGATTCTCCATCGATTGCGCCTTTCTGGATTCGCACCCGGCTCCCCCTCTTCCTGCGGAGGAATGATTGACAAAGAGGGAGAGCAATCATCCCTGCAAGGAGAGCAGTAGCAGCTCAAGGATCCTGTGTTTTGACATCCGCCTGGGCAAAAAAAATACTATCCTTGGAGTATCTTATTTCCTCCCAGGAAAAAAAAATACTCAGACCTCTTCCTACTCCAATTCCTTCGAGGCTGGAATCTTTTGTCTCCGGGAAAAATTACCATTACTTTATTGGGTACCAGTCCTGCTCCTTGGAGCATCCTTCTTCACCGGGTGTGTGTGTGTCCCATTTCCTTTCTCTTTCCTCCTACATCCTTCCTCCTCCTCCTTCGTTACCATTCCAGCTCCTTGGAGCATTCCTAGACCTCTCCATCTTTCCCCCTCTTCCTCCTCCTTGGGTACCACTCCTACACCTTGAAGCATCCTTCTCCTTCCTGTCTCCTCCTGCATCCTTCCTCCTCCTTGGGTACCACTCCTACGCCTTGAAGCATCCTTCTACTCCCTGGGGGGAAATCTCTTTTTCTTTCTCTCCTGCATCCTTCCTCTTCCTTGTGTACCACTCCTACACCTTGAAGCATCCTTCTCCTTCCTGTCTCCTCCTGCATCCTTCCTCCTCCTTGGGTACCACTCCTACGCCTTGAAGCATCCTTCTACTCCCTGGGGGGGAATCTCTTTTTCTTTCCTGCATCCTTCCTCTTCCTTGTGTACCACTCCTACACCTTGAAGCATCCTTCTACTCCATGGAAAAAAATAATTTTCCCTTCTCTTTCCTCTGCATCCTTTCTCCTCCTCCTTGCGTACCACTCCTACGCCTTGAAGCATCCTTGGGGGGGAATCATTTCCCCTTCTCTTTTCTCTGCATCCTTTCCTCTGCATCCTTCCTCCTCCTCGGGTACACTCTTGCTCCTTGGAGCATCTCTTGACCTCTCCATCTCCCCCCTTCCTCCTCCTTGGGTACCACTCCTCCAAATTGAAGCATCCTTCTACTCCCTGTCTCCTCCTGGATCCTTCCTCCTCCTCCTTGGGTACCACTTCTATGCCTTGAAGCATCCTACTCGGGGGCGGGGATCCCTGTTCCTTTCTCTTTTCCTGCATCCTTCCTCCTCCTCCTTGGGTACCACTCCTACGTCTTGAAGCATCCTTCTACTGGGGGGGGAATCCCTTTGCCTTTCTATCCTCCTGCATGGTTCTCCTTGGGTACCATTCTAGCTCCTTGTAGCATCCCTTGACCTCTCAATCTTCCCCCCTTCCTCCTTCTTGGGTACCATTCCTCCTCCTCCTCCGAGCATCCTTCATGGGGGGGGATCCCTTAATGTCTCCCCCCTCTTCTTCCTCCTCCTCCTCCTCCACTCGGGTACCACTTGCCACAGCATCCTCCATCCCTGGGTACCACTTGCAAGCATCCTTTTCCTCCAGGAAAAAAAATCCCTGCATCCTCCTCCACTGATTTTTTTTTCTATATCTATGTCTATATATCTATCTATATCTATAGATACCGGTATCTACTTTTCAAATTTATACGTTTCATTAATTTTACCATCATTTTTACATTTCAAAACTTGACTTCCATCCCCCTCTTTCTGCGGTTCCTTAATTTTTATTTTTAATATCTTCTGCATATCCCAATTAACTTAATTTGCCCCTTTATTCATCTTCTTTAAATATATACTTATTTATTATTACAATAATCCTGCCAGCGTTTTTTATCTGTTTCCAATCTGTCAATATTCAAGAAACCATTTCCGTTCTTTTCTTGAAAAAAATATGTTATCTCGATTTCTTATTCCTTTGATAAGTTTGTATCTGTTTGCAATTTATCTGTAAATATTCAATATACCTTCTCCATTGTTTTATTTAAAAAGTGTGTTATCTCAATTTCTTATTCTTCTAAACAAAATAAAAAAATTCCTTCCAGTAGCATCCATTTTTCCTTTGCTGGGACTTCTGCTTCTTTCCATTTGGGGGCAAAATTTCCATTTTAGCCAAAATTGTTAATATATGAATGATTGGTATTAGTAATTCTGTTTTGAATTGGTATTGTTATAATGAGGCTGTTAGTGGTCACAACTGTAATTGGATTGTAATTGAAAAATAAAATAAAATATATTATAAATTCTTTCCATTTGGGGGCCAGTAACATTTTTGCTGCTGTGGTTGCATACATGAATAGATTTCCATACCATTTTAGGTAATTCTGTCCCTATTATTCCCAGAAGAAAAGCTTCTGGTGTTTTTTTTACAAAGGTTATTTTAAACATATTTTTCAATTCATTATATATCATTTCCCAGTCAGCTTTAACCTTACTATGAAAAAAACTATTCCTTCTTTCTCCTGACATTTCCAATGCTTATTTGATTTGATTTATACATCTTTGCCAATTTACTCGGTGTTCGATACCATCAATATATCATTTTCATATAATTTTCTCTTAAACCATAACACGCTGCAAATTTTATCTCCATATTCCACAATCGTGAATCTATATTATGAGCAATATTGATTGCCCGATGTATCCTTGAGTATTTTACTTGCTCATCCTTTGTCTCCCATTCCAATAATATTTTATACATTTTAGGCATTCCAACAATAATTGAATAATAAATGAATAATAATAATAATAATAATAATTTACACATTTTAGACAGCATTTTACATTACTTTCCTACAGGACTCTCTCTCTCTCTCCAGTTGCGATATTTGTTTCCGATCTTTTTTAAATGCTTTGTTCAAATGATGAGATTGTATCCATTCCGTTCATTTTCCTGATAATTCCTTAAATTCTTTTAATTGATACCCTCCTCCCTTTTCTTTTAATAAAGTTCTATAACTGGGAACAAATATCCTTCTTCCCCTCGATCCCTCTTTCCTCCCATCAATTGCTGAGCACCCCCCCCCCCGAAAAAAAATCTCCCTCTACCCTCCCTCCTTCCATCCTTCTGGGTACCATTTTTGCACCTTCAAGCATCCTTCTTCCCCAGAAAAAAACACCCTGGATTATTCTTTTCTATTGGATTTATATACCCCCCCTTTCATGCCAGAGCATTCCCCCCCCCCCCGCGGAAAAAAATAATAGTCCTTGGATCTCTCTCGCCTCCTCCCTCATCTTCCTTGGGTACAACTCCTCCAAGTATACTTCTTCCCCAGGGGAAAAAAATTCCAGTGACTTCTCCCTCCTCCTTTTGGGTACCATGCTCCTCCTTCCCCCAGAAAAAAATCATTTGACCTCTCCATCCTTTTCCTCCATCCCTTCAAGTACCAATCGCGCTCCTTTTCTCCCTTGACCTCTTGCTCCTCCTCCCTGGGTACCAATTGCTTTCCTCGGGGCATCGTGGGAAAAAATCCCTTGACCTCTCCATCTTTCTCCCTCCTCCCTGGGTACCAATTCCTCAGAGCATCGTTTAAGTTAGGGAAAATAATCTGTCAAAGATCCCTCTCAGCCTCTCCATCATCTTCCTCCATCCCTTTCTTCTTGCCCTCCCCAGAGCATCTTTTTTCCTCCCGGAAAAGAATCCCTTGACCTCTCCCTCCTCCTCCTTCTCCATCCTTCCCTATCCTTCTCCTTGCCTACCAATCTCGTACCTCGGAGCATCGTTCTTCCCTCCCCACCCAGGACAAAAAGAATACCTTGACCTCTGCAGCTTCCTCCTTCCTCCCTGGGTACCAATTGCTCTCCTCGGGAGCATCTTCGGGGGGGGGGGGGAATCCCTCGGCCTCTCACCCTCTTCCTCCCTCCTCCCTGGGTAACAATTGCTCTCCTCCAGGGGACCCCCCCCCGCCTCACCATCCTCTTCCTCCTTCCTCCCTGGGTACCAATTCCTCTTTTCAGGGGGCTTTTTCCTCTCCATCCTCCTCCTCCTCCTCCTCCATCCTCCCCCCCATCCTCCTCCTCCTCCTCCTCCTCCTCCTCCTCCTCCTCCTCCTGGGGTACCAATCTCCCTCCTTGGAGCATCCTTCCCTTCCTCCACCTCCTCTCCACAGGAAGGCCCGCCCCCTGCATTCCCGCATCCTCCAGGTACCGCTCCCCCCCCAAAGCCCGCCTCCTTTCCCCTTCTCGACCAACGAGATGGACAGGGCTGCCGCCCCTGGGTACCACTCTTAGCATCCTCTCCCGCATCCGGATTGGGCCTGTCAGTCATCCATCCATCAATCAGTCGCAGCTTTTGTTTTTGTTTTTGGAGGGGGGGCACCCTCTCCAAGAAGGAAGATTGATGGGAGGGATAAACACCGCCCCCCCCACCTGAAACACCGGCCTTCCACTCCGCAGCATCCTTCCTTCATCCCTAGCTGCATCCCGGGTACCGCTTTTTGACGGAGCATCTTCACAAGGCAGCCTCGTCCCCCCCCCCGGCCTCCTCGTCCAATCGGATTGCCTGTAAAGGACCCCCCTCCCAACCCGAGAACCCCCCCTACCCCCACCCGCCTCTTCTGGAAGCTTCCGGATCGCCTGGAGGGAAAGAGGTGCCGCCATCGCCTCTTGGACCTGGAAAGGTGAGAAGGCCTCTGATTGGTGGGAAGGGAAGGGACCCCTCGGGGTCATCAAGCCTAACCCCAAATTGTTGTGGATTCAGGGAATGATTTACAGGGGAGGGCTAGGGTGGTTGATGGGACACTGATGGTCGCCTAGCCCCACCCTCTGAATCCTGAATATTAATTCCCAGTTCGATTGACAGGGAGGTGTCACTAGGGTCACCTCAAACTTGGGCCTCCAGATAGGATTTGTGTGTGTGTGTGTGTGTGTGTGTGTGTGTGTGTGTGAACATTTAAATAAAAATACTTAAATAGAAATACTAACAAAATATTGAAAAGAGCATTGATGCAAACGGAATGTGACCAGGAATGAATGAAAGAAATAAGAATTTTAAAAAAAGAGCGGGGGGAAATAAAATATTTAAATATAAATATTTAAATAAAGTATTGAAAAGAGTATTGATGCTAATTATATGTAGCCAGAAATGAATGAAAGAAATAAGAATATTGAAAAAAGAAAAGACATTAACATGTAAATGTAAATACCAGTATAAATATTTAAATAAAATGTTTAAAAGAGTATAGAAATAATAATTTTTTAAATATAAATATTTATTTTATTGTGAATGTCTCTATACGAATAAAACATGGCTGGTAAGAACAACATAAATAGTTAAAAATGAAAAGATATATTTTAAAAATTGGATCTTAAAAATACTTTGTGTTTTAATTTTTTAAAAAATCTGGTACATTATAAAAATATATATATATTCTGTATTGGGTGATAAAGTTTTGGGTGAGTCTCCATGTAAATAAAATGACCGGCAAATATTTAAGGGAAATGTTTAACTTTTATTTGTAATCTCTATTTTATAGAGATGAGTGTTTTTTTTAATTCTTTTATTCCTGGTAGCTTATACAAATATCATTTGCATTGGGTATATTGTTGAAAAGAATAATAATGTTAACAAACGATTCCTGCCTTGCTGGGTCCCTTCCAGCTTAATTATATTATATTATATTATATTATATTATATTATATTATATTATATTATATTATATTATATTATATTATATTATATTATATTATATTATATTATTTGCAGTGCCTCCAATATCCTGTTCCTTTCTGTAGCCTTCCCCCGCTCCCCAAAGGCAGATTCGGGTAACATGAAATGAAATACAATACTTGTATATAATTCATATTAAAAATTATATTGTGATTCATTAATCTATCATTGTATTGTCTTGTATTTCACTATATTATATCAATTATAGATTAATTGATATAATATAGTGAAATACAAGACAATACATTGTATATATTATTTATTATTAATTAATATTAATTAATTAAAATATATAATTGATACAATTAATAAAATGAAATATAGTAAAATAATTTACAGTGAACTATAGAATTCATCTGGTAAAATATGATATAGTAAAATACAATGCAGTCAAACCAATACTTAACCTAGCAGAATATGATACAATACAATACAATACAATACAATACAATACAATACAATACAATATAGAAGGATGCTTCAAGGGCAATTCAGGGCAATCGCAGGTCATTAAATGCGCCTGGGAACTGCAGTTTATTCAGGGCAATCGCAGGTCATTCAGATAAAGGAAAGGAAAGGGGGGAAATGCTGTAGAATAAAATTAACACAAATAAAGTTCTTTTGTTATCTTTTCTTATCAAGCTCTTTTATTTTCCAGTATCTGGCCAAGATACAATGCAATTCAATGCAATATAGACGAATAAGAAGAGGAGGAGTTTGGCTTTGAAATCCCGCTTTATCACTCCCCGAAGGAGTCTCCAAGCAGCTCACAATCTCCTTTTCCCTTCCTCCCCCTCAACAAACACTCTGTGAGGTGAGTGGGGCTGAGAGACTTCAGAGAAAGAAATAAGGTTTACTTGCATGGTGGGGGGGGGGATCCCCTCTAGCGTTCTAGAACTCTATGGAAATGTGTGTTGTAAAAAAGGACTTGCATGAAAAATCCCCTCTAGGATTCTAGAACTCTATGGAAATGTGTGTTGTAAAAAAGGACTTGCATGAAAAATCCCCTCTAGGATTCTAGAACTCTATGGAAATGTGTGTTGTAAAAAAGGACTTGCATGAAAAATCCCCTCTAGGATTCTAGAACTCTATGGAAATGTGTGTTGTAAAAAAGGACTTGCATGAAAAATCCCCTCTAGGATTCTAGAACTCTATGGAAATGTGTGCCATTGGGGGGGGGGGCGACAAAATAAGCTTCCCTTGCATGAAAAAAAACACCCCTCTGGCGTTCTAGAACTCTATGGAAATGCATGCCGTTAAAAAAAAAAGGGAATGACATAAGCTTCCCTTGCATGAAAAATCCCCTCTAGATTTCTAGAACTCTATGGAAACGCATGTCATAAGAAAGGACAAAGTTTGTTCTTGGTATGAGCTTCCGTGTGCATGCACACGAAAGCTCATACCAAGAACAAACTTAGTTGGTCTCTAAGGTGCTACTGGAAGGAAAACAAAATTTTATTTTGTTTTGACTATGACAGACCAACACGGCTATCTACCTGTAACTGTTAATAAAAAAGGACGTGCATGAAAAATCCCCTCTAGGATTCTAGAACTCTATGGAAATGCATGTCATAAAAAAGGACTTGCATGGAAAAATCCCCTCTAGGATTCTAGAACTCTATGGTGGGGGGGGTTGGGAAAAAATGAGCTCTAGCAACCCCCTCTCTGTGATTCGCCCGCAGGTCCTCCCGCCCGGCCGCCCGGCCCCGTAACCTGCCGCCCCTCCCACCCAGCGGCGGCGCCATCCCCTCCGCCCCGCCCCCAGGATGCGCCACCGCGCCCGCTTCAAAGCCCGCCCTGCTGCCCCCTGATGGTAGCCATGTCAAGGCCTTCCTCCTGAGCTGCCTGAAGGGCCCGCAGGTCCTCCTCAAGATGGAGGCCGTCAAGGTGGCCCGCCCCGAGCGCCCGCCCCGCTACCGGGCCGCCTGGCCCCCCGGCGAGGTCATCGCCAACCAGGCCTGCGGGGAGCTGGCCCCGCTTGACCCCAAGCCGGGCCCGCCGCCCCCACCACCCTTCTACCCGGCGCCGGGCGAGGTGATCGCCAACCAGTATGCCCTGCCCGCCTCCCCGCCGGCCGAGCCCCTCGAGTGCCCCACCTGCGGCCACGCCTACAACTACACCCACAAGAGGCCCCGCCTCCTCTCCTGCCTCCATTCAGTGTGCGAGGAGTGCCTGCAGATCCTCTACGAGTCCTGCCCCAAGTACAAGTTCATCTCCTGCCCCTCCTGCAAGCGCGAGACGGTCCTCTTCACCGACTACGGCCTGGCCGCCCTGGCCGTCAACGCCCGCATCCTGGCCCGCCTGCCCTCCGAGGGGCTCTCCGCCGCCGGCGGGCCCTCGCCCTGGGGCGCCGAGGCCGAGCGCGGCTGCTACCAGAGCTTCCGGCAGTACTGCGGCGCCGCCTGCGCCTGCCGCGTCCGCAACCCTGTCTCCTCCTGCGCCGTCATGTGACGCCCACGCTCACCCGTTCTTCCCCGGGATCGCCCGCCGGCGGACAGTTTTGGATGATCCGGGATGATTTCCGGGCACGTCCAACGGGCTCCGTCATGGGACCATTTCCGGGCACCACCATCAGACGATTTCCGGGCGCTGCCGCTCCGTCGTTGGATGATTTCCGGGCACCACCCAACGGGGCTCCACCGTCAATTTCCAGGCAGCACCCAACGGGACTCCGTCGTCGATTTCCGGGCACCACCCAACGGGGCTCCATCGTCAGACTATTTCTGGGCACCATCTTCGGACGGTTTCTGCACACCGCCCAACGGGGCTCCGTCGTCGGACTATTTCGGGGCCCGGCCCAAGGGGGTTCTGTCCTTGTGCGATTGGTGGAGGGGAGGAATTGGGAGGCACGGCCAACGGGCACTCCGCCTCCCGGGATGTGGGGCACCCACCATTTCCCTGGGGGCCGCCCATTTCGGCCCATGCATGGCACCTGGGGCCAGGATTTGGGGCAGAGGGGACAAAAGGAGGGCGGTGCAGTTTGGGGGGGCCAGGCTGACCCAATGTCCCAAGATGGCCAACGCAACCGAGGGGGAGGGCAGTGTCTGTTTGAACCCGATTGGGCGGGAAGCTTTACTTGCGCTCCAAGTCTTGCCGGGGTTCGACATGTTCAGGCCGTCTAGGACAGAGGTCTCCAAACTAAGGCCTGCAGGCCGGATACGGCCCGAGGGACTCATTTATCCGGCCCGCCTGCTTTTACTGGCGCAGCTGCCCACTTCGGCGCGCAAGCTATTTCCAGTGTACCTCGAACCCGGAAGTGCCCCGGAAATAGCGAGTGTGCACGCATATGGGCACGCGCTCCCCTGCCTTCCGGCGCGCTGTGCAATCGGCGCTGGAGACACCGGCCCGAGGCGCGGTAAGTTTGCTGACCCCTGGGTGTAGGATTTAAGCTCTCTATGGGGAAAAGGGGGCTTGGCTATCGTTCAGAGTCCTTTCCCGATGCAGGGAGTCGCAGAATGGGCAACCCCAGAGGTCATCTGGACCAACCCCACCGCGAGAGTGGCTTTAGGGCGCCCGCTTCCCTTTGCTTGTGACCCTTGTCCTGTTCTTGTGAATGCTCTCAATAAATAGATATATATTCCTGGAGCTCAGAGGTTTTTGGGCACCCCCCCCCCCCGAGTCATTAGCCCAACCCCCGGAATTCCAGCTCTTCAGGGACAGAATGATTGACAGGGAAGGGATCCCAGGGGCCCACCCCCCGCTACTATTTTTATGGCATCTCCGGAGGTGGGGCGGTCTATGGAAAGCAGGGCTGGTTTGATAACCAATAACAAGGGGTTGGATCAATAATCAATAACACAGGGCTGGATCAATAATCAATAACACGGGGCTGGATCGATAATCAATAACACGGGGCTGGATCGAGAACCAATAACACGGGGCTGGATTGATAACCAAGAACGCGGGGCTGGATTGATAACCAATAACGCGGGGCTGGATTGATAACCAATAACGCGGGGCTGGATTGATAATAACGCGGGGCTGGATTGATAATAACGCGGGGCTGGATTGATAAACCAGAGCATGGAGCATCCATAACCAATAACATGGGGCTAGATCAAGAACTAATAAATTACGAATTTAAAAATTGAAATATCATATGATATATATATATATATGATATTTCAATTTTTAAATCCGTAATTTATTAGTTATTGATCTATAATTTAAAAATGATGTATCTCCCCCCGGGAGTTTTCACTCCAGATACAAAAGAGACCAAAAACGGGAAATTGCAGTTTCTGAATCTATTTATTAGGAGAACGAGGAGACCTCAAAGGACCATAAAGTTGTTCCCACTGGTGTTCTTATGCCTAGAAGAGAAGGAAATGGCAAGGTGAAGTTTCCAACCTGGTGGTCCTGCCGGGCGGTCGGAACTACAGTTCCCTTCAGCCCGAGGTTCTCCGACCAATGGCCTCCTCTCCCTCTCCATCCTGTGCTCCAACCCTGGTCAGAGGAGACCTCCGGAGATCCGTGGGGGAGACCCACGGAGGTCCGTCATTTGTGTTTCTCCCCATCTCAAGTAATTGAGATGCTTCCTTCTGGAGCCGGTCATCCGTTCCCAAGCCAGGGAGACAACTTTGGAGCAGATGTCCACCAAGGTGGACCTGGGAGACGTCAACCAAAGTGGACCTAGGAGATGTCTACCAAGCTAGACCTGAAATGTGTCCACCAAGATAGACCTGGAAGACATCCACCCAAGTAGGCCTGAGATTTGTCCACCAAGCTAGACCTGGGCCCGAAATTGAATTCACGCCTTCGGGAAACTCACGGCTTCATTTTGGCAGGCAACTGTGGAAAGAGAAGAAAGCAGGTTATTGTTGGGCGGCGGGTTGGGCTGGACAACCTTCCGGGTTCCCAACTCGACCCTTGGAGGACATTCTCGGACCACTTACTTCCCTTGGGGAAGACCTTGGTGTTCTCTGAATTGAGGCCTTTCTCTTCACTGCGCCGCACGAATCGCTCAACTAATCCGGCCGGCACAGATTCTGCATCCCGGGCTGGAAAATAACAATTATTATTATTATTATTATTATTATTAATAATACTCGATAGAGTTATTAAATCAGTATATTGTTATTATTATTATTATTATTAGTCATCCATAGTGTTATTAAATCAGCATATTATTATTATTATTATTATTATTACATATCATCATCATCATCTTGGAATTCCTCAAATGATCTTTTCCTGTAAGAGACTAATAATAATAATAATAATAATGACTAAAAACTCATGAGACTTCTCTTAGGATTCCTCAAATGATCTTTTCCTATAGTAATAATAATAATAATAATAATAATAATAGCATTTCATAAGGGAACCAGAGGGTGGGTATAAATGTAAGAACAACAACAACAACAACAATATAATAATAATAGAATCCAATGTCTTTGTTAAGACCAGGTCTCTCCATGGTTTTAACCAGAGGATGGGTATAAATGTAATAACAGTAATAATAATAATAATAATAATAATAATAGCAACATTTTATAATGGGCCAAACCCTACGCCAAAGGATAAATGGACATAAATCTGACATCAGGAATCACAAGACAGAGGAACCAGTAGGAGAGCACTTCAATCTCCCAGGACACTCTATACAAGATCTCCAAGTAGCTGCCTTATTGCAAAGGAATTTCAGAAATAGACTGGAAGAGAAGTTGCTGAATTGCAACTCATTACCAAGCTTAAAACCATGGAGAGACCTGGTCTGAACAAAGACATTGGATTCTTATCTCATTATACATGACAAAGCTTTTTTAACCTTCTCACCCCTTGCTTTTTCCTGTAAGACTAATTGCAGTCGTTAACAGTCGTCAACAGGTTTACCACAGCTATCAACCTTTCACCCATTTCCACCACCCCTCTGAGTAATACCCCTCCCCACCCTCTCACTATATATAAGGGTCTGGCGACTTCTGTTTCAGTGTATCTGCAGAAGTGTGCATGCACACGAAAGCTCATACCAAGAACAAACTTAGTTGGTCTCTAAGGTGCTACTGGAAGGAATTTTTTTATTTTGTTTTAACAACAACAATAATAATAGCAACATTTTATAAGGGAACCAGAGGATGGGTATAAATGAAATAATAATAATAATAATGTCTAAAAACTCATGAGACTTCTCTTAGGATTCCTCAAATGATCTTTTCCAATAATAATAATAATAATAATAATAATAATAGCATTTCATAAGGGAACCAGAGGGTGGGTATAAATGTAATAACAGTAATAATAATAATAATAATAATAATAATAATAATAATAATAATAGCAACATTTTATAATGGGTATAAATGAAATCATCATCATCATAGCATTTGATAAGGGAAACAGAGGAAAGAAATCCCGATCCGAAGGCGGCCTCAGGTAGACTCTGTCTCCCAGTGGAGGCTCTCCTTCCAGGGCTTACCATACAGGGAGGAGGTGAAGGTGGTCTGGTCATCGCGGACGGCGATCACGTCGACGATGGCATGGGTCTCGCCGTCCGTCTCCACGACTTCCACTTTCTTCTCGCCGAATCCTGGAGGGGAGGGGGGGGAAGGACAGTGAGGTAGTGGGGAGTGGCCAGAAGCGGGCGCCCCAAAAGTCATCTGGCCCAACCCCACACAACAGGTTGGCTTTCCCCAGCATATTAATAATATGATTAATATTAATTAATATTAATTAATTAATAATAATATTAATTATAGTCTAGCCCAACCCACCACATCTGCCTGGCTTTGCCCAGCATATTAAAAATAGGATTATTAATATTAATTAATCTTAATTATAATATATTAATTAACATCACTTAATATAAATATTAATATTATCGAGCTGAGTTTCCCCAGCCGCTTTGGGCAAAATAATATTTCTATTTCTATTAATATTGATAGGAATGGAAAAATATTATTAATATAAAAATAAAACGATATTTATTTAAATATATAAATGACTGATAGAAATTGAAATGTTATTACCGGTAATGTAAAAATAAATGCTATTCATTTAAATACATAAATTATTGACAGAGCTAGAAATATTAATATAAGAATAAATGATATTTATTCAAATATATAAATTATGGATAGAAATTGAAATATTATTAATATAAAAATAGATATTTATTTAATACTAGTGGACGTTCAGCCCGTTAAATAACGGGCTCTAGAACATATGTGGTCCCTCCCTCCCTGCGTCCCTTTCTGTTCTTTCCTTCCTCCCTCCCTCCATTTTTCCGTTCTTCCTTCCGTTTCTCCCTCCCTCCCTCCCTGTTGTTCCTTCCTTTCTCTCTCCCTACATTTTTCCATTATTCCTTCCATGTTTCCTTCCTTCCTTTCTCCCTCCCTCCCTCCCTTTCTCTATTCTCCCTCCCTCCCTTTTTCCGTTCTTCCTTCCCTGTTCCTTCCTTCCTCCCTCCCTCCCTCCCTCCCTCCCTCCCTCTGTTCTTCATTCCTTCCTTCCTCCGTCCCTACATTTTTCCATACTTCCTTCCCTGTTTCTTTTCTTCTTTCCTTCCTTTTTTGGTTTCCAGGCTGGTGGCAGCTAATGAGTTAATGATCCGCTGCCGTGCTAAAAATGAATGAATGAAAATCTGCCCTCCTCTACCTCCTGATTTCCTTGTTTAAATCCCTTCTCTCCCTCCGGAGCCCAAACCAGGCAGGTTACACCTCTCACTTTCCTGGTTGGTGGCGGGGAAAGTCAACCCCAAAGGGTTAAAAGCGAAGAGCTACTGGCTTCCTAGAGAGGCAATGAGGAAAGAGAGTCCTCCCAGCTCCCTGGTATGGTCCTGAGATGGGTTTTTCAAGCACGCACAGAGCCTGCCGGGAAAGGTAGTTCTTGGCGCGTCGGGGCTGCGGGAGCCGCGTGGAGTCCAGCAGGAAGGGTGAGCGAGGAGAGAGCAGCCCTGCTGCCCCCGACGGCGCTTTGCGGGAGGGGGACCCAGGTCCTGCCCGTCGGGGGCCGGGGGAGTCCCCGGGCGGCCCCCGATTTCCTGCCCGCCCGCTCCCAGCCACTCTTGGCGGCCCCCGACTTCCTGGCCGCCCGCTCTTTCCCCGTCGGGGCTGCAGGTGCGGCGGCGCGGAGGATGGCCCGCGAGCGGCGGCGACCGTGACCCGAGGCGGGGAGGCGGCCGACGGAGAAGGGGCCCCCTCGGGCGGCGGCGGCCGGGGCGAGGAGGTTGCGGGGCGGCGGCAGCGGGCCCCCGGGGCAGCCGCGGGATGCTCAGTCCCGGCTGGTGGCGCTGCTGGCACTGGGCTTGGCGGCCGTGGGCTACGGCGTCGGGGCGCGGCGCTGGCAGGCGGCGCGTGTGCTCAGCCTGCACCCGGCGCCATGCATCCTTGCGCTCCAGCGAGCGACTGGCAACAGCGCTGGAGGAGCCGCCAACCCCGGAAAGGCACAGCCCCACCCTCGTCCGCTCCCGGCCAATCCGAGGCCCGAAGTGTCTTTGTGTCGTCCAATCCCTGCGTCAGTGGAGGCGCACGCGCAGTTGCGATTTCCACTGACACACGGACGGCGGACACAGGGACATAGGGAGATTATTATAGAGGATCTGTGCGGAACCATTAAAAAGGGGCGGGGGGACCATCCCGGTACAAACCGCATTTGTGGTAGTATTTTCCGTCGTCGCCTTTCTTGAAAACCATCTTGAACGGCTTGCAGCCTTTGGGTCTGCCAAGAAAAAGAGGGTGAGCAAGAAAAAGAGGTATGATATCTATCCAGGGGAAATGGGGACGCCCCACCCCGTGAAAATAGGGACTTCCTATTACAAAGGAGGGACACCCAACCCATGAAAAGAAGGACTTCCTATTACAAAGGAAGGACACCCAACCCATGAAAAGGACTTCCTATTCCAAAGGAGGGACACCCAACCCATGAAAAAATTGACTTCCTATTACAAAGGAAGGACACCGGACCCATGAAAAGAAGGACTTCCTATTACAAAGGGGGGACACCCAACAAGGACTTCCTATTCCAAAGGAGGGACACCCAACCCATGAAAAAATGGACTTCCTATTACAAAGGAGGGACACCCAACCCATGAAAACAGGGACTTCCTATTCCAAAGGAGGGACACCCAACCCATGAAAACAGGAACTTCCTATTACAAACTAGGGACACCCAACTCATGAGAATAAGGACTTCCTATTACAAAGGAGGGACACCCAACCCATGAAAACAAGGACTTCCTATTACAAACTAGGGACACCCAGCCCATGAAAACAGGGACTTCCTATTACAAACTAGGGACACCCAACCCATGAAAGCAGGGACTTCCTATTCCAAAGGAGGGACACCCAACCCATGAAAACAGAGACTTCCTGTTACAAACTAGGGACACCCAACCCATGAAAACAAGGACTTCCTATTACAAACTAGGAACACCCAACCCATGAAAGCAGGGACTTCCTATTCCAAAGGAGGACACCCAACCCATGAAAATAGAGACTTCCTGTTACAAACTAGGGACACCCAACTCATGAGAATAAGGACTTCCTATTACAAAGGAAGGACACCCAACCCATGAAAACAGGGACTTCCTATTCCAAAGGAGGGACACCCAACCCATGAAAATAGAGGCTTCCTATTACAAAAGAGGGACACCCAACCCATGAAAACAGGGACTTCCTATTACAAACTAGGGACACCCAACACATGAGAATAAGGACTTCCTATTCCAAAGGAGGGACACCCAACCCATGAAAATAGAGACTTCCTGTTACAAACTAGGGACACCCAACTCATGAGAATAAGGACTTCCTATTACAAAGGAAGGACACCCATCCCGTGAAAAGGGTGTCCCTCTTTTGTAATAGGAAGTCCATTTTTTCATGGGTTGGGTGTCCCTCCTTTGTAACAGGAAGTCCTTCTTTTCATGGGTTGGGTGTCCCTCCTTTGTAACAGGAAGTCCTTCTTTTCATGGGTTGGGTGTCCCTCCTTTGTAACAGGAAGTCCTTCTTTTCATGGGTTGGGTGTCCCTCTTTTGTAATAGGAAGTCCATTTTTTCATGGGTTGGGTGTCCCTCTTTTGTAATAGGAAGTCCATTTTTTCATGGGTTGGGTGTCCTTACTTTGTAATAGGAAGTCTTCTTTTCATGGGTTGGGTTGTCCCTCCTTTGTAACAGGAAGTCCTTCTTTTCATGGGTTGGGTGTCCCTCCTTTGGAATAGGAAGTCCATTTTTTCATGGGTTGGGTTGTCCCTCCTTTGGAATAGGAAGTCCTTCTTTTCATGGGTTGGGTGTCCCTCCTTTGGAATAGGAAGTCCATTTTTTCATGGGTTGGGTGTCCCTCCTTTGGAATAGGAAGTCCTTCTTTTCATGGGTTGGGTGTCCTTACTTTGTAATAGGAAGTCCTTCTTTTCATGGGTTG